>JAMXBD010001137.1:0-469451 GCA_024138025.1 Combretum micranthum | reverse complement strand
TACATCATAAGATCACTTCTTCTGAGTTTCTTCCTATTGCATTCTCAATATACATATATATTTTTTTATTGAATACCCCTATTCATCCAATTTTTTCTCTAGTTTTTTAATACACGAGTTCATAATTCTCGATGGCATCGAGTTCAATGTCGCGTGGTTCGTCCTCGTCCTGGACCCCAAAACAGAACAAGGCCTTCGAGAAAGCCCTAGCTGTGTACGACAAGGACACGCCCGACCGTTGGGAAAATGTTGCCAAGGCTGTTGAGGGTAAAACTGCTGAGGAAGTGAAGAGGCATTATGAATCGCTTGTTCATGATGTCAAATACATTGAGTCTGGCAATGTTCCTTTCCCTAATTACAGGACCACAGGTGGGGCTTCCAACAATAATGATGATGAAAAGAGTAGAATATATAAGATTAAGAATTAAAAAAAAAATTGAATAATTTTCAGCAAAAATTAAAAACCATTATCTTGCATGAACATATTTTTCTAATTTTATTAGAAATCTTCGCGTTGCCTTTTTGTTGTTGTTGTTGTGTTGTTGTTTTCTTTTATTCCCCACAAACTTTTATTTTTGGCCATTTTCTACTTTTTGACAAACTCGAACTAGTTTTATTGAAACTCATGCTAGCCTTTCCTTATTGCATTTATGTTGGTTATATATATAGATATATATATATATAGATATATTTCTCCCTTAAATTATAAATGTATTCTCAACTATTAGCTAAGCCTTTATATGACCTTTTTATTCCTGGAAACATAAAAAAAAAAATATTTAGTACAATGAAAAAAGCTATCTAAATTTGCAAAAGAAAATAAACAAATGCCCAAATAGATAAAGATAACTTTAGTTTTTTTTTTCTAATTTTTGATAGTTTGCTATACTTGATACTATTTTGTTATCTTATATATATCATTTTTCGATAATAGAGAAAAATGATTTTTTTTTTTTTTTTTTGGCCCAGCGGAAAAATTATTGTTCAAGGTTAAAAAGTATATCGTCTTTTAAGATTTATTAAGTTTTAAAATATTTTACCAAGAATAAAAAGCCAAACCTTATATATATATATATATATATATAGATAGATATAAGATTAAATTAACTATATATCATAGTACAATTAACAAAAACGAAAATTCCCAGAAAGGAAATTATCATTGATTAATCATATGCACTTCTTAACTTGAATATCTTGTGGTTGTGTGGAGGTATTATATTTTGTCTTTTTCCTCCCTCCCCCCCCCTCCCTCCCTCCCTCCTCTGCTTTGCTTTAACCATTTAAAGGAGTAATATTAAGTATAAGAATTCCCTAAATTAAATACAAAAGGCGACACATACCCCAGCATGTCAACAACATAACATATCATATCACATATTAAATTATGGCCCCGAAATTTTGTTGTACTTTTCACGTGGCTTCAATTACAGTAATGATAAGCAATGATAAGGAGCCACACAAGCACAAATATATACATATTAATATTTATATATATATTAATATGACTATTATCATCATATTTTGTTCGTCTTGTTCTCTTTTATTATCATATTATTTCAATTTTTTTCATCGCCGTCTCTCATTTTTTTAATTAATTTGTTTTCTTTTTATAAATTTGCAGGATGACAAATCTCAAGATGAATTGATGTAAAGTCATCATCGCCATATGATCACCATTAATAAATTATTACAGACCATGGTGTTCCTGCTAGCTCCCAATCAATATTATTAAGATGCTAGTTACATATATATAGATTCAATGCCATCATCTCTTTGGTAGCTTTAGTTTTATTATCATTTACCATTTTCCCTACTATTATTGTTGGGCCGGTATCAATAATGCTATGATATCTGCCTTAGCCTTAGGAAGAACATGAAATGATATTGTTCTTCATATATATAGGTATGTATATGATATATTTAAGTAATTCTTGTTTTTGTACCCCTCTTCTGTGTAATCCGTAATATCACATATACGAAATATGTGTTCTGTCTTTTGTAACTTTTATTGAATAATCTTATTATTACAGTCTTCTTCTTCTTCTTCTTCTTCTACTCCTTAATTCCTTTTTTTTTTTCCCATTAGAAAGAATAATAGAAATTGATGAAGAATCGACTTCATTTTTGTAATGAAAATATTGAATGAATAACATGTTCTGGATGCAAATTTTAGCAAAAGAAGAATAAATTAATCTTAGTATAAAGAGCTAGAGCTCAATATTGAAAAGGTTCCTTTTAACGTCTTGGACAAACTTGACAAGGGCAAAAATGAATTACGCTTTTCAATATTATTTATCATCACATATGTTTGGAAAAATGAATGCATAAAAATGTAAACTGTTAATTACTTTTTTAATTTCAGATATGAACAAGTGTTCTTGATACCATCAACATTTTTCTATATTGAATTTCATGTAGTTACAACACATATATCTCTCATTGCATGGCCCCGACGTGGGTATTATTATTATTCTAATTTGTACACGTCTCCCTTAGAAATTGTCCAGTGAGATACGTTTTTTATATGTAATAATAATATTCTACGTATTGAAATCTAGATTTGAATAAACAATGAGCAATTCACATAAACAGCACTACGGTGATCAATATAAATAGTTTAACAAAAACGGTGTAAATACAAAATAGTTTGTTGAAGTTTCTACGCACAGAAAATAAAAGAGATCTCCAAAATGCCATAAAAGTGATATATCGACTTCAAGTGAAATGGACAGAAGATTCCCATCTAGGGCTTTTTTGGTTGTTCTAAAAACTAAACTAGTAAATGAAAACAGGAAGAAATTAAAACTCTAAATTAACAGGGCTATGGTACAAAATAATTTTTGTAAAATTATAAAATTTATTACACGTGCGTTCTATATATTTATATAATTTTTCCCCCCTTTTGCCAACATTTATAGAACTTATTTTGATATATATCAGCTGTGTCCATTGTACATATATAGATAGATATATTTATGATTAAGGAAACTTAAAAGTTTCTAGAGAAATCGACATAATTTACATAAGAAGTTTCACTATTATCATTGTTTTTTTCTTTTTCCATACACACACACACATATATATGAAAAGTAATATACAGTGAGACTTCATTAAGAAGTTTATTATTAAAGCGATGATTCCATCACTATCATTAAACTAGTAATTATATAGGCATGCATGTAACCTAAATTATTACTAAGAGGTAATTTTTCTTTTGCCTCCCAAGAGTTTGGAAATATAAAATCACATTTTTGAAGTTATAGATACATCCACGTATGATGGATAAGTTTCTATGATGTCAAATGCATACAAACATGGCGGGCTAAAGAGATATTATTATAAAAAGAGACAAGAAAACTTGATTTAAAGGGTCATTGCTGGGTGTCACATAATCATCCATTAATTTATAGTGCAAAATAATAATTTAATAATGTTGTTTCAATCGTCTTGTCTCATAAAATATCCTTGTAATCAAAATTTACATGTTAGAATTAGAACAGCCATTATTGTTGTTGCTTTTTCAGAAGATGAAGATGGATTTTAACTTTGTGGTCTATGTACGGTTGCCTATCATTTTATAAGATATGTAATGCATTCATTGTTCCTACATTGTGATAATAAAAAGTGGCTTTGGGAATCACTTTAATGCCATCACACATGACGTATAATTATATACCTGATAAGATATTTGATACTCATCCCTATCTCTCTCTCTCTCTCTCTTCTCTTCTTTCACATATGTGCATTATTTGGCCTAAAGATTCAAAAGATGATTTTTCTTTTAATTTTTTATTTAAAATCAACATCTAATTTTAAGTATATTTTTCAATTTCGCACATTAAAGTTCCATTCGCAAAAAATATGGATTGATGTTATTTATTACTGAGATAATCATGTTGCACTCATTCACACACCAATGTTTGCTTAAGTACATGACAAACTAGTCAAGAACCGGGTAATGCATGGTAGTAAGTAGAATCATAATTATAAAATAAATTACTTAATATGAATTTATACAATTTATTTATTTTATATTCATACTAACGCGTGATATTATAGTGATAATTTACGAAATAAAGATGTACTTTCAATTTTTTTGTTTACTTAAATGTTTTGTTTCAACATTAAAAGATGCAATTTGTTTTTTAATGAAAGTTACTAACAAAAAAGTATTTATAAGATAGATTTATTTATTTATTTATTTTCTTCGCCAGGGGTTATTGTGATGGTTACAATACTAAAAAGTATGAAAATAAAAAGATGTAATATTTCATGATATATAACATACAAAAATAGTAAAAAGATACCAATATGAATTGGAATAGAAAAGGTATTAATATGAAAATGTATAAAAAAAAAAAGCTTTTGAAACTATAAATGAAAAGATATAATCTTTCATGTAATATAACATTGTAAGAATATTATAAAGAACCAATACGCATTGCAAAAAAAAAAAAAAAAATATTTGTATGAAGAAGAACAAGCTTCTAAAATTATATATTGTAATAGATATATTTTATTTTAAAATGGATTTTCCCGTCCATAGCATAAGTAAATAATTTTGATTTGAGAAGTCCTTGGCTAAACCCAGAGAATTCGATCTATATATTATCTTTCCGGGAAGTTGTTTAATTTTTGTCAATATATTATTTTAGTCGGAAAAAAGTTTTCGTGAATATATAGTTTTTCTAATCTTTTTTTTTTTTTTTTTGCAAATATAAGTAACTTTTTTTTTTCAGTTATTTATTTACTTATTGGTCTTCGGTATTCCATACGATTTGTTTTATTCAAATGCATTAATCCGACAATATTTAATAATTTCGCCAAATACTTACGTATATTTGCATTATAAGGACAAATAGGAATTTCATAGACTTTTTCTTTAGCCCCAGAGGGCATTCTATGAGGGGTTAAAACACACACGCACATATCATATTCATATATACATACCTGACTTCCTGTGTTTTTAACTTTTTAGATGATTGTGTAAGTTTATTTTTATTTTAATAACATAACATGAGTTTTTCTGCCTTTTTGGTTTGAGTATCCTACTATAATTTTCTTTTCACTTACAAAGGTTAATTTAAACACACAAATATGCGTATAAAGTGACAA
The DNA here is from genome assembly GCA_024138025.1 of Combretum micranthum. Classification (NCBI taxonomy): domain Eukaryota; kingdom Viridiplantae; phylum Streptophyta; class Magnoliopsida; order Myrtales; family Combretaceae; genus Combretum; species Combretum micranthum. The sequence goes on along the minus strand of JAMXBD010001137.1, from coordinate 464,333 downwards.
CAAGTGAAAGCTTAATTTATACAATTAAAGGAAGACGAAACATGCGAATATGAAGTGAAAATATACAGAAATCTTGGTATGCCTTACTATTCCTGTAATTAGGATTTTTTCAAATTTTTCCCTTTCTTTATCAGCAAAGTTTTTATAAACTTTAAAGTACGCAGGCTTCAAAAAGTTATTTTCTTTTAATTTTTTCTAAATAAATGTATAAATAAATTGATAGAAACATATATGATAAGTTGACAAGGTATTTAGGAATTCTAAATAAAAGACTTTCTAATAAGAGTTGACGTGATAAATAGAGGACTTACCTATGTACATGCTTTTAGCAGAATAAAACACTCTAGACTGCGTATTTTGCCCACTAAAATTTAAAAATATACGTATAAGAAAACATATGTATATTTTAATATATAATAAAAAGAATAATATAAAAAATGATACTTAAACTTTTACAAAATATTCAATCAGGTATTTAAAATTTTGTTTGATAATTTTAGTACCCAAACAATGTTTTTGTGAACTTTTTTCGTAAACTTTTTTCAAGTTTGTGAAAACTTTGTTTAGGTACCAAAATCTCTAGATATGAAAAAAATCCGCAAAAACTTTATTCAATTATCAAATTATTCAAAATCAAATTGCGTATACCTGATTAAATATTTTGTGAAAATTCGGGTACCATTTTTTACATTAACCCATAATAAAAATAAGATATTATATTAAGTCAAATTTGATGAAAATTTCAAAATATATTAAGGTCCAATGAGTATTTCAAAATTTTGTAGGCTTTAAAATAATAATATTTAGGTAATATATTTTATTATATGTTTAGTTTAGAATCCAATCAAATAGCCCACAATGGCATAATTTACTCAATTGGGCCAAACTTTAAGACTTTAAAAAAAAATTTAGTGGATAAAATATTGAGGCTTAAGCCAATAGCCTAATGGATAAGTTACATCATCTTCAATCTTTGGCAGTTGGAAGATGCACTTCCCATTTTTGTACGAGCTACTTCGCTATCATTTTTTTTGCTGATTTCTTCTTGTAATTTCATAAAATCAATGGTGAAAACACAAAATAGACAAGTAAAATATGAATTAAGAACAAAAGGTGGTATCAATTTGTACTTATTTAAATTTGGTTATGAAGATTGAGGAAAACAAATTTTTGGAAATTTCCTTTCTGAACATTTATTGATTTTCTATAAAATAATAATGGATTGAAGCTTGTTAGACTATAATTATCATCTACATCATCAAAATATTCGATTAAATCTTCAAAATTAACCAAAATCTTTGAATTTTCCAAATTATTCAAGATCGATGCCTCCATGTGCAAAATTCGAACTTTATCCAAACTATTCACTTCCTATGCCTACTCTAAGCTTTAACTGTATAAATTGGACCTCCTAAAAGACATCTTGGACATCAACAACATTCAAAATCACCCATAAGTCTCAAAATCGAGTTACGTTCTTACTTAGGGTTTCAAAGCTTTCTTCTTTAGAATCACTCTCCTGCAGGTGTGATCGGACAAATTAGCTTTCGCCGACCACCCAATTCGGCCCGGCCAACACACCTCACCAGTAAAACCACACTTGGATAGCTGGTTTTTGCCAACGATAGCCCGCCCAGCTCTAGCCACTCTGACTCGATCCTATTGACTTGACCTGCAATTAAGTTAGCTCCTTTCTTTTTTTTTTTTTTTTCCTTTAAAATTAAGATAAAAAGAAAAAGTAATAAATAACAAAATTTATAAATAAAATAATAAGAATAATGAGAAAAAATAAAACAATAAGTGTAAATATATATATATATATATATATTTGTGTGCATGCATGACATGTGTGACATTGGAAACCTAAAAAGCATAAAAGGTAATACTAATGTAAATGTAAAAAATAAATAATAATAGTGTTAGGTGTGGTAACAATAATAGTAAATATATGGCTAAGAATGACAATAATGAAATAATAATAGTAGTAATAGGAACAATAGTAATAAAAGCAATAAAATTAATAATTATAGTAATGATTGTAATAGATAGTAATTACAACAACAAAAAAAACATTAATAATTTAACAATATAAGTGGATGTGTACTTTTGATACATTGATGCGTATGATACATTAGAGTTGTAATACCTTACACTAAAAATTGTGACATCTCGGCTTAAAAATTTTAACATTCATATATGTGAAATTTGGTTATACATATCCTAAAATATAAATTAAATCTATAGTCTTTAGGATAAACTTAATAAAAAATTAAACTTATTATGAAAAGTAATAAAAGGGATAATGACATGAATATTATTTGAACTTTTAAAAATATTTAATTTACCACTTCAACTTTTAAACTACTAAATTTGGTACCTAATTGAATTTTTTTGAGTCGTCATTCATATCTTCGTTAAATCATATAATGGCCATTCATACTTATCTAGTTCTCTTTCTCTAAACCCATCTTCTTCCTTAATCCCCTTTCTCTTTAGCTTTCTTATCTTTCTAAATTGTGCCCTTATCTACCCAAATAGCTGGCGATCATCTCCCCTAACACATTTGACTTTCTCTCTCTCTATCTAGTTTTCTCCCTCTAGGCCAAACACTAAATCGAACTGAGTCACTAAGTCACCACAGTTAGGGATGTACAAAAAAATCAATGAAATCGAAAAATCGAACCAACACCAAAAAACCAATTCGAAAAATGTAGTTAATCGATCTGTCGGTTTCAATTTAGGATTATGGTTTTTATTTTTCTATTTTGGCTTGTAACCACTAGAAAACCGATGGTTAACAGTTAACCAGTTTGATATTTATAAGTACGTTATATAACATATACTTATAATCAATTTAAAAAAAAAATATTTAGACAATGATAAAAATCCTAAAATCTTTTGTAATTTATTTGATTTGTTTATTTACAATTTTTGAATGTAACTATGAAACAAATGGTTTAATTTCGTATGGTTATAATAAAAAACACAATTAACAAACATCTTTTGGTCAACCATATATTGAATGATTAAAAATTGAAAATCGAAAATATTGACAAAAAAAGATGGTTAATCATTATAGAGGTTAATCATTAATAATGGATAGGGTTTAGATTTATTTATGATATTAAAAGACCGATCATTTCGGTTCGACTCAAAAACTAGGATCATGGATCGGTAAATTGAATTGTGCCCAACCTTAACTACAGCATCATCTTCCTCACCAAATCATCCATCACGGAGATGGTTCAGCTAGTAAAGAAGGTTAAAGTTTGAGTGGTTGTTATGGTTTTAGAAGCAGTGGAGATTGGGAGAGAGGAGATCGGTGATTTGTGGGTGTGGATTCAAAGTGTTGAGGCTTCAAGCCAATTCAACAACTTCAGTCAGATTTTACTTGGTAACTACAAGGTGTTCGAGATTTGGATCCATTATTACTAGAAGATAGAGATGATTTTTCGAGAGAAAGAAAGAGAGATAGCTTTAGAGAGGAAGAATTTCTTAGAGAGAGAGAGAGAATCATATTCTCTAGAAAGAAGATCTAGTTTTTTTTTTTTCTTTTTCCTTTTTTTCTTATCAACAATAGTGTATTAGAGAGAGAGATGATGAAGAAAAGTTTTTTTTTTTTAATTTTTCCACGTGTTATTCATTCATTGGTTAGATGATGTGACTATACAAACATCGTTATCTGAATTAACTCAGGAAAGAAGGACAGCTTGAAAAGATTCGATTAGTTACCAAATTTAGCAATTTAAGAAGTGCAGGTAGTATAATGAATATATTTAAAAAGATCAGGTAGTATTCATGATATTATCCATTAATAAAACTTAAGAAATTTAAAGTGAAAAGGTTCTAAAATTAATATAAACTAATACACTAAAAGTTTCATCAAAGGAGCTATAAATGTCTAGTCTCGATTAGCAGCTATGTAGGTACCTATATGATAACAGGAAAAATGAAAAAAAAAATATTACTCCTCTTCTTTGTAAATATCAAATTAAAAACTCTAATAAAATATAAAATAAATGGTATCAAAATAATATAATTTAATTTAAAAGTAAAAGGAGATAATTGTTTAGGTTTCACTAGGTTAACTCATATTCAGATGTTTGGTTTTTTGAAAATTGATTTTAAAATTGGTTTGCATTGCAGACTAATGCTAAGTTAGAACTAATCCAGCCCATTAATTTCAATTTTCTATTTTTTTCTTGATTATGATCGAGTGGCAACTCTAAAATATTTTAAACCTGTTTCCTTTAATTTTAACTCGAGAATTAGCATTAAATGGATTAGGATTTAATGCGAATTGAATTAAATGACAAAATCAAAACTCAAGCCTGACATGTGTGATTTAACATATTTTCATACCTCAAACATTTATAATGGAATAACATTGGTATTACTAATAGGGGTGGTAAAAAAAAAACCAATCGAATCGAACCAATCTATATTGAAAATATGGTTTTTTTAATGGTTTGATTTAAAAATATTCCAATCCAAACCAATTCGTAAATTTATGGTTTGGTTTGGAAGGTAGACTAAACCAATCCGTAAAACCGAAGCAAACTATTTTAGAAAAATATAATAATATTTTACTATATATTTATATGATTTCATTTGATATTTATTATTTGGTGGATATTGATTAAAATCAACTTGTTCATTTTTAAATTTTTTTCAAGCTCATGATATGTAATTTTTTGTTGATGATGAACTATCGTTTTTTTTAATAACTTTTAACTTTATAAAGTATGAAATTTATTTATTCGATTATAAACTCTTATTATATATTATTTATTTTATATATTTTGATAGCAAATCATTTTATTCGTTGATGAATTTTGTTGATAGATGATTTTTTATTTTAGCTAAATTTATTGGTAGATAATTAACATGATAGTTCTATTAAAAATTATAAATTATGACTTACTATGTATTGGTTGGTAAGTATATTTTATTGGTGGATAACTGATTTTATAGAAAACTATAGAGTAAAAGTATAATGAATTCATAAAGCGTTTTGTCATGATTTATAATATAAACTTTGTAAAATGATATAAATATTTAAGTATCTAAACAAATGTAAAAAAACTAGAACAAAAAAAATTTTAGTTAGAATTTTGATTTAATCCGTAATTCAAATCAAACCATACCGTTATTTAATGGTTTAAAAAATTTCTAATCAAACCAAACCGCTACTTAATGGTTTGGTTTAGGATGAAAAAAAAAAAAAACAAACCGTAAATTAAGGTTTGGTTTGGTTTTAGAAAAAATCGAACCAAACCGATCCATGCCCACCCCTAAGTATTAGTGTCCGAACTGAATGTATTAGATTGGAATCCTTAGCCCACACTAATCAAGAAGATAAAAATAAAACCGATTTGAAAGGGCCGGGGAAAAAAAAACGCATAAGCGGTATACCAAGCATACAAAAAAGCATATAAGTTAGGTAGTCCAGAGCAGTGGATCCTCATTGGCCCAATTTAAACTAAAGCTTGTTCGGAAGTTGGGACCATTCAAGTATTTATGGACCTTTCAATGGCCAACTTTTAGAGAGCCCCATTGCTGGTGGGGGAAAAAAAAAAAATGAAGCCAACACAGGAACTATGAAACCTCACAATTACTTTTTCCCTGTTTATCAGGGACTACCATTTGTAATTTTTAAATTAAGTAAAAGAAAAATAATACGATATTCTTATTCTATGGCAAATAGCAAGAACTATAAACATGGTATACTCATAAAAAGTAACCACTAAAGTATTCATACTATCTTACTCACTCTTTTTATATATTATTTATATCTTCAGTTATACATTCTCAAAAATTTAAGACATCAATATATTCTACGGTTATATTGTAGATATGGAATTTTTCTCATATACATAACAACCTTTGGTGCTTTCAATATAATATACCAACGGTTGTTATGAAATTTATGGGAGGCTGACAATCTATTTTTTTAACTTTTTATGTTCGTTTTTCCTGTATTAGATGTTTTTCTCTTGCCCGAGTTCTTACGTTTGATTCTATAATTGCATAGGAATTTGATTTTATAATGTACATGAGACGTGTATTTTGTATCGATCTGTAGATCTATTTATTTATTTTTCATTTGTTTTATTAATATTATGCATACATATATATATACATACATATGCAGAAATAATAAAAGTATCGGCATAAAATATAAAACTAGAAGTCTATCTGCTTGACCCTTTTTCATTTCTTTTTCATTATTATTATTATTATTATTATTTAACTATTTTGTCTTGATATGAACCGAGAGGTTTTGGCCTATTCAGAGATATTTATAAGGTAAATTATGGGTCTGTTTGGATTGTCTGTTTTTCATCTGTATCTGTATCTTTTTTAAAATGATATGTGAAAATATATCCGATTTGCATTTAAATTTTATCTATATTTATTTTATTTGATCTTTTGATGAGAACTGTCAACTTTTTTTTATCTATATTTATTTCTTGATAAATAATTTGTTTGAAAAAAGTTTGAAAAAGTGTCTGTATCTGCCGGAAAAAGCCAAAACAAACAGACCCTATTAGAATATCATAAAATTTAACGATAAGATTATTTGATATTACAACGTTTTAAGTGGTTCATTTCAAATCATAATGTTTAAGAAAATGAATCAATTTAGATCACTATTGACACATGTCATTATGTAGCAGATCTTATGAGTTTTAAGTAAATTTTTCTCTCATTAACCATATAAGTAATGATCCCAATTGATCCGTTTCTTTAGACATTGGGACTTTAAATGAACTTTACTACTCTCTCTGAATATCGTGAATGTAATGACACCCTTTGGCAGAGAAAAAAAAAAAAAAAACAATGCTTGCAGGTTTTATTAAGTCAACGCTTTTTATTTTAGTTTTTAGTTTTTAGTTTTTCAAGATCCATATTATCTTACACCATTCTTTGAACATAAATATCATATATACTAAGCCATGTAGTTGGATATTTTGGAAAATGAACAAAGCACAATTTTTTTGTCCAAAGAACAAGGGATGGGCTTGTGAATCCAAACTGCATGACATTAAGACAAGCCCAGAAGTGCCTTTTCTATGAACCATCAATCATAAAGATATACTGCAGAATGTGTTTCATTTTTTAAGTGGGCTTTTATTAACAAGAAAGGCCATGTATACTCTTTTGTTTCAAAATAAATAAATGAATAATAAAAAGAAGAAGAAACGGCTATCCTTAGAATTAGACTTTGAAACTCATCCATCGTTATCACTATAAGTTGAGACGTCTCCTACACAGAAAATATTGTTTCACTTGTCAATTATGGTGTACTTTAAGCTTTTTTTTTTTTTTTGGCCCAAGGTGTACTTTAAGCTTTGATGAATTGCTTTTGTCATTATTTTATCTTCTTTGACATTTTTTTTTCTCCTTTATAGGATTTAATAAAAGTTAGTCAATATATCTTCATTTTTTAAGAAATATGTGGAAAAAAAAATCAGCTTTATGTTATCATCAAATTATAACATGATAGGAAATCAAGTGATCCTTCAAGTTAATCTTTGAAGGTTGCCATATTAAAGGGAAATTATAAAACATATATATTATTTCTATTTTTATACTTTTGTAAACTTATAATTTGTGGTTTGTGTTATGACAAAAACATGACTTGTATTTTACCATAATATATTAATGTTAGGAAAATTTTATGGTCTTACAATTAATTTTGATGGATCGATTCCTTCATTATCCAATGGTTCACAGCATACTCAATCGTGATCAAATCACTAAAATAGTTAATATTTTATTTACTATATTTATTTTAAGATTCAGATTAATGTCATGATCCCGTTTTTAATAAAATAATATTATTAAATATTAATAAAATCATTGGTCCACTTAATGTGTCACAGGCAGGGTCTAATTTGTAACATTTCACAGGGTAGATATTTTTATTAACACGACTTATAACGATACTAAAAAAAAAGCAAATCATGGCACCATTTACTCCATCCAACATGTTTAAATCTTATGAAAGATTCACAGTTCACCTAATCTTTTGGGAAATTATGCATAGTAAGTAGGTTGTTTAAATGGATTCAAGTAAGAAAGTGTTGAAATAATAAATACGAAAAAAAAACCCACCCTTCATTTCCTATCGAAATCATGGAATTATATTAGAATAAAAACATGTGTACTTATAATTAAACTAGCGAATTGGAGTCATAATTCTGAAGCGGAATTAGGATTGCATTTTTTGTGGTAAGGCTCTATCATTTCAGTACTGTTTAAAAGATATCAAAATAATTTAATCTATACTTTATTCATTCCTGTATAGATAAATGAGCTTCATGTTATTTCCTTAAGACTTATTTGGAGGTTTAGTCCCCTTTTATACTCTGCAATAATCACTCACTTCTCTATCAGCCCATTCACGTTGCTTATAATAATAAGGGTTAACGTCACAAACAATACTTGAACTTTCACAAAATATGTAATTAAGTACGTAAATTTTAAAATTAATCAATTTAGTAATTGAACTTTAAATCTGATTAATTTTGTACTTGAAAAGCTTTAAGATTAATTAATTTAGTTAAACAAAATTGATAAAGATACTATTGATGTGCATGAAAAGTTCTTTTATATATCAAATTGATTCATTTCAAAATTCAAGTACTAAATTGATTAACTTTAAAGTTTAGATACTTAATTGTTTATTTTATCAAAGTTTAAGTATTATTTGTGATGATGATGATGATAATAATAATAATAATAATAATAAAAGATGTGAAAATGTAAAGTTTATATTGCAGTAAGATATAAGTAGTTTTGTTAAAAAGAAGGAACGGTTGGTTTGAAAGTTTAGAAAAACAAGCAGGCTTTCCTAAAAGTTTGACCATCTGAAAAACAGACACACATCACCTCTCATGATTTTGATAAAAATAATATTAATTCCGGTTAAACTTCAACAACTAATAAATTAGAAACACAATTTTTATTTGTAGAACGTATTTAAAAATTAGATTATGAAATTAAAGCGAATAACTAGAAACAATAAATAATGGGATCATAACATTATCATCTTCTACCATTTTTTATCACAATATAATAATATTATCTCGTGACATTCATAACTTTCTTTTCTCCCAAATAATATAGAAGGGGTACCTGTGATTAATTATAATTCTGGAAATTTCTAATCAATGTATTTATTCCCAAATGACATGCTATTTTGGATGAGTCCGTCTTTCTATACATGGGGCTGGTAATTGACTAGCCTTAATCATGACTGCCTACCGTGAAAAAAAGATTGAGAACTGATCATTATATAATTGAATCTGTATAATGATATTCCAATTAAGCCGTCGTTACAAGTCGTGTCATTAATGTCTGATAATTTCTTTTCCCCGCTTTTTAAGCTTGACCACTCAACGATTAAATTAATACCGTTCAAATCAATAATAATTACATTACAATCAGTTCAAACTAATAATAATTACATCAAAAATAGATACTTACCAATGAGATATTTTCCATTTCTACATTGGGTTCAACCCCTTAATCACTCATAGAAATTCTAATATAAACTCAATAAATTCTTTTGTGACTATATCCTGACTTAAGTCATGATTATCCTTTGTGTACTTCATATTGTACCATATATCAATATTATTTAAAATCTTAAAAAAGATAGTGCAATGTTCAATTGTATAGATTTCTTTCTTTTCTTTTCTTTTTTTTTTTTTGTCTATAATATTATAGATGTGAACACTTTATCATTAAGGTAATTGAGGTACTAAAGTAGACCGCAAATGAATTGAGTGGAGCTCATCAACTCAACTAAATTTTAGTTTCATTTATAAATGAGTCAAGCTCAAGAGTTTTTATTTAGATTCATAGGCACATGTCATGGGTTTAGAGTATTGGAATGAACCCATGCGACACTTAGCACTCTAGTCCCACCTGAAGAGGCTAAGTTCAGCTTAAAAAAAACCCATACAAGAACTCAAAGGGAGAAAGTAGAGAGAAAAATTCTAAATGTAACTGTATTCACTCAATATCTAAATGATTTACAATTGAAGGGGTTACCTATATATATACAAGTAGCCTCCTAATATGGATGACCTAGATTTGTCGAATATAGTGATTACAATTGATTCTTACTAACCCACAATGGTTACATTCACTCATCCTACCTACTATGATACAATGTACCTAGGCATATAGATAACCCCATGGAGTCTTCTAGAACTCTATGAAATCATCTGAATTTTGGAACCAACATTAAATGTGGATTTTAGGGCTTGTCTCGTTGTTAGGCTTTTAAGAACCCTGTGAATTTGGTCCTATCTCTAAAGTTCATAACATTCTCCCCTACTCAATCTGATGACGTCTTTGTTGTATCTTCCACATGAAATTTAGGTTCTTGTCTTGAAACTACCATAATGCCTCAGCAGGTTCTCAACTTGCTTCACTTTCGGGCAATCCCTTCCATACCACCATATATTCATGCCTCGGCTATTGCCCTCAGCATTGTACATGATGGTTGGCTATGATTCCTACAAATTCTTGTCATGTGGCTCCCCTACTCCAAGCAGGGCTCTTTGGAACTCTAATCTTATTGGGTCTTCTTCATCCCTATGATAGGGCTTTAGCATATTCACATGGAACACGGAATGATACTTCATCCTATATGGTAGTTTCAACTTGTATGTGACACGACCTACCCGTTTCACAATTAAAAATGGTCCCTAGTACCTCTGCATCAACCCTTTATGTAGCTAGCCTTTAATCCTTTAGTTGAGATATAATTTCACAAGGACCTGATCTCCTATCCAATATTCCACTGGCTTTCGTTTTTTATTTACAAACTTTTTTATTCTCTTAATGGCCTTACTAAGGTAAAACCAAGCTAAATCCTTGTTCTCTTGCATTCTTTAGCAAACTTATATACCGATGGACTAACTCATATATAGCCACTACTGATTGTATTAGGAGTCAATGACAATCTTCCCAAAACATTCTCAAATAGGCTTTGACCTATAGATTCATTCCTCTCAAGTTAAAATAAAACTATGCCACATCTAGTAGCTTAGCCCAGTCTTGCTGATTAGCAGCCACAAAATGTCTCAAGTAAAGTTCCACCAATGCATTGTCCCCCTCTATTTGCCCCTCAATTTGAGGACAAAGGCTGGTTGAAAAGTTTAGTTATGAACCCAATAACTTTACTTATTCCATCTAAAAAATTCCTACGAATCGTTCATCCTATCACTCACTATGTATTGTAGGAGACCTCAATACTTCACTATGTGCCTTAGGAATATCAAGTTGCTTCATCAATTAGGCACTCTTTCATCGCTGAGACAAAGGTAGCATATTTATAGAACCGGTCAAGCACTACTATCATTGTGCCATAACCCTCTAACTTTAGTAAGTTGATGATGAAATCCATATAGATACTCTCCTAAGGTTTCTTTGGAATAGGGAAGGGCTTCAATAACTTTGGGATACTCCATGATCTACCTTGTCTTGTTGGCAAACAAGACATGTTCCAGCATAACTCTCCACATCATCCTTCATATGTGGCTAAAAGTATAACTCTTCTACTAATGCCCGTGTCCTATGAATACCAGGATGTCCTACCCATTTCAAGTTATGGCACTCTTTAGGTATCTCCTTCCTTAGATTCAAGGCTCAAGGTATATATACCATTGGCCCTTTTATATACACCAAGCCATCCTCTTCTTAAAAGCTCTAGGTCTTCCCTTCTTTGCATTGATTGAGCAATGCCTTAGCCATTTCATCTTCTTTCCTTCCATCACGAGCTTTATTAATCAAGTGGTTCTCAAATTTACTAATAATGGCTAAGTCTAACTTTCAACTTATTGCATCTACTACTACATTTATCTTGCCCATATTGTATTTTAAATCGAATAGCGAAAGTTTTTCTAGAGTTTGAAAGTAATTGTAGCCACATTGTCTGTCCTTACCGCAAATTTTCCCCCAAGAAATAGTGCCTCTAAATTCGAGGACAATGCACCACTGCGGGCATCTCCTTTTCACGTACCAGGTATTGCCTTTATGCTTCATTCAACTTTCGAGCTCTCAAATGATACGTGATGATTATCCTACATCAAGACTCCACCAATGGGGTAGTTACTAGCATCTATCCATACCTTAAAAGGCTTTGTAAATTTAGGGGCTAAGACTGGCTCCTCTATAATTGCCCTCTTCAAGGTATCGAAGGCTCCTTGACATCACTGCTTTTGACACTATGGAGCATTCTTCTTTAATAATTCCATTAGGAGATTTGTAATATTTGAATATTCCTTAATAAAATATCGATAATAATTTTCCAACTCCAAAAATGATCTCAACTCAGTAGCTTAGCAGGTTCCTTCCAATCATTGATTGCATAAAACTTTCTATTACCTATTCGAATTCTCCCCTGCCCTATCACATGCTTTAAGAACATCACTTCCTCTTGGGCAAAGGCACACTTTTCCCTTTTCACATTGAAATGATCTAACTTTAATCTTCATTTAATTTCTATGTATATGTTTTATTTGTTTTAATTATTGAACTTTATCAACATGTTAATTGATGAGAGTCATGTATTTTAATATTAATATTGGAGTAGATGATTTGGTATTAGGCTAAATGTGTTTAAGTTAGTATATCTTGAATGAGATATATGTTTGTGAACAATATAATTAGTGCATGTATTAAACATGTGTCATTTTGTATGTAAGTATGTGTAATGAAATTAATGTTATTATTTTATATATATTAATATGTGTATAGTATAATTAATGTTTGTGTCTATTATGAATTAATATGTATGTGTTATGTTTATAATTATCAAAACAACTTTTGAATTGCCTAAGAAATTATTGACATAATTTTTCAAAGGTTAAGCCATTTTTCAAGCTCAAATTCAACCCAAATGAACTCCAAATTAAGCCATATTAAGCCTAAGTCAAATGTACCCTTAAAGTTAAACTTTTGATAATTATAAATCTCAAATTTGATTAATTAGGTCTCTTTTTGGCAGCCCATATTTTCATACGAATTTTCCTCTTTTCTTTTCTTTCTCTTTTCCTTTTTCTTCAAATCATAAGCCATAAGCCATAAACCAAAAACCAAAATCAAGCTCTTGGATTCAACAATCTCATTAAGCCAAAGCCATGTCATGTAAGTTAATGTAAGTATAATCTCTTTTTTTTTTTTAATTTCCTTTCTTGTATTTTAGATGTAAAACCTATGGTAGGACGAGTTAATGTCATTTGAGTTGATTGGTTTTATGCATTGATATATGTTAGGTTGTGTTTTGTCATTGTGTGAACTTGGTTAAGTGTTAGGGAAGTTGTGAGAAGTGTTGGTGAGTAGTGAAGTTAAGTTGAGTAATTGAAGTTGAAGTGAAATGTAGGAGAGCATTTGATGTGAATGAATTAGTTTGATGTGTTGTTATGAAGTTCAAAGTTGCTAGGATTGGTTAATGTGGATAGAAGATAGTGTATGAAGTTAAATATGTGTTTGAAGCAGGATTAAAAGTATTATAAGTTACATTTTTTTTTGAAGTGTAAAAAAAGGGAAGTAAAACATTTTCGAATAGGTCTGTTTTTGAGTGTATGCTGGCATCTGGTACTTCAATGCTACCGGCGTAGAGGCGGTGTTGAATATGATCAAAATATATTTTTCTAAAGTCACTTAAAACACCGCCTGCTTTTGTAAAGAAATTTGCCAGTGTTTATTTTTCAAAGCGAACGCCGGCCATTAGATTCCAACGCTGCCGGGTAGAGGCAGTGTTGAATGCAAATAGAATCAAAATTTTTAATGCTGAGCTTAAAGTCGCCGGCGTACTATCTCACGCTGTCAGCGTACATGGAAACGCTGCCGGTGTTAAGGGTATCCATGGGCGTTGACCAACCCCATGGAACTCTCAGAAATTTTTGAAAATTGGAATTACACCTATATCGGCTCAAGGCCACCGACATAGACTAAAGGCTACCAGCATATTTTTGAACGCTGCCAGTGATGGCAAGCATTGAGTTTTAGTGTATAGTGCAGTGGTTCAATGCCGCCAGCGTGTCCTCTGTAGTTTTTATTTTTAAAAACTTTCTCTAATATTTCCCAAAGTTTTATATATGATCAATTAAATATTTGTTGTATTGTATGATATAATATGATGTTTAAATGCTATGTTATGACTTTGTAATAATTTATTTAAATTTCTTTGATTAGTTATGCTTGAAACTAGTTGATTAGTGCTTGAACTAAGTGAGAAATTCAATATTATCTTGTACAGTGATAGATCTTTGCTCGGCTAACCCTATTAGTTCCCGAGCTATTTCAGGTACGTGGTAACTTGCTTGTTTTTTTACTAGGATAAGCATTATTTAAAGTTATTCTAAATTAATAAATTTAATAATTGTTTATTGAGTGTCTTTTATACCGTTGAATCTGATTCTGAGAGCGGTAACCTTACTCAGATTGGGGGCATGGCAGTTTTAGGCGCTTAGACCACCCTTGTCATTTTGATATGACTTTAATAAGTGGTTCAGCGGGTAATCGATGGGGAATTTGGTGTCGGTATAACATTTGCTCATTCTTGAAAGGATGTAATAGGATTTAATTTAATGTTTATGGGAATACTTGAATTAAGTGATATTATGAATCGAGTTAAGTAAAGTCGAGAAATGGCTAGAAACCCTAAATGAGATTACTTAATCGTTATGGATAAATTTATCTAGGATGGTATGAGTATCCGAGCTACTTATATCAACCCCTTGAGCGTCGTGATCGTTACTCAGGTTCCCCAAGAAATCCTTGTTGCTCGGAGTTTGAATACTTCCATGGTGTATGACTAACTGAAGATTGAATAATAAATAATAGATTGTTGCATTTTGCATTTAGCTTAAGCATGTGTGAATCATTTTGTATTTGTATTCATTACTTATGTACTGGGCCTTTGACTCATATTTTAACCATTTCAGGTGATGAATCTGACGAGTTTTATATGAATATGGGGTATGGAACCGATTTCGAGGATTTTCTTGCTGGTTTAGAGGACTAGAGATGACCTTAGACTGATGGAATCCATATTTTATAATAGACTAGTTATGATAGCTTTTGTGGTTGTATTTGAAGTTCTAGTTGGATTATATTTGTAATTTTGTTAAGGCTTGTAAGAAGCCTTTGGTTGTAATATATATACGTACTTAGCAATGTATGATTTGAGTTTATTTCTCTTGTGAAATATGTTGAAGGTGTAGTTATGTTTTGCTAAAAGTTTTGAAAAACTATGGTTTCAATTATGTTAATTATGTGGAATTAGACAAACAATTTCTCAAACACTTCTTTTTTCACAACCTTACATATAATCCTATAGGTTATATGTGGTTGGAAAACTTTTATCGTCTATTTTAACTATAGAGGTGATAGGGGTCCTTATACACATATAACTCAGTCTCCTATAATGCTTGAAATATTGGTTGAAGGTGGTTCATGTGTTCTTCTAATGAGTTATTATTGACCACAATGTCATCTAGATAGACTGCCATAAATTGATCAAGGAACGGTGCCAAGACTTTATTCATAAGTGTGCCAAATGTAATGAGAGCATTTGTGAGTCCAAAAGCATCACTAGGAATTCAAAAGCACCATACCTCATGATACATGTGGTATCGGGCTCATCACACCTTTTGTCGTCCTTGCTTAAAGGTATCTTGACCTTAAGTTTAGCTTTAAGAAGTACTGAGCTCCTCCCAGTCAATCAAAAAGATATGCCACCTATGGTATCGATACTTGTTTTTCACAGTTACCTTGATTTATGCTTAATAGTCAATGCATTAAGAAAACCATCTTACCTCTTCTAGAATAGCACAAAGGCTCTAAAGGAAGCTTATAAGGGTTTGATATTGAAATAGCCATGAATTTCCCAATTTATATTTTATAAATGTGTTATTGAAATTACATATGATTTTGAAATGTGATATATGTGAATTATGTTGATGCATGAAAAATGAGTAGAGTTGTTGTTTTAAAAATAATTAAATATTTTAGAATGGTTAAATATTGAGTTCATAAATTTTTAAGTGTATTAGAATATATGAAATATGATTAGAATAAGTTAGATTATGCATGTAATTAAATCAACCTTTAGTAGAAATTTTGCTACAAATAAAGCCCAAGACCACATTTAATTAGCCAATAAGTAAGCTTCATTAATTAACCAAATCCAAGCCAATTAAAGGACTTAATTAGGGCAGCCACTAAAGTCAACCAAAAGGATAAATATCAACTTTTAAAGTGCAAAATTCGTCCAAAAATTTCAGACCACCATTACACATGCCAAAAAGTTTCAAAACCCTATTTGTACTCCCTTAAAAGCTCTCTTATGTTCATGTACAACTAAACCCTTCATTTTCTATAAATTAAACCCTCAAAGGCTTGCAACTAGATTATTAAACCAAGGCTCCAAGTCCATATGATAAGTGTATTCTTCTTACCTTGTTTGTATTTAAGTTGAACTTTTGTTAGAACAGGATTTATGTGCTAATTGGTGATAGAATGATTTTGTGCATTAATGGTAGTTTGAGTAGAATTATATTGCTAGAGGAGTTATAGTATATGTTTTATATGAATTTTGAAATGTGGGGATGATTGTGTTGGGATGGCTTTAGGGTTGAGTAGTGTAAGGGCATGTAGAATTGAAGTGTGAATTTACGTGATGTTGTAGTTGAATGATTGATGGATTTAAGGGGAGTTAATACTTGTTGAATGGTGTTTAGAATATAACAAGTTTTGGGAAGCTTAGAATAAGTTTGGAGGATTTTTTAAATGACTAGATTTTGTAAAGAAAATAGGGGAATTCATAAAAATCGTGTGATTTTGTTCCAAGGATCTACGTCGGCGTACTTAGAAACGCTGTCAGTGTTGGGGGTATCCACGGGCATAGACCAACCCCATGGAACTCTCGGAAATTTTTGGAAATTGGAGTTGCAGTCTACACCGGCTAAAAGCCGCCGGTGTAGACTAAAGGCTGTTGGTGTATTTTTGAACGCTGCAAGTGATAGCAAGTATTGAGTTTTAGTGCATAGTACACCGGTTCAACGCTGCCGGCATTGAAGGCAGGCATGTCCCCTGCAGTTTTTATTTTCAAAAACTTTCTCTAATATTTCCCAAAGCTTTATATATGATCAATTGAATATTTGTTGAATATTGTATGATATAATATGATGTTTAAATGCTATGTTATGACTTTGTAATAATTTATTTAAATTTCTTTGATTAGTTATGCTTGAAACTAGTTAATTAGTGCTTGAACTAAGTGAGAAATTCAATATTATCTTGTAATGATAGATCCTTGCTCGGATAACTCTATTAGTTC
Organism: Combretum micranthum; assembly: GCA_024138025.1. Classification (NCBI taxonomy): domain Eukaryota; kingdom Viridiplantae; phylum Streptophyta; class Magnoliopsida; order Myrtales; family Combretaceae; genus Combretum; species Combretum micranthum. The sequence continues at coordinate 446,965 of JAMXBD010001137.1, read as the reverse complement.
CTGAGCTATTTTCAGGTACACGGTATCTTGCTTGTTTCTTTGCTAGGATAAGCATTATTTAAAGTTATTCTAAATTAATAAATTTAATAATTGTTTATTGAGTGTCTTTTATACCGTTGAATCTGATTCTGAGAGCGGTAACCTTGCTCAGACTGGGGGCATGGTAGTTTTAGGTGCTTAGACCACCCTTGTCATTTTGATATGACTTTCATAAGTGGTTCAGTGGGTAATCGATAGGGAATTTGGTGTTGGTATAACATTCACTTATTCTTGAAAGGATGTAATATGATTTAATTCAATGTTTATGGGAACACTTGAATTAAGTGATATTATGGATCGACTTAAGTAAAGTCGAGAAACGGCTAAAAACCCTAAATGAGATTACTTAATCGTTATGGATGAATTTATCTAGGATGGTGTGAGTATTCGAGCTACTTATATCAAACCCCTGAGCGTCGTTATCGTTACTCAGGTTTCTCCCGAAATCCCTATTGCCTGGAGTTTGAATCCTCTCATGATGTATGACTAACTAAAGATTGAATAATAAATAATCGAATGTTGCATTTTGCATTTAGCTTAAGTATGTGTGAATCACTTTGCATTTGTATTCGTTACTTGTATACTGGGCCTTTGGCTCATATTTTAACCATTTCAGGTGATGAATCTGATGAGTTTTATGAGAATATGGGGTATGGAACCGATTTCGAAGAATTTCTTGATGGTTTAGAGGACTAGAGATGACCTTAGACTTGATGGAATCCATATTTTGTAATAGACTAATTATGATAGTTTTTTTAGTTGTATTTAAAGTTCTAGTTGGATTATATTTGTAATTTTGTTAAGGGTTGTAAGAAGCCTTTGGTTGTAATATATATATATGTATATATATATATACGTACTTAGCTATGTATGACTTGGGTTTATTTCTCTTGTGAAATATGTTAATAGTGTAGTTATGTTTTGCTAAAAGTTTTGAAAAACTATGGTTTCAATTATGTTTGTTATGTGGAATTAGACAAACAATTCCTCAAACACTTCTTTTTGGACAACCTTACATATAATTCTACAGGTTATATGTGGTTGTGGAACTGTTATCGCTTATTTTAATTACTGTGGTGATAGCGAGTCCTTATAGATATATTCTGCTTACAACAATTTCTTAAGTTGGTGCCTTAACTCCTCCAACTCTAGAGAGGACATTTGGTATGGCACAGCTACGGAAGGTTTTCTCTTAGTTTTAGCTCAATGTGATGGTTTACTTCCCTCCTCAGGGAAGATTCTTAGGTGATTCAGGTGGAATCACATTCTTGAATTCCTCTAATAACTCCTTTATAATAGTAAGGATCAAAGCCTCCTTACTAAGTTCACCATCTTTTATAGCTACTAGATAGGCCATTTCATTCTTCTTCAACCCGTTTGCAAGTTGCATTGCTTATAGGAATTTGGTGGCTTGTCCCTCTTTCTTCGTCACAGGAGTCACACATTATGACTTGCTATCAAATATACATACATAGTTCGCTAAGGGACAATCAATGCATCAATCTTAATAAGAAACTCCATTCCTATCACGAATTCAAAGTTGTCTAAGGACACTACCTCAATAGATTCCTTCCATTGCCATCTGTCGATCTGCAATTCATCATCTTTTGCAATTCCAATTGTTAGGATTTCCTTTGAGTTTACCGTCTTTAACCAAGTTTTGGTCTTCCCAATTTGTAACCCCAGTTTCGATGCTACTATTTTTGCAATGAATAGATAAGAGGCATCGGTATCAATGAGGGCATTTAGTTTCTTACCAACAACTTCCAATTTCGTATACATCAGTCCTTTGTGCTTCTCTAATGCTTGGCCTTTCATGGCACATAAGACTCACAATGAGCCCAATTTAGTTTGCTCCTCATCTACCAAGCTACTGCCAGCTTTTATGACCACTAATTTTTTTCTCTTTGGGCCTTCTCTAGCATAATGTAGCCCATGCAAAAATTAAACTTCAACTTTCAAGGCTTTCTTCTTTCTCCCTCCCTTTCTTCCATCCTATACTTCATCTTAAAGGAACTACCACTTCTTTCTTTTTCCGTACCGCTCTTTCCGCTTAGATGGAAGGCTTAGAGTTTGTCTTCTTGAACTCTATCAAACTATCAGCAATAGCCATTACTTTGGAAATATCTCTTACCCCTCTTCATTCCAACTCTAACTTTCACCTATGGTTGAGCTCATCAAGGACCATAACAAAAGCATCATTAGGGCTCAAATCTAATATCTCTAGCTTTAGCTCCGAGGGTTCCTACACATATTGCTTCATGTCTCCTATATGACTTTAAGTGTCAGAGTTTAATCTTGGCCTTTTTAGGAGCATCTTGAGGAAAGAACTGCCTCTTGAATTCTTGGACCAACCTCGACCACGTGATGATAACATTTTCCCTTAAATGCTACCAAACCATTACAGAGTCTTTCAAATACATGGCAGCAATATGTACCTTACTTAAGTCATCTACCATCTCAAGTGCATTAAAATACTACTAAAGTCCCTACAATAAGTTATCTACTTCCTGAACTTATCTAACCCCTTGAAGTATTCCAACTTGGGTACATCTACCTTGTCATTGGTTGGGTAGTCATCCTGTTAGCTATTGCCGCTCTATAAGCTACCAATTGAGCCCTTATTTCCATCATCTCTCAATGTAAGGCTACAATAGCAGCATCGGTACATCTTCCTTAGGTTTTGATACCACAATCGTGGCTTCGAGGAGTTCCTTCTTCTATTTAATGGCCTATTTTTGTGTTATGAGGTCTCCCATTGCCTCATTTATGGCTCCCTCAAACTAGCGCGTTGGTCTTCTTCGATTTTCTACTTCAGATTGTCCATCATGTCAAGCTTTTTCTTGGACTCAACAATGCTTAACCCAACCCTGTCCATCTAAACATTCAAAGAGTTTAGCATATCTTTAGACTGAGCTCTTTGCTTGGTCAATCAACCCTCCTTCTATTCATTCACCTCCTCCACTATAGAGGTGTTCTCATTTCCAAACAACATGGTCTCTACCAACTCTCGCTCTGATACCACTTATCATGGGCTTAGAGTTTAGGAATGAACCTGTGTGGCACGTAGCACTCTAATCTTACGTAAAGAGGATAAGGTTCAGCCTAAAGAACCCATACAAGAACTTAAAGAGAAAATTTGAATTTCGCTTAATGCCTGGAATATTAAAACTAAGGAGTTCACCTCTATATATACAATGGCCCTTGAGATGGATAGCCTAGAATTATCGGATCTAATGGTTACAATCAAATCATACCAACTCGCAGTAGTTACATTTACCTATCTTACATACTATGATATAATGTATCTGAAAATTCTAAACACTCTCGAAAGATTCTGGAGTCTTCTAGAACTTAATAGAATCATTTGATTCTTGGAATTGACATCAAATGTGGACCTTAAGCCTTGTCTTATTGTTAGGCTTGTAAGAACCTCGTGAATTTGGGCCTATCTCTAAGGTCTATGGCACACACTCATTTATAAAAGGCTTATAAGTAGGTATCGAAGCACACTTATGAGTTACACATATTATATATAGCATATAATTAAAAAAAAAAACTAGTTTTTATATTATATGCATAATATAATCTACATTCATCCATCCATTTCTTCATATTTATTTATTTTATATATCAAGCTTCTCGAGTTTAACTTTATCTTATATCTTATAGCTATAAATGTGTGGATTTAGACTCATAAGTCAAGCCACTTGTGAGCTATTTGAACTCAATATTACAAATAATTCCAAATTTTATGTTATGATAATATCTCAAATAGTACCTAACTTTTGATAAAATATATAATTAAATACCTAATCTTTGAAATGATATATTTAATACTTAAAAAACTTTAAAATTGATCAATTAGTACCTAAATAAACTCAACGGAGGTATGTGTTGCATGCGAAAACTTCTTTCAAGTACTAATTTAATCAATTTTAAAGTTTAGATACTAAATTAACCAATTTTAAAATTCAATTATCTAATTACATATTTTTCTAAGTTCAGGTACCATTCATGACATTAACCTTCTTATGTTTAGTTAGGAACTCCTTGAAGTCCAATATTAGGAAATTTCATCAAGATAAAGACTTGAAAAGACAAAGTAATACTATAAAAAGATATCTCAATGTTTCACCACTTTGAAATATGTTATCAAGACTTGCATATAAGTATGCTATTGATGTGAGTCAATCTAAAGTAATAGTAGTATTTATATCATTTGCAATTGCAGGGCTCAAGCTTGAACTCAACATGAATCTTGTTTAACTAAATGAGTTAAGGTTAAATTTGATATTTCTAGGTTTTGTAAAACCTCACTTTCAATTAAAATCAAAAAAGTTTTTGAACAAGTCAAACCTGAGCCTCCTAAAGTTCGGCTTAGCTCATTTGCAACTCATTCATATAGAGTAGGACTAATGGCACTAATTATGTGGTACCCTCTACTGGTTGATTGAATCTAGTTTACTAATATATGCTTTCTTGTATAATTTAAATATTTTTTCCCTTAGATAAGTGAATAAGGCTTAAGTTATATAACTTGTTTTCGACAACCACTGAATATCCTAAAAACTAATCTTTTTTATTTTGTGTTGACATAGGTTTGTAGTTGAAAACTCTTACCTCATACCACGGTCTATTTATTAATGATGAGTGAAAACCTAAACCCATAATTAACAACTAACATGTATTATTTTAGGTTAGACCTATTTATTGACCGAAAAGTTAGATAAATCTATTAAAGAGAAATGATGCTAATAAAATTAATTTTTAAGATAAAAAATGAGATAGCCCATTAGTCTTAACACTTAATATAAAAGTACAAACTAATCGGGAGTTTAATGAATAAAGTCTATGAAATATAATGAATAAAAAATTCATTAATTATCAAACACCATTATCTTAAGTTGAAACTTAACTTTGTATAGCTCAAATTAAAATAAAAGTTAGTAATTAGTACTTGAGACCCCAAACTAAATTTAATGTAAATGAGGAATAAAGAAGATAGAGTTGAGCAAGAGGGGAAAAAAATGAAAGTAGAAGAAGATAGACAATTTTTTGCTGTGACCAAAAAGTAGTAGTTAGAGAAACTTCCATGTAATGTTTAAGCTTGAAGAGGAGTCAGCTAGACTCTATTCTAATTTATTGTAATTGTGTTGTATTATGTGAGAATAAAAAAGAAAAAAATTTAAATATTATTAACTTCAAACAAATTCGATAGTTAAGCTCGTGGCACATTTATGAAAGAGCAAATTACACTAAAGGTCATAGCGTTTGAAGTAAGTTCACTTGAGGTCACAACGTTTCGAGCAATTAAAAAAATATCACAACATTTAGAGAAGTGAGTCAATTGAGGTCTCTGTTGACACGTGTCAATGGAAGAAATATTTAATTAAAACATAGAAGATCTAACATATTATAACACGTATCGATAGATACCTGAATTGACTCATTTCTCTAAACATTATGATTTCAAATGAACTTACCATCAAACGTTGTGACTTTCTAGTATAATTGACTCATTCATAAAATACATTTGTTTCATTATATTTTGGTCATTTTAACATTATATTTTTGTCATTTTCAAATAGAAATTTGTTAAAAAATAAATATTAATGAAAAACTGATAGTTTTACTCATAAAGTGACTAAATAAATACGATACATATATGATATAAATATAATATAAATAAATTAAAGATATAGATCAAATATGAATATGATACATATAAAAAAACGGACAATCCAAACCCAATAAATAAGTTTCTAGATAGGTTCCCTTAACCTGAACACAAATTTAAACATGTCATTCTCGCTCTAACCCATTTAATATTCGAGTTAATTTTTTTAGACCTAAGCTTGCATGTCATATCAAATTTAAATTTGCTTGGCTTATTATTTGTGTGGGTTTTTGATAATCCAATCATGTTTATAATTGTGTCATGTTGTATTTATGGATATAGTCCAATGTTTTCAGCGTTAATATCTACGAAGAACTTGGCCTTCAAACGACTTTTCATAATTTCTATAACATTTTGAATTTGACTTGTAGCAACCATTGCTAAAACCAACCGAATCAACTGCAGATTGATCATGCGCTGTCCATTTTCTTTATTTTATTATCAGTTAAATTATTTTATGGTTAAATATCGTGAATAGTATCTAAATTTTGATAAAATATATAATTAAGTAGTATATAAATTTTAAAATTGATCAATTTTTTTATCTAAGAAAACTTTTTATCCATGCTAATAGTAGCTCTATCATATTGGTTAAAAATGCTACGTGGGTTGACATTGTTAACCAATTTGATGGAGATGCCATTGATATACACGAAAAATTTTTTTAGATATTAAATTGATTAATTCGAAAGTTTGAATAACTAATTAAACATTTTATCAAAATTTAGATACCATTAATGAAATTAACTCTTATTTTATCAAGAGTAGAATATGTTATGAAAGCAGCTATTCTATACATTGAGAACTAAACACGCAGTATTGAAGTGATTGAATTCATATGAGTAAATATGATAAAATGCATTTGTAATTAAAAAGACAACACTTCATAGTTTCAAACAACTCCTATTCACATTACTATATAAAATAAGGTTGTAATATAATCATTTTTACCTACGTGTGAAATAATGTTATAATACACAATTTTCATTTGTTGATTTCTATTTAGTCAGTGTTTTGGAAAAGCAATTTATTCCTTATGGAATTATTATTTATAAGTTTAAACAATGAATTACTATTCAATATTTTTAATAAAAATTCTTTATGAAATAGATTTGAATAATGAATGTTTAATTGTTCAATATGTATTTTATAGGTTAACGTCGTGAATGGTAAATAAACTTTGACCAATTATGTAATTAAATTTCTAAACTTTAAAATTAATCGATTTAGTATTTAGAAAAAAAATCATGTATATTAATAGTATCTTCATAAATTGGCTAATATTATCATCCTACGTAGTATTTTAACTAATATGATGGATGTACTATTAGCATATATAAAAAGTTTTTTTAGATACTAAATTAATCAATTTTAAAATTTAGATATCATTCGTAATATTATAATAATTTTTATGGATATATTAAATGCTGCAAGAGTCCTTGTATGAAAAAATAAGGCCGCGGTGGCAAAGTGAAGGAATAGTAATATCTTAATATGTTATGAAAGTCGGTAGCTGAGATTTAATTACAAAAAAAATGGAATAGCCCTGGGATCATGAATGCGTCATAATTTTGCCAAGGAGTTTTGGCTGGTTCATATTACTTTGCGTGTTAGTCGCTTTCTTTGTAACCCTCCCACTATTGGCACTCAAATTTTTAACTAAAGACAATCTGATAAACAATTACATTGAAAAAAGATGTCAACAATAATACATGAAGATACTTATCCAGACCGCTCTATCTTAACAGTTCTACCAGGAAAACATATATCATCAACAAGTAAATTAAATTATTTTCCTAATCAAGGTGTGATGCAAAGCTTGCTAGTCAAATGTCAAACTTATATATCTGTGTAAATTATATTATATTTTATTCAAAGATAGGGAAGGAATTAGTATAAATAAAGCCTTAGTATATTCACTTTGGTCATTTTCGGCCGATATTTTTTAATTTTTCGTTTATATTGCTTCCCTGTCGACATCAAAAGCAATTTTTCAAATTAACTGTATTGACTTTATAGATACATATATGGGTGTGCGGCTGTAATGTTCAACTCATTGCCTTTTAGAGAAGGATTCTTTGTATTTGGACTACCAAATTACATCACGTTGACTTTTTAGATAAGGATTCTTTTTATTCGAATTATTAAATTATGAAGGGAACATTAAGATATATATCAGTAAGCTCAGTGGGATTATCATTATAATATATAGTAATTGTGTGAATAGTAGAGATTTTCAGACCATGTTTCAACTGGACTTTTAGTAAGAACCTCCCTATAAAGATTCTTTATAAATAAAGGGAGGTCTTTAAATAAGTACAAGTCTCTAAGGATCAGTTACATCAGTACTTAATTTCAGTGTTTATTAAACCATTCATTATATGTTTTATAATTACTAAATCTGGTTATTTGTAAATGGAAATACTCATTAATAGGAACCTCTTATAAGAATCTTATGAATAAAAAAAAGGATTGTAAAAGGGGGAATTTCTAAAATCACTAATGTGTCACTCTAAAGTACTAAATTGGCCTTGTAGTGCATCATTTTGCATGATGAATATTTTCATTGATCCACAAGTGTAAATGAAATATAGGGACTTTTAGTCTCCTTCAATTTTAATGTTTGTTTAATTAAAGTCCAATCTTGTGCTGATAAAGGTAGAATAGAGGCAGTTGGTATCGGGACAAAAAAGAACGAAAAAAAAAAATATCCATCTTCATCAAATATTTGTTGTGCTTGTCGGCAATGTAATCAATAATTAAATTCCCTTCCATGGTAATAAAAGAAATTCTTCTTTCTTGAAGTTTGAGTAACTTTTACTAGCTACAGAGTTAAAAAAAAAAAAAAAAGAATCACAAATTTATTTGTGCAATATTGATTAAAGTTCAATAAAGGAACAGCCATTGTGAAGTCCAAATTAGTTTCAATATGTACTACTTGTTTTTTAAAAAACTATAAAACATGTTTATAATTGTAAAAAAAAATATAAATGCATGATAAATATAAAGAAATTAAACATAAATTTTGATCATAATATAAGTTATAGTTCAAATAATTAAGCATATATTATACTAATGTATAAAACTATAGTTAGTGGCCGCATAAATTGGATCACAGTATAAATCATTATGAGAAATAAAAAAACTAAAGCAATCTTTAACCACCTCCAACATTGCCATCATCAAAACTACTATAAAATGTCCCAAATAACATCATTGTCACTATTGTCAGCCTGTGATTGCCACACTGCTTGGATACTACTAGTAGTAAACATTCATACCTCAAATTCCATGTCTTTTGAAAATAACATTAATTTCATATTACCATGAATTTTCAAATTATCTCAAATCTTACTATCATGACTCTTCAAATTTGAATGGACACTAACTTCCTCTATAGTATCACTTATCTTTTTCCTTATTTCTTACACTTAAAAGCATATATACGAAAGCTTCTCAGGCTGGGTTGACTATATGATATATCATGTGTGTATAGTCCCACATGGATTATGCATAAGAGATTAATATTGGTTTATAAGGATAAGTAATAAATAGTATATCAATACTGACTCAAAGACTTTTAAGTTAAAGAGCTAAAAAAGGCTTATCAATATTTTTTGATATAACTATTGATTACTTTGGATTTAAAGTGATACAAATAGTATTAGAGTCAACCGCCTATCTAGTAGGTGGAAGTTATCCTACACTAATAAAATGGGAAGCATTAGTTTAAGACATTGTGATGAAACATGGCATTTTCAAAAGGTTTGTGTGTGTGTGTGTGGTGTCTCGAATGAATTGTGGAAGAAAATTAGTATTGATTCATAAGATTAGGTAGTGGATATCATGGCAATTAATATTTTTATGGCCAACTAATGTTGCTTGCATAAGATGGTGCTGTCTCACTTTAATTTCCTTTTTATTAAAATTTGATGATATGCATTATAGGTCTTACCTACTAGGCTACCATATAAAAGGCTTGTTGTGTGATCGAAATCACTTATGACTTTAAAATGTACTCACTTGAATTCAAAAGATGACTCGTTAGTGAGTTATAAGGTTAGATGGAGTTGTATTTATATTTTATACTACTTGATGTTAGGAAATGTCTAACCCATGCTTATGTCATAAATAGTATATATCTTTTTTAGCTCTCTACCCATCATAGCTGAGAGTGTCACATGGTGAAACTAGTAAAGTAATCAATTTGAAAAGAAGCAATGTCATTCCACTCATGATTTGATAGGCTTGTTTCAAATGATAAAAGCCCATTTCTTTTGTATTTATGATAGAATTTGAATCCAAATCAACTACAAAGAATTGGTAAAAGCATATAACTAAACTCAAGATTCCACTATTCTCAAATAATTATGTAAATGTTTCAATTAAAACGAAAAAGACAAATGCCCATAAAGGTGTAAACTTATGGTTATGTATGAGTTAACTCACAATTTTAAAAATCATCACTGGTGGAATGAAATTTTCCAATTTAGCACATGCATTAAGTCATAGTTAGATCTTTGGTTTCAAGGATTGGGAATTTAGGATTTGAATTTACAATTTAATTTTATTAATCTCATGTTAATTTTTTGAAGTCTAAATTGTTAAATTATTTTAACATTAGTGGTCAATGTGACTTAAAGTATGACTTAATGTAAAGGCCTAATATGATGGTCATTTGGGCATAATAGTAATTTTTTAAGTCATAGGATTTAAAATCCTTCCTCTCTCCCTAATTAAATATAATAGACAGAAAGGAAAAAGAAAAACACGTCTTTTCCATTAGAGAAAAAGGAAAATAACGTATCTTTTCTATGAGAGAATTTTCTACACATCAAAGAAAAATCTAAAAGAAAAAGGGTAGAGTAGGAGAAATCAACAAGACAAAAGATTGTGATGGATTTTCTTCTTTCGACTGGAAATCAAAAGCAATGGACAACGGTATGTATCAAATTACTTGTAATTGATTATTACAATTTCATTCAAAGATCCTGCGGCAAAGAAAATCATAGAAAATTTTCTTACAATTGGTATAAGAGCGGGTTTGAATATTGCTTGATTTGTTGTCTGAATCGTAATTATATTGTTCGTATAATTGTCTTCCAATTCCGTCAACGTGTTTCCAGTTTGGCTTTAATCTTCGGAATAGCATTTTTTTGTTTTCATGAAAACGGAATCGTCTTTTTTCGTATGATCCACGAATCGTCAAACGGAATAGACGAATCGTCATTTCCTGCCATTCAAACAAAAATTGATATTTTCGAAAAACGGAAAATTTGATATGGATTTTCGAAAGAATTGAAAACGGACGGAAACTGGAAATTCATTCCTACGTTTTGGAATTTACGAAAGAATTGAAAACGGATTTTCTTGGATTTTCTGGAAATTAATATTTTCGGAACATAAAAGACAAAAGGAAGCATTTTGAATTGATGTTTTCCTAGACGCAATTCAACCTAAAGGAAACGGAAATTGATATTTCTTCGGAAAACAGAATCCTTTTTCTTAATGCTGGTGTCAATGCTGCCAGCATTGAAAGGATATTCGCCAGCATTGAATTATGTTAAACACGTACAGTTTTAAAATTTTTAACGCCGGCATTTATGAAATAAATGCTGCCAGCGTTGAAAGAAAAATTCACCAGCATTGAACAGATTTAAATGCATACAGTTTTAAAAATATTAATGCCGGCAAATACAAAGATCAATGCCGCCAACGTTTGTCCGATGTCGAATGTCTGAATTTTTTTTTTATTTTTTGCATATATGTCATATATTCCTGACATATCTTCCGCATTATTGAGATTTTAATGATTGAAAAGTTTGATTTTGTTAAAATCATATTAGTGTAAAGCAATGTTTATTGTAATGAAAGCTTGTTAGTCACCAAAGTGGCCTAGCTTGAAAGAATTTAAACATTAAAATTTTATTTTATCAATTGTTCATGTTCATGTGATGCTAGTAAATGATATAAAGGTTTGAAATGAACAATTGTGATCATTAATTATAATGCTAGGAGATCATCCAAAGATGGATCATTGCCTATAATTAATGATACTAAAGTGATTCATTGATACTGGGTGAATATGATTGTATATCCAAAGATAACATACATATTCACTTAAGTATGATTGATTGATCTATCAAAGTATATTTATCCAAGCATCATTATTGATTAAAAGTTATGCATTAAGGTATCACCCAAAGGTGACCTTAAATACATAGTTAAAGTTTACATTTATCTGAATCCATTTAAGTTAAATCAAAGCATTAATGTGTACATTTGGATTATGTTTGCAGCTTCTAGTAATTTATTCGCTTTGGGCAATGGAATGATCAAGTTCAATGGGCTGAACTATGCAGAATGGTCCGAACAGATCCAGTTTCAACTGGGTATTTTGGATTTGGACTTAGCAATTATTTCAAATGAAAAGCCTGCAGCCATAACTGAGACTAGTACTGAATCTGATAAGTCTCTTTATGAGGCTTGGGAACGGTCTAATAGGCTGAGTTTGAACTTGATGCGAATGACGATAGCTGAAAATGTTAAGCCGTCAATGCCTAAAACCGAAAATGCAAGGGAATTTATGATGAAAATTAAAGAGTACTCACAATCAGATATAGCTGACAAGTCTATTGTGGGGAACCTCATGAGTGAGTTGACGACCAAGAAATTTGATTGGTCACGACCCATTCATGATCATGTGACAAGTATGGCTAATCTAGCAGCAAAACTGAAGTCAATGGGTATGGATGTGAGTGAGTCCTTTTTGGTTCAATTCATCATCAACTCGCTTCCTCCTGAGTTTGGTCAATTCCAGGTGAATTACAACACCATTAAAGAAAAATGGAACCTTCAGGAAATTAAGGCCATGCTAGTTCAGGAAGAAGGGAGATTAAAGAAGATGAAGGATCACTCTGTTCATCTCACTGTTCATAATGATGCTGGTAGTAGCAAGTCTAAACCATATAAGAAGAATAAGAAGAAGAACAAAGCCTCTATGAAAGTTAGTGGAGGTCAGATCCATAAGGATCAGAAGTTTTTTCTGCAAGAAGATTGGTCACTTCAAGAAAGATTGTCCAAAAAGAAAGGCTTGGTTCGAAAAGAAAGGTATGTACTGTATATCAGTATGTTTTGAATCAAACATTATTGAAGTGCCTAATAACACTTGGTGGTTAGACTCTGGAGCTACTATTCATGTGTCACATATTATGCAGGGATTCCTTTCGATCCAGCCCATAAGAGGAACTGAACAGTTCCTTTATATGGGGAACAGAATGAAGCACGAATAGAAGGAATCGGGACGTACAGATTGATTTTGGATACCGGGTGTCACCTGGATCTAGAAAAGTGTCTCTATGTTCCTGAATGTGCTAGAAATTTAGTTTCTGTTGCAAAGTTGGATGAAGTAGGATTTAACTTTAAGATTGGAAACGGTGTATTTTCATTGTATAACATTCGTACTATTATGGATCTGGTACTTTAGTTGATAATTTATATCGTTTTAATCTTGATGTTATGTATGCTGAATCTCTGTTTCTTGTTGAGCATAGTATAGGTAACAAACGTAATGCACAATGATAGTTCTGCTTTCTTATGGCATCAAAGATTAGGTCATATATCCAAAGAAAGGGTATTGAGGTTGGTGAAAGGTGAAATCTTACCTCAATTGGATTTTACTGACTGGGATATATGTGTTGATTGCATAAAAGGTAAGCAAACTAGACACATATCAAAGAATCCTGCCACAAGAAGTAATGAACTTCTTGAATTGATACACACTGATATTTGTGGTCCTTTTGACATTCCAACATGGGGTGGTGAGAAATATTTCATCACATTTATTGATGACTACTCACGATATTGCTATTTGTATCTACTGCATGAAAAGTCCCAATCAGTGAACATCCTAGAGGTGTTTGTAAATGAAGTTGAAAGGCAGTTAGATAGAAAAGTGAAAGTAGTGAGGTCAGACAGGGGTGGTGAATATTATGGTAAATTCAATGAAAATGGACAATGTCCTGGTCCATTTGCAAAATTCCTTGAAAGTCGAGGCATATGTGCACAGTATACAATGCCTGGTACACCGCAACAAAACGGTGTGGCTGAAAGGCGGAATCGCACACTTATGGATATGGTTAGGAGTATGTTAAATTACAGCACTGTACCTTTATCCTTATGGATGCATGCATTAAAAACTGCTGCATATCTGCTGAACAGGGTTCCTAGTAAGGCAGTCCCTAAGACTCCTTATGAACTATGGACAGGTAGGAAACCCAGCTTAAGGCATCTTCATGTTTGGGGTTGTCCAGCAGAAATAAGGATATATAATCCACATGAAAAGAAGCTTGATGCAAGAACCATTAGTGGTTACTTCATCGGCTATCCTGAAAAATCAAAGGGGTACAGATTTTATTGTCCTAACCATAGTACAAGAATAGTTGAGTCTGGTAATGCTCGGTTCATTGAAAATGGTCAATTCAGTGGGAGTGGGGAATCACGAAAAGTGGATATTAGAGAATTTCAAAAGGAGACCCCTACACCCAGTGTTTCTACTCAAGTTGTTGTTCCTTTTGTTGCATCACAGTCACGAACATGCTAAGACAACAAATTGATGTTCGAGACACACAAAGTGAACATATTAGAGATGAACCAAGTGACAATGTGCAAGTCACAAATGAACAAGTGATACCACAAGAAATGGCATTACGGAGGTCTACAAGACAGAAAAGACCAGCTATATCGAATGATTATGTGGTTTACTCACTTGAGCAAGAATCTGACTTAAGCATTGATAAAGATCCAGTCTCATTTAGACAAGCCATGGAATGTAATGATTCTGAAAAGTGGTTCAATGCCATGAAGGAAGAGTTGAAATCAATGGATGTAAATCAAGTCTGGGAGTTAGTAGAGTTGCCTGAAGGATCAAAACGAGTTGGCTGTAAATGGGTCTTCAAGACCAAGCGAGACTCAAAAGGCAACATCGAAAGATACAAGGCCAGACTTGTTGCCAAAGGTTATACTCAGAAAGATGGTATTGACTATAAAGAGACCTTCTCTCCAGTTTCGAAGAAGGACTCCTTAAGAATTATTATGGCTTTGGTGGCTCATTATGATCTAGAGCTTCACCAAATGGATGTAAAGACCGCCTTTTTGAATGGTGACTTAGAAGAGGAAGTTTATATGGACCAACCTGAGGGTTTTATAACCACAGGACATGAAAATTTGGTGTGTAAGTTACAGAAATCGATATATGGATTAAAACAAGCTTCCGACAATGGTATATTAAGTTTAATAATACCATTACGTCATATGGTTTTGTAGAGAATACCGTTGATCGGTGTATCTATATGAAGGTCAGTGGGAGCAAGTTTATTATATTGTGTTATATGTCGATGATATCTTTTAGCTGCTAATGACATGGTTTGTTACATGATGTAAAGAAATTTCTCTCTGAAACTTTTGAAATGAAAGATATGGGTGAGGCATCTTATGTGATAGGAATAGAGATATTCCGTGATAGATCACAAGGATTGTTAGGATTGTCTCAGAAAGGCTATATCAATAAAGTGTTAGAGAAATTTAGAATGGAAAATTGCTCTGCAGGAATAGTTCCAATTCAGAAAGGGGACAAGTTCAGTAAATTGCAATGTCCAAAGAATGACTTGGAACGAAAATCAATGGAATCTATTCCCTATGCATCACTGGTTGGAAGTTTGATGTATGCACAAACATGCACTCGGCCGGACATAAGTTTCGCTGTAGGAATGTTAGGCCGATATCAGAGTAATCCAGGATTTGATCATTGGAAAGCTGCAAAGAAAGTACTTAGGTACTTACAAGGTACCAAGGACTACATGCTTACATATAGGAGATCAAATCATCTTGAAGTAGTAGGATATTCGGATTCAGATTATGCTGGATGTGTAGACTCGAGGAAATCTACATTTGGTTACATGTTTCTGTTGGCTGGAGGAGCAGTTTCATGGAAGAGTGGAAAGCAGTCAGTCATCTACTTCCACTATGGAGGCTGAATTTGTGGCATGCTTTGAGGCCACTATTCATGCATTGTGGTTGCGGAACTTTGTCTTAAGGCTTGGATTAGTCGACAGTATAGCTAAGCCGTTAAGAATCTATTGTGATAATTCTGCAGCTGTTTTCTTTTCTAAGAATGATAGGTATTCTAAAGGTGCGAAACATATGGATTTGAAATACTTGTCTGTTAAAGAAGAAGTACAAAACCAAAGAGTGTCAATTGAGCATATCGGTACTGACCTGATGATAGCGGATCCGTTAACTAAGGGTTTGCCACCAAAAACATTTATTGGACATGTTGAACGGATGGGCATTATAGATAGGTCCTCATTGATTTGATATTTGATGTATATGTATATATATACATATGGTTGTATTGCTCATATTGTTATGACATTTGTGAATTCAGTTAAAGTTGTGGTTTTGCTTGCTTATTAGTTATCTACATCGAGTTGTATACAATTATTGTTATGAGATAACTAGTAGCCTAATTGGAAATAATGATTTAAAGGTTTTAATATTCCTCAATTAAGTTATCATGAATTATGATGACCTTGTAATACATGGAAGGAATCACATCGTTAAATGGTGTGTGACCGCCATGATTCAGTCATTTTAATTCAATCAAGAATTATGACTTGATGCATACTAAATATGGTGCACACTTAATTGTTAGTGAATCATCAAGTCGTAACATGGACCAAGTGGGAGATTGTTAAATTATTTTAACATTAGTGGTCCATGTGACTTAGAGTATGACTTAATGTAAAGGCCTAATATGATGGTCATTTGGGCATAATAGTAATTTTAAGTCATAGGATTTAAAATCCTTCCTCTCTCCCTAATTAAATATAATAGACAGAAAAGGAAAAAGAAAACAACGTATCTTTTCCATTAGAAAAAGGAAAACAACGTATCTTTTCCATTAGAGAAAAAGGAAAACAACGTATCTTTTCATTAGAGAATTTTCTACACCATCAAAGAAAAATCTAAAAAAAAAGGGTAGAGTAGGAGAAATCAACAAGACAAAAGATTGTGAGGATTTTCTTCTTTCGACTGGAAATCAAAAGCAATGGACAACGGTATGTATCAAATTACTTGTAATTGATTATTGCAATTTCATTCAAAGATCCTGCGGCAAAGAAAATCATAGAAAATTTTCTTACATAAATACCATGATTAAAATAAAAACACTTGTTGCCATTACTTATTTGAGCATTATTACGAAATAGCGGTCCAATTTCCAGCTTTCATGTGGTTTCTTACGTGGGTGTGTTGGTAAAATGTACATAGGGTTTAGGGCTTAACATTTATGTAATTTTATAGATACATGTTTTAAAATCTTGGATTCTAAAACTATCCCTTCACATATAGGAACTCATTAGAACTTGTATCCCATAGGATCTATAGGCAACATTTTCATTTTTTTTTTTATTTTATTTTTAGTGGGGGTAGAAGGGAATCAAAAGTGCAGAGATCAATGTTTGGGTCTGATTTAAATAGAGGATTGAACTTTCAAATTGTTAAATTGGAGGATCAATCAGGCTAAGTGGTTAAACTGGAGAATCAAACTTTTGTGTAGTTAAAGAGAGTAATATTACATTAAGTAGTTTAAACAGTAGTTCTTATCATTTTCTTATAAATATGCTATGTTGGTTCATTTTAATGGCATTAATACGGGAAAACAAGGAATGCTTTGTCTGAAACGGTCATTGAAACCTTGATAATATATTTTGACCATTTTAAAAAATTGATCTTCTATTTGAATTTGACCCATATATTGATTTCCTTATAATTTTCATTTTTTTTACATTTTCGAGATATGATTTTTTAGGTAAATTGTCCAACATAACCTATTAATTTCCCCACCGATATGTACCTACTACATTTGTTGATTTATTAATCTTCAACAATTCAAACACATGTTTTTTAATAATTTATATGAATTCCATATTTTAAAACTATGACAAACCCTTATAAAATTTACTATGTCTTTACAATTCAAATGGTTGATTAATTAGATAATTGTCCTTCAAAATTTAAATTAATTTAATAATTAGGTCTCTCTGCGACATAAGATAAATGCTTAAAAATATTTGTATTTTTTTAGTAAAAAAAAAAGAAAGATTTGTGGTGATTTATATAAGGGTGGAGAGGGGTGGGGGGTGCAATCCTATCATGCATGGCATCTACCCATATCTTGCTCAATTAAACGGGGCTTGTTTGGCTATTGATAGTCACATGATAAAGTATGAGTACATAATTTACTCTTACCAATTTGGATATATGTATGAGGTTCCTACCCCCTATACTTACCTTAAAAACTATACAATTATATGTAAGAGCACATGCTCTAGGATACCATGTACTCATTTTATTAAAAATCTATAAAATAATATTAATAAATAAGAAAATAATCCAATTTTATTTTGTAATTACTTTTGATCAAAATTATCATTTATAAATTACCTTTTGAAAAATTCATTTTGGAAGAACTTTGGTTATATAAAAGTATTGTTTATCTTTTGAGATTAAAGCATATAGAAACGACTCCAAAGTTTTAATTTCGGATTTGCTATAAGTTCTACATTTTGAGGTAGATTCTCGATGCAAATTTAAGTATCCTCTACCTTAAAGGATGAGGTATAGGTAAGAGTTCATACTCTACCCTTCATGTCCTGCTCACTTATATTGAACATAATCTAGGATGAACTTTTTGAATAATAAGCTAATCTATGCTAATAACAAAGGAAAGATAAAACCTTAACTAATGAACAAGGAAATGCCTAGTAAAAAAAAAAATTAAAATAAAGTAAAGAACATATAAGTCATCTCTAGTAAATAAATAAACATATAAGTCAATCATGCCAAATTTTAATCCTTAAAATATTGAAAACTTGAGAGCTTCTATAGTTTCATCGATGGAAATATCCTATCATTAATCTAACCGTTAAAATAAATATAGTAAATGGAATATGAACTATTTTAGTAATTCGATTACGGTTAGGTATAGTGTGAGCCGTTGGATGATAATGGAACCGGTCCCATTAAAATTAATGACAGACCATAGAATTTTCCTAAAAAGTTTATATTATGGAATTAACCAGTTCAGTAGCCTTACTTAAAATGCTTAATTTAATCATGATATTAATGGTATTAAGGAGTTTATGACATGCTTAAAACCCTTATTAATGAATAGATATAAAAATCATAGGAAATTCTAATCTCAATAGCTTGAAACTACTCCAACAATTTTAGTGAAATTCTTAACAATATAATATGTGCGAAAAAAGTAGTTAAAAGTTGAAAATTTGTTTGGGCTATAACTGAAGAAAAACAATGGCAGCAATTATGAGTATCTTCCACGAACAGATTTTCTGAGAGAGAAGAAAAGAAAGAATGAAGAAACAAATTGTGGAGAGAGAAAAAATGACTCTTATTTATTTTTTAGTTCTGTTACAGTAAAGTATTTATAGTAAAGATGTATACAGTACCAGCCCTCTAATCCACGTGTCTAAAACTACTTTACAACTACTTTATATAACTTAACATCCCCCCCCCCCCCTCAAGATGGAGCTAGATGAAGACCCATCTTGCAACAAAAGAACTTCAATTGGGACTCAGGAATAGGCTTGGTTAATAAATCCGCCAGCTGCAACTTTGATGGCACATACAAAGTCTTAAAGAACCCTTGTGCTATATAGTCTCGAATAAAATGGACATCTATTTCAATGTGCTTGGTACGGCTGTGTAAACAAGGATGATCCGCAATGAGTTGAGCAAATTTGTTGTCAACACATATGGTGATAGGCAAAGAAACATCTTGATGGAGATCTTGAAGAACATAAGAGATCCATAAAAGTTCCTTAGCAAGAGAAGACATACTCCTATACTCTGCTTCAGCTGAGGAAGTTACCACTGTTCGCTGTTTTTAGATTTCCATGAGATGAGAGCTGATCCAAGAAAAACATGTAGACACCCAATTTTTGCCCAATTAAAAATAGGCTTAAATTTACAATAAATTAATGTCATATTGGTTCACATACTTGGGGTTACAATTCCATCAATAAATCTTCATTAATTTTAAAAAAAATATATAGATACACTCAAGAGGCATGGGATACATTAATTTTGGACCAAATTCGTGCATCAAAGTAAGCCAAAAGACACTTCAATCAAAGCTTCAAAATTGGGAAAAATATGAAAAGTTGTGACTCTTCAAATTTGATTTATGACAAAATTGAATGAATTAATTCAATTAAACTCATCCAAACGAAGAGTCATGAAGTTTAAACACTCGAATCATGTCTAATTCGAAGGATTAATCATGAATCGACTCCCAAATTCCCAAACGTTTTGATGAAAGAACACAATGATTCGTAATCCAACAATTGAGCATTAATGGATTCACGAAACGACAATTAATCTTAGCACTATAAATAGGATCACCACACAAGGCAAATACACAATTCAATTTCAAGAAAAACACACTGAGAGAGTGAGATCTGAAAATTCGAGAGTTTGTGCAAAATTTGCGAAATTCGCAAATTCGAAGCTTGTTTGGAGTTTTCGATTCAACTGAAGTGTTTGGGAAGTGTTTAGGAAGTATTGCTGAGGTTTAAGTGTGCTTGGATTGGATCGAAATTGAGTTGCAAAGCTCTGCAAATTTTTTAAAAATTTCGATTGAGGCGCCGATACCCACCGCCGCGAACCGCCGCTTCTGGTGGTTCTGGGTGAGAACCACCACCACCAACGGACGCGCCACCACCATAGAAGTCGGGCCGACAAGCTTGTGGAGGACTACAAAACTAGGGACCGTCGAGTGCTCAAAAAGTTGCGTGATCGTCTTCCTCGCGCCGACGGATATCCGAGTCCGACCCGAAAATCTGAATCCCAACCCGGTCGGATGTCGGTCAACGGTCGTCGGTCATCGGTCAACGGTCAGCCCAGATCAGACGGTCCAGATTCAATCATCCAGATCAGACGGTCCAGATTCCATCGTCCAGATCAGACGGTCCAGATTCCATCGTCCAGATCGGACGGTCCAGATTCAATCATCTAGATCAACGGTCCAGATTTGATCAAGCAGATCAGCAGCCCAGATTCAATCATCCAGATCAGACGGCCCAGATTTGATCAAAGTGATTAACGCCCCAGATTGAGTCAACGAGATCAGACAGCTAGGATTGGTCTTCAGATCAGACGATCCAGATCGTATCCGCTCCATCCAACGGTCCAAGTCAGTCCGCATTATTTTATTATATTTTTATTATATAATTAATTTCGGAAAATAGAAAAAAATAGTAAAAAAATTCAGAATAATTCAGAATAATTCAGAATAATTATTTTTCATATAAATTTATTTTTTGATATTTTTTGAATATTTTTAATATGTATTTATACATAAATGGCTTTTAGAAATCTGTATTTAATGCATGAAAATAATTTTAATGTATTGTAAAATATTTTGAATATGTTGTGAATTTATGTGATGATTATTAAAAAAAATAATAATAAATAAAAATGATAAAATTGGATTTTCCAAAACCAAAATTTTTTAATAAAAAATGATTAAAAAAATGATTTTTGGACTTAGAAAAATATGTTTTCATAAAATAAAAAAATCAATTGATTAGATCATAGGATCATCAAAATGATTTCATAAAAATTCAAAATTTAATGAATTTAAAGTGAGAATAGTTCAAAAATATAAAATTGATCAACAAATTAAGTTCTTTTTTAAAAGAACTACGTTTTGTCTGATCTCGATTAGAGAGTACGTAGGCACCTACGGGCGACAATAAAAAATGAAAAAAAATATTTTTTGTTTATCATTTTGGTTATTTTTGTGAAATTTTTTAGCAATAAAAAATATAAAAATATAAAAAGAAAAACAAAAAATGTGACTTGTAAATATTTTTATTTGAATTTTTGAGCATATAAAGGATAAATTATAAATTTAAAATTCCAAAAGTGGTAACCATTTGGTTTTAATAGGTTAGCCCCCGAATCCATGATATCTGGTTTTAAAAGTTTGGTTTTTAAATCAAATTTTTGCAGACTAGTAGCTAAGTTAGGATCAACCAACCCATTGATCCTAGCTTTTATTTTTTCCCGATTTATATTGGGTGGCGACTCTAAAAGTTTTCAAAAATTAAAATTTCTTTTAACCCCTAGTCGAGGATTCATGTTAAATGGGTTCGGGTTTAATGTGAATCGAGTTAGGAAAAATGAACCAGATAGTGAAAAAAAAATCCAGGCTCGACAAAACACAAAATCCACTAACTGATTTGCGATCAATGGGACATGATCCCCAATCAGAATCTGAATAACCCACCAAAGACAGATTAGAATGAGATGGATAAAAGACTCCTAAAGTGAGAGTTCCTTTCAAATACTTCAAGACATGGAAAAGAGCTTGCAAATGAGTAGTGCGAGGTTGGGACAGAAACTGACTCAGCCGATGAACAGCAAAGGAAATATCTGCCCGAGTTAATGTCAAGTAAAGTAGTCGTCCTACCAAGCGACGATAAAAACTTGGATTAGTAAGAAGTTCTCCAGAAAGATGATCAAGCTTTAATCCAGATGGAAAAGGAGTCTTCACTGTTTTAGCACCAGAGAGCCCTGCATCAAAAAGGATGTCAGAAATGAACTTGTGCTGACTTAGATGTATACCAGTAGAGGATCTGGTTATTTCGATGCCCAAATAAAACCTTGCTTCACCAAGATCCTTGATGGTATACACAGAATGTAGCTTGGTTTTTAAAACAGCAATGGCATCAGAATTTGTCCCTGTCAACAAGAGATCATCCACATATAATAAAGCCACAGTAAATTCATTCAAGTCTGATTTGATGAAGAGAGAATAATCATTCCTTGATTGAACAAAACCTTGACTAAGTAAGAAATTAGACATTTCTAAGTTCCATTGCCGAGACGCTTGTTTGAGACCATATAAAGACTTCAAAAGACGACAAACTTGCCCTGGTTGTGCTTTGGAATACCCTTCCGGAGGTGTCATATAAATTTCTTCATCTAAAGTACCATGAAGAAAAGCGTTATTAATGTCCACTTGATAAAGTGGCCAACCCCGTGCAGCTGCAACAGCAATCAGAATGCGTAAAGTACAAAGTTTAGCAACCGGAGAAAAAGTAATGATAATCCTCTCCTTCTATTTGAGTGTAACCTTTAGCAACCAACCTAGCTTTATATCTCTCAACACTCCCATCAGCTCTATATTTAATTTTGTATACCCATTTTGACCCTATAGCTTTCTTTCCCTCGGGTAACATAGTCAACTCCCAAGTATTATTTTTCTCTAAAGCATCAATCTCATTAGTCATAGCATCTACCCATTGTTTGTCTTGAGCAGCTTGAGAATAACAATAAGGTTCCTTGGTTGTCAAAACATTAGCAAATGCAATCACATAATCAGATGGAAAAGAGGAAAAAGTAGATGAAGTGAACAAGGGATAAGGACAGGGTGTAGAAGACAACAATGAAATAGGAGAATGATTTTCTGAACTCTCATTAAGTTCTGTCAAAGAAAAGACCTGATGTACGGAGTGTATATAATCTTGCAGCCACAGAGGAGTCTTAGTTGCACGAGAAGATCGTCGAACAGGATTTATAAGATCGTGGATTCTGACTCAGAAATAGTAGGTACTGTAGGCACTAAGGTTGCATCAGATGGAACCGAATCAGAAACTGATGCTGATGGGTGATCAGTATGTGAAAGAATATGATCAGAAGACATAGGAATTGTTTCAAACGTAACAGAAGGTATAGAAGGATGTCAGAAGAGGATATAGTGAGTGTATCATCTTTTTTTTTATATGGAAATTCCCTTTCAAAGAAAGTGACATCTCTACTATGCATGATTTTCTTATCTCCCAGATTATACACCCGATAACCCTTTTGATTAGGAGAATATCCCAGAAAAATACACTTCACTCCTCTAGCATCAAACTTATCCCTTGCTTTCCCAAGTAAAGGAATATAACAAAGACACCCCATGACTCGAAGATGATCATAAGAGGGTTTGCGAAAGAAGAGCTTTTCATAAGGAGTTGCCCAATTTAACTTGGCCATAGGCATCCGATTAATAAGATATGTTGCTGTTAAAACACATTCTCCCCAAAAGATTTTGGCAAATTTGCATGTATGCGTAAGGCTCTAGAAGTGTCAAGAAGATGCCTATGTTTTCGTTCAACTTTTCCATTTTGTTGTGGTGTATAGGTATTGTTCTTTGATGAACTATACCATGATGAAAGAAAAGGGATGGCATTCTTTGGAAAGGAATTCAGTTCCATTGTCAGATCGTATGAACTTTGGAACCATGTTGAAATGATTTTGAACATACAAGAGAAAATTTCTCAAATGGCTAACTACTTGGGCCTTAGAATGCAACAAAACAGTCCAAGTACAACAGGAAAAGTCATCTACTATTGTCAAGAAGAAACGTTCACCAGTTATAGTAGGCTCATGATAAGGCCCCCACACATCCACATGCAACAACTCAAAAACAAAAGATGATACATGCTCACTTAAGGGAAAAGGTAACGATGAATTTTAGCCAATTGGCAAGTATTACAAAGAAAGTTCTTATGTGGTAAGTGTTTACAACATTCAAGATGAATCAATTTAGACATAGAAGTATGTCCTAATCGAGAATGAAACAACTCAAGGCCTATTGCAGCATTATTACATTGGGAAATAGAAGCTGCAGAATTCTGAATAGGAAAATGAGAATGAAATTCAGGAGAATGAAGCTCAGATGCAACCGGACTCCTGTGGTTATCAGCTTGCAACACATATAATCCTCCTATTAGTGTCGCAATGGCCAGAACAGAATCAGATTTCTGGTCCTGAAATATACACCGCTTGTTACTGACATGAACAGCAAGACAGTTTGACTTCAAAAGACTACTTACTGAAAGTAAGTTATGCTTAAAGTCAGGAACTAATAGAACTGGTGAAAGAATGAGATAGGAATTAATTTGGATGGATCCAGCATGAGTAATGTGTGTAATCTGTCCATTTGGTAAATGAATAGAAATAGGTGTTTGTAAAAGGTGTTTATCAAAAAGAATAGATTCAAATGGTGTGATGTGATCGGTTGCACCTGTATCAACAATCCAAGACCTCTTATTATTATCTAAAACACTCAAACAAGTATGGGAAGGAAGCAAACCTGAAAAATGAGATGTAGACGCGAAATTCACAGCACCCTTCGCGTTTTGTGTGCTTGAAGAAGCTTTCATCATCTTCATAACTTCTTGGCATACATTCTGTATCATTTGAGGATTCATATATCCATATGATGAAGGAGAATTTCCATCTGAAACAGAATCAGATTCACAATGCTACAAAGGAGTTGAATATCCGACGGAAGCATTTGTACTGATCTGAGCAGCCATCTTCCTATTTGGCATTTTATTTCGTCTTCCTTGTACCATTCAGATAACCAATCAACTCAAAGCATGTCTCTATAGTGTGTCCATCTGCTTTGCAATGTTGACAATATAGTTTTGGTTTCCTTAATTCTTTCTTTCCTGAATTCATAGGTTTTGAAGAGCCACGACTAACATTAAAAGCTACCATTTCAGAATTAGTCCCAAACAAACTTGTAACAATCCTTTGTCTTTCTACTTGTGAAACTAGGTAAAAACTCTGTTTACACTAGGCAATGGATCTGACGCCAAAACCTGATTTCTAACAACTTCATATTCATCAGATAATCCCATCAAAAACTACATGAGTTTATTTTGACTCTCAAAATCTTGTAAACGGTCTTTCAAGGCACAAGTACAGTAATTCAGCCTACCACATTCACACTTCGGATAAGGATTTAAAGCCTGAAGTTCATCCCAAAAAGACTTCAATTTATTGTAATAAGCAGTAACAGACAAACTTCCTTGTTGTAAATTGGTAATTTCATGCTGTATCTGAAAAATCATTGGTCCATTTGTCTGACCAAATTGTTCGCAAATATCCTTCCACAGTTCTTGAGCAGATTCAGCATAAAGAAAAGATTGAGCAAATTCATCTTTCATCGTATTAAGAATCCAGCAACGAATCATGAAATCACAATTAGTCCATCTAAGAAAATCATCAGTGCCTTCATCTGGTTTAGAAACCAATCCAACTATAAAACCTAATTTCATCTTAGCACCCAAAGCCATCCGCACAGATCGACTCCAAGATAGAAAATTAACTCCATTGAAACTAATATTTCCTAATTTCATATTAGGAAGATCAGATCCGGACAAATAAAGTGGATCTAGAATACCTAATTGTGTGTTCGAATCCCTAATTTGAGTACTCATCTTCAAATCTGAAGTAGAACTCAATCAATCAAAGTAATAAGAAGAAAATTGCATAGATCATACCAGTATCGCCATGCTCTGATACCATGAAGAAAAACAATGGCAGCAATTATGAGTATCTTCCACGAACAGATTTTCTGAGAGAGAAGAAAAGAAAGAATGAAGAAACAAATTGTGGAGAGAGAAAAATGACTCTTATTTATTTTTTATTTCTGTTACAGTAAAGTATTTATAGTAAAGATGTATACAGTACCAGCCCTCTAATCTACGTGTCTAAAACTACTTTACAACTACTTTATATAACTTAACAATAACCTTTTACAGGTCTATAGATAAGAGTGGAGTAAATCTTTTACAAAGATTCCCCATTAACAAGGCCAAACCAAGAGAGGCTCAACTGTAGACAAAACAACATGAGGAAGCCGCATACATAATCAATTTGCGACATTTGGATCGATAATCACGTATAAACTAAACAAAAAGCATACTAATGGAAACTAGACATGCAGAACTTTGAAACACATAATCTAAGTTGAAATGTCAAAACTAAAAGTTTAGCAGCAATGTTCACTACTAGAAAACTAGCATTTAGAAATAAAAAATTTGCGATGAAAAATTCATGTCTCTAAAAAATGAACTAGCAACAGATTTGCAACGGATTTGTGATGGCATAAATTATCAATAATATTATAATTTTTATATGCTTTTGAGACATAATTTTCGACGGATTACTAATTGATTTGCAATGAAACTTTTTCCATTGCAAATTTACCTCTAATTTTAGCGAGAAATAAATTATTTTTGAAATATCCAAAAAATTTCAATGCATAATTAAATTTAATATAATATGTGTGATCTAATTAATTATGAAATTTTGTTAAGTGTTTAGTTGAATAGAATTTGATGGGTTAGTGTCATTTAGTATTAGTAGTGTATTTTATGATTAGTGTGTGAATGTGTTATGTATGTTTGATGTTGTTTAAATTATATTTATTATATACAAATTTTGTTGATAAGTTATGTGTGTTAAAAATAAATATGATTTGTTAATGTGAATTGATATTTGTATTGCTTGTTTGTTTTGAGCATGTGAAGCTTAAGTTTTCAAAACAAGCCCAATCCAAATCAAGCCTTAGTAGATTTTGAAGGCCAAAACCTAAGCCCACACACACAAAACACAAGCCTAAGCGAAGCTTATGGATAAATATCAATGTAAACAAAAGTCAATGGTAGAAATTTAGCAAATTTATCAACTTAAGTTTCATAAAAATACAATTCAAAATAGACCCTAACAGACGTATTCTTCTAGCCTCAATATCCCATCATTTGATTCAATTTTCTTTCTCAAATTTAGAAAAAACTCCTTTTAGTTCATCATTGTCGAGCCTAGATTTTTCATTTCTGGTTTCATTTCTTTTAATCCAATTCATATTAAACCGAACGCATTTAATACAAACCCTCGATTAGGAATTAAAAGAAATTTAATTTTTTTGAAAAAAAAATTGGAGTCGCCACCCAATTGGAATTGAAAAAAATTATAAGTTAAGATTAATGGGTTGGTTAATCTTAACTTAGTCATTAGTCTGCGAAAAAATTGATTTAGGAAACCAAACATTTTAAACTAGAAATTTTGGATTTGAAGGCTAATCTATTAAAGCCATATGGTTACTACTTAAAATTTAAAATTTAATGTTTATCCTCTAAATACTAAAAAAAAGATAATAAATAAATAATAAATCAAATTATCACAATTTCACAAATTTATTTACAAGTTGGTAAAAATATTCAACATTTACAATTAAAAAAAATCAAATTTCACAAAATAATGTGAAAAAAATTCATATTTTATGTCGCCCCAAAGGTACCTACGTACTCGCTAATCGTGATCAGACAACACGTAGTTCCTTTATAAAAATTTTAATTTGTTGATTGATTTTAGGTTTTGGAACTCTTTTCATTTTAAGTTCTTAAAATTTTAATTAAAAAAATTATGAGTCCTGTGAACTATTAGTTTTTTTGTTTATGAAAATAAGATTTTTCTAATTTTTTAATTATATTATTACATATAATTTTTTTTCCATGTACATATACACATATATGTTTTTTTTAATTAAAACAATTTTTTTCATTATTATGTTTTTTTTCTTTTTTATGTTTATTATTTCTTTTTAAAAAAATTTCACTTTTCTATATGCACCAAATTTTTTTTTTTCATTTTTTAATAATAAAAATAATAATAATGATACAATAATAATAATAATAATAATAATAATAATAATAATAATAATAATAATAATAATAATATTCTTACCTGGATCGGGTTCAGGTCGGGATCTGTTCGAAGTCAGGTCTAGAGTTGGGTTTGGGTCAGGGTCAAATTGTCGGGTGAAGAAGACGACGGAAACTAGAGGTGTTCGTTGGCAACGTTCTGGTGGTTCTAAGCGGCATTGGTGGTGTCGGACGAACCAAATGGAGAGTAGCGAATTGTCTAGTGGTGTCAATGGCTTTGAAAATGACCCTAAGTGATGGTTTCAACATCTTAGATAGTGGCGGCCAACGTTCAAGATATAGTTTGCTTCAAACCCCACAAAATCTCAGTCTAAGATCATCAATCGATAGATCTGCTCACTTGAGGCCTTGCTCTGGTGATAAAAAGCTTCAAGGATGAGCGAGAAGCTTCAATTTTTTATTTCTTATCTTTGAACAAATTTTCTGAAATAAAAATTCAAAAACTTGAAATGAATGATTTCTTTGTGTTTTGGATTGTTTGCTGATTGCTTAGATGCTTGTGGATGCTTTTGACCAGTGGAATTCAAGTCCTATTTACAAGACTCGAATTCGTGGTGGGTGTGAGCGTCGTTGGTAGCCGGAGTTGGTGAAACGTGTGAATCTTAATTTTTAGAACAATTTAGGTGATTAATAACCTAAGTGAGCTTCTAGGTCAATGATAAGATTATCACATAAGCGTTCTAGAAGCTCAGATGGACCATATTCAAATTTTTGAAAGAAAATTTTTCGAGAAAACTAAGCTTTTTCGCGAACTTTGAAACAAAATTTGAGGACCAAATCATGATCTTTGAGGCTAGTTCTTAATTTGAAATTATAAAGTCTTATGAGTTCTTCTAGATCCCTCCATCAATTTGATGTAAAAACGATTGGAATTAGGTAAAAAATGGATCCAAAACAGGCTCATCGCACAGAAAAATCTGTGTCAGAGGAAGAAGAAAACGAGCATGTACAACATGCGCATGCCGCATGCGTGATAAGTGCAATACGTGTAATGCACGTGCTTGGTTTAAAAAAAATTGCAATTGCCTTCCACGTGATTCAAACTTGGGCATTTGTTTTGCATGTGTGTGTCCTTAACCATCAAGCCATTGGCTTGTGCCTCAATCAAGTTGTACATTTAAATTACATTTAAGGTTTTCATAAAAATGAGTTTAATTAAATAACTTAATTAATCAAATTGTTTAATTAAACCCATAATTAATATATAATGAAAATTAATATTATTTTAAGCTCAAATACTTTGTAATGATTTTTTATGAATTTTTTTTTTTATTTTGCAGGCTTAAAATAATACTAATTTTATTATAAATTAAACCTTAAATGGGCAAGAATTGGGTGTCTACACCTGCCCCTCTTTGTGGTAAAGTTTGGGTAAAACTTTGCCACAAAGACTGCAAGATGCACGATTTTTGCCTTTAATTACTCACTTGACATTTGGAGTTTTCTAACTCACTGGGGAAAGCTTGTCATGAGAAAGTGATAGTCTTGTCATCCCGATCTTTGGATAGGTGTAACGACTTTCAGTGAAGCTACTGTGTCTATTAAGCACGTGGTCCACTACATAAGATCGGTCCTTCCCCGCATGATGTATTATTCTCCTTAGTGTTTGCATGATTGACTCAATTTCAGAGAGGATGTCTTGTTTCTTAGATGTGAAAATATCCAACTTCTATTTTGTTACAGTGAACATCCAAGGAGCACTTAGAGTTTTCCTGAGACATGTCAGATGACATAGGAGGGTGATATTTTCCTTGACTCTTTTTTTTTAATGGGATATCCATATGGGATTCGAGTCTTTTCTTTTTCTTTTAGGGAGACTCAAATGGGCTTTCGTTATTTTTTTTTTTTGAGACAGCGCTCTTTTAAGCAAGCAACTAATACTTGAAAGGTGGGAAAATGTTCCTTTGAGCAGGCGACCTTAATACTTGAAAATTAGGACAACGCTCCTTTTAAGCAAGCGATCCTGATACTTGAAATGTAGGACTGCACTTATTTGAGTAGACGATCCTAATATTTGAAACATAGGACAGTGCTCCTTTAAGCAGGCAATTATAATACTATAAAGATATGATAGCACTCCTTCGAGCAGGCGATCCTAATACTATAAAGGTAGGACAATGCTCCTTCGAGCAGGCGATCCTAATATTATAAAGGTAGGACAACGCTCCTTTAAGCAGCTTAATACTATAAAAGTAGGATAGCACTTCTTTGAGCAGGTGATCCTAATACTATAAAGGAAGACAGTGCTCCTTTGAGCAGGCGATCCTAATACTATAACAGTAGGACAATGCTCCTTCGAGCAGGCGATCCTAATACTTGAAACATAGAACAACGCTCCTTTGAGCAAACGATCCTAATACTATAAAGGTAGGACAACGCTCCTTTGAGCAGGCGAACTTAATACTATAAAAGTAGGGCAGCGATCCTTTAAGTAGGCAATCTTAATACTATAAAGGTAAGACAACGCTCCTTTGAGCAGGTGATCCTAATACTATGAAAGTAGGACAACGCTCCTTCGAGCAGGTGATCCTAATACTATAAAGGTAGGACAACGCTCCTTTGAGCAGACGATCCTAATACTATAACGGTAGAATAACACTCCTTTGAGCAAGCGATCCTAATATTATAACGGTAGGACAACGCTAGTTTGAGCAGGCGATCCTTATAATATAATGGTAAGACAACACTCCATTAAGCAGAAGATCCTAATACTATAAAGGTAGGACACTCCTTTGAGTAGGCGATCCTAATACTTGAAACGTAGGACAACGCTCTTTTGAGTAGGCGATCTTGATACCTAAAACGTAGGATAGCGCTCCTTTGAGTAGGCGATCCTAATACTATAAAGGTAGGGTAGCACTCTTTCAAGCAGGCGATCCTAATACTATAATGGTAGGACAACGCTCCTTTAAGTAGGAGATCCTAATACTATAAAGGTAGGATAGCGCTCATTTAAGCAGGAGATCCTAATACTATAAAGATAGGACAACGCTCCTTTGAGCAGGCGATCCTAATACTATAAAGGTAGGACAACGCTCCTTTGAGCAGGCGATCCTAATACTATAACGATAAGACAGTGCTCCTTTGAGCAGGCGATCCTAATACTATAACTGTAGGACAACTCTCCTTTGAGCAAACGATCCTAAACTATAAAGGTAGGACAGTACTCTTTTTAGCAGGCGATCCTAATACTATAAAACTAGGAATGTTGATTCAAAACAAACTTGATTCAGGATTCTTCTTGGAAAAAGAAAAAAAAATTAATTTAATTTTCTTTTTCCTTTTTTCTTTTTTTTTCTCTTTTTTTATTTAAAGTAATTTACTAACAACTAAAGAGTCTCTTATTGATTTCAAAATTGCAAATAAGCAATAGCTTCTCCCTTATTATTCATTCATTTTGAAGATAATTTCTTGGTAGCCTTGTTTCCATTTAAGGGATAGCAACCTTCAATTTCGCTCTTTGTCTTTAGGGTAACTAAATTCCTACACCTTTTTTTTCAATTGGCTATCTTATGCTTGGTGTAATAAGTCAAAGAGGACTTCCTTACACTCTCTTTGGCTTGTTTTCACACATGGCTCGAATTCCAAAAATTACAATCCGTTTTGTAAATAATACGTTTTGATTAATCTACTAAGACTTTTCTTGGGTCGTAACTTAAGTTTTTGGTTATGGGCTTGCAGTAAAAGAGATATCATGTGCAGGTTACTTAACAAATTTTATACTCATCTCTTCGGGTTTTACAAGTCAAGGACTTTTCAAAATAACTAAAGCGGCGTTGCCTCAATTTCAAAAATAGCTTTTATTAAGGATAATTTATTTCCTACGATCAAAAGAGCCTTTTGTAAGAAGGCGGCAAGTGAGGTTGTAATTTTTAAGCTGCAAGCATATTTGGGTTTCATCCTCATTATACCTGGACTTAAAACAATTTTCCTATCCACCCTTTTTCTTTTCTTTTCTTTTTTCTCTTTTTTTCTTTCAAACTCTCTTTTTTTTGTATCCTTTTCTTATTTTTTGCTTATTATTATTTTTTTTACGTTGGAAACGTAGGCTTTGTGTATGAAGCTAAGGCTCTCTTTTTATTTCAAAAGATTTAGATTATCATTAACAAAATTTTACTTTTGAATTGATGTACTTGTGGTAAGCACAAATTAGTTATTCAATGTCTCCTGATTAACGACCCTTACCTCCTAGATGCCCCATTGTGGGGTAGTCCCTAACAAGGTTTAATTTTTAAAAATCACTTCTTTTAAAAAAGGTCCAATGGGGTTAACAAGGGATAAGTATATTTAGGTTACCAAAATGAATGCCTGGTATCATTTTAACCTACGCATCGAGTTCAAAATGGACTTCTTTTAAGGAATGAGCCTTATAAATTATCTCAATATCGCTCAACTCTCAAGTGTTTACTGGTTAGTGTTTGGTATTTGGTTGCCTCTTTTCATCCTAAAATTCTCAAGCAATAAAATATCTACTGACAAACATTCATTCAAATTGCCCATTGAGTAAGTATTTCAAATATCTCAGAAAAGATAAAGGATTTATTTATTCGTTCTCATTACAAAGATGAGTACCATTGTCAATCCTCTTCCGTTGTCTTTACCGATCCTCTCACAAAATGCTCCGCCTCAACTGATGTTGGCCGATAAACTCAACTGCTACAGATGATGTGCTATCTTATCGAATGGTAACAATAAACTCTCGATTCTTGAAGAGGCCTTGCTCGAAATCCCTACCGGAGTTGGGATAAAGTTACCATTACTAGCTAGCTCAACAGATTCCAGGAGCTCAAGTTCGATAAGCTTAGCATCAATCAAATCTTGAACCTTCTGCTTTAACCTCCAATAATTTTCTATAGAATGGCTCGTTTGGCCCATATGGTATTCGCATTGGGCACTAAGATCATATTTCTTTGGCTTGTACCCTTGTTTTGGTATTTCATACGTTATCATGTTCCGATTTCTCAATTGGTTAAAAACTTGAGCCATCGGAATGTTGAAATGTGTGAAACACCTTTGCTGTGTTAAACGATCTTGTCTATTATAGCCAAATGCTTTTGAAGTCTTAGGCCTCACATCTTGTCTCCTCTCTTTTGGTCCATTCTCAATTTTATAGCTCAATGACTCCTCTTGAGTCTCGTGAGATGATATTCTGCTGGCATTAAGGTCCAAATGTTGGAGTTTGTCCAGCACGTATTTCATAACCCACTCTAGGGTTTCAATCCTCCCTGCCATTGCTGTAAGTCTTTGTTCCAGATTTTCATGCTCCAATTCCTTCTGGATACCTTGGATTTGCTCTTTCTCTTATAAGTAACTACTTTGATTTGAAGTGTCGCTGATTTCTTGTATATGAAGCATATTGATTGTAGAATCTTCATATGTGAGGGTACTACTAAAATCAGATGGTGGATCATCAATAAATTGCAATTGGATTACTTTTGAGTCAATCAAATCCTGAATTTTGTTTTTTAATTCCCAACAAGCATTAGTAGTATGCCCTCGTTGACCCATATGGCATTCACATTGTCCATTAAGGTCATATTTTCGTGGTTTATACCCTGGTACTGGCTCTCTAAGGTACAACAAGTGGTCCTCCTTCAGTTTATGGTAAACTTGAGCTATAGGAATAGGGATTAGAGTGAATTTCCTCCTGTATGTCTGTGTGGGACTATGGTAGCTCACTGTGTTGACTATGATCTCTTTCATTGTAGGCTCTTCATCAATTCCTTTGTGAATTTGAAGTTTGCCAGAAGTGAGGGCATTTTCAATCCTGCTTCCTAACCCTATTATTTCAGAAAAATACTTCATGGTATGTCCAATAATATGAAAGAAGAAAGAGCTCTTCCAATGTATTGATAAAGGTAAGGGTCAGGTCTTTTTCTGGCAGCGGGGTGGTGCTCCTAGCAGCTAAAGCTCTACACCTTTAGGCATATTCCTTAACTGATTCATCTTCTTTCTTTTTCATGTTGCTTAGATCCCAGACTGAAGGTACCATCTCGATGTTGAATTTATACTATTGAAGAATGCTTTTTCCGGTTTATGCTAGGTATCAATTTCCTGATGATCCAATTGGGCATACCAGGTCAGTGCTGATCCAGTGAGATTATCTTGAAAGGTTTGCTCCATTAATTTATCAAATTTAGCGTATTGCCCCATCCTTCGTACATACAACCTCATGTGCATGTTAGGGTCACTGATCTCATCATACTTCTCAAATTCATGCACCTTAAACTTTTCTGGGAGCGTATCTTCCTTGAATTAAGGTAAGTTAAGGATCGTAGATTGATCAAAGCCATCCAACGTCTTCATTTTCCTAAATAATTTATTCTCTATTTCTTTAGCTTGAGTCTCGAGCTCCTTCTTGAATTCTGCAGCATTGAGCTCGTCTTGGGATTTGTCATTGTCAAGGGGCTAGCCATTGATCCCTTTTTGTGTCCCCTGCAGTCCTTCAGCAAGTGGCTGAAGTCACCTACTGCTTTGGGTGAGAATTTGTATTCGTTTAGCCATTTCGAGTACCGTTTTCTCAAGAGACTGGATTTTCAGCTCAATAGCTGAATCGAGACCATTGTTGTTGTTAGTGATGTTAACCATCTTGAATGAATGTACTTAAGGGATTAGTTGAGCATGCTTAAAAAAAATTTTAAAGTCTTAATAAAAATCTATCCTTGTTAGCAAATTATTTGCTTTTATTTTTCTATTTTAATTTTTTAGAAAAAAAAGCTAAACTATATTTCACGAATTGACATCTTATTTAAAAAATTAATTTTTTTTTGTTTTGTTTTAAGAATTATTTACACGTGGAGAATGACAGACACAATGCTAAAAGGAAGGAATATCTATGATGTAATCTATCTTAGTTGAGATAGACTTAACACTATTTGAGAGAGGAAATAATCTGATAGAATATTTACAAGTTTATTACACACTTTTTTTAATAATAATTTTGATATACAAATTTTTTGTTTATTACACTAAGATCTATATAATCAAAAGAGTACATGTAGGTTTAATTAATTTTTTTAGAATTAAAAAAAAAAAGAAAGAAACAAGATTAATGATAATTATATTATATATAGATTTTTTCACTTCACAATGATATATATTGTTTTACACGAGTAAAACATCTTTTTATCCTTTTTTATTTTATACTTTTTATAAGACAATTTACAAGTTTAGCATTTTATTTTATTTTTTTAATTTTTGTAAACTATATACAAATGACTATAATACTAACAATATACAATAAATTATTCACATTACATATTATATATGCAATTCACATGGATGCAGATTTAAGGGTTAACAAATAATTAATAATGGGGCAATTTTGAAATTTTTCATTTTAGTTCCAATCTTGTCTTTTAAAAAAGGTGAGATAAATAATTTTCAAAAGGATTTTGAACTGTAAGCCCGTAAGTATGCCTCATTATTATTTAATTGCTACCCATGTTCATGAATGCAATTGGATGGGTTCTAAAGGTTCCCCGGTCTAGTAAATCGTGGATCAATACTAAACCAAAGCGGGAGGTCATTTCATGAATCAGGGTGGAAAAGACACAACTCCCAGATCTTACTAGCGACCTCCCTACCTAGGGTCCTAAGAAGCCTGGTTCTAACCGTATCTAGCACACAGTTTTCATAAATTCCCCTAAAGATAACATTTGCCCCAGTTAGGGGCATTTATAAAATTTTCTTTTTTATCTGCATCGCCTAAGAAAATATTAGTACAACTATTTATCAGTTAATAGCTATACAAATGATATACAAGAATGAGCAAATAAAGGATAAACTTTAAATTTAAAACTTTAAGTGGCTAGCTCTCTTAAAAAAATAAGCATCCCTAGTAGAGTCGTCAAGCTATTGAGTCTGGATTTTTCATTTTTGGTTTAATTTCTTTCAATCCAATCGAGTATTAAACTCGAAGCCATTTAATATAGACCCTCGACTAGGAATTAAAAGAAATTTAATTTTTTTGACAAAAAAATTTGGAGTCGCCACCCGATTGGAATTGAGAAAAATTATAAGTTAAGATTAATTGGTTGGTTAATCCTAGCTTAGACACTGGTCTACAAAAAAGTTGATTTAGGAAACCAAACTTTTAAACTAGAAATTTTGAATTGGGAGGCTAACCTATTAAAACCATATGGTTACCACTTAAAATTTAAAATTTAACATTTATCCTCTAAATACTAAAAAAAAAAAAGGATAAATCAAATTATCACAATTTCACAATTTTACAAATTTATTTACAAGTTGGTAAAAATATTCAATATTTACAATTAATTAAAAATCAAATTTCACAAAATAATGTGAAAAAAAATCATGTTTTATGTGGCCCCGAAGATGCCTACGTACCTACTAATAGGGATCAGATAACACTAGTTTTTTATAAAAATTTTAATTTATTGGTTAACTTAAGATTTTTCTAATTTTTTTGTTATATTATCAGATAATGTTTTGATTTTTTATGTACGTATACACATATATGTTTTTTTTTAATTAAACCACTTTTTCATTGTTATGTTTTTTTTTTTATGTTTATTATTTCTTTTTTTAAATTCCACTTTTCTATATGCCCAAAAAAAGGAATTTTTTTAAGTAGTAATAATAAATAATAATAATAATAATAATAATAATATTATTATTATTATTATTATTATATTATTATTATTATTATTATTATTATTATTATTATTATTATTATTATTATTTTTACCTAGATCGGTTCGGGTCAGGGTCGATTCGAAGTCAAGTCTGGAGTTGGGTTTGGGTCGGGTTGTTGGGTGAAGAAGACGATGGAAACTGGAGGCGTTCGTTGGCGATGTTCTAGTGGTTCTAAGCAGCATTGGTGGTGTCGAACGAGCCAAATGGGAGTAGCGAATCGTCTAGTGGTGTCAATTGGCTTTGAAAACGACCTTAAGTGGTGGTTTCGACATCTTGGATGGTGGTAGCCAACGTTCAAGATATAGTTTGCTTCGAACCCTACAAAATCTCAGTCTAAGATCATCAATCGATAGATCTGCTCACCTGAGGCCTTGCTTTGGTGATGAAAAGCTTCAAGGATGAACGAGAAGCTTCAATTTTGGATTTTTTTATCTTCGAACAATTTTTTTGAAAAAAAATTCAAAAACTTGAAATGAATGATTTCTTCATGTTTTGGGAGTGTTTTGGATTGTTTGCTGATTGCTTGGATGCTTGTGGATGCTTTTGAGCAGTGGAATTCAAGTCCTATTTATAAGACTCGAATTCATGGTGGGTGTGAGCGTCGTTAGTAGCCGGAGTTGGTGAAACACGTGAATCTTACTTTTTAGAACAATTTAGGTGATTAACAACCTAAGTGAGCTTCTAGGTCAAGGATAAGATTATCAGATAAGCGTTCTAGAAGCTTAGATGGACTATATTCAAATTTTCGAAAATTTGTTTTGCGAGAAAACTAAGCTTTTTCGCGAACTTTGAACCAAAAATTGAGGACCAAATCGTGATCTTTGAGGCTAGTTCTTAATTTGAAATTATAGTCTTATGTGTTCTTCCAGATCCCTCCATCAATTTGATGTAAAAACGGTTGGAATTAGGTCAAAAATAGATCCAAAACAGGCTCATTATGTATAAAAATCTTTGCCAAAGGAAGAAGCATACGCACGTCCCTCAATCAAGTTGTGCATTTAAATTACATTTAAGGTTTTATAAAAATGAGTTTAATTAAATAACTTAATTAATCAAATTGTTTAATTAAAACCATAATTAATTTATAATGAAAATTAATATTATTTTAAGCTCAAAAACTTTGTAATAA
Organism: Combretum micranthum; assembly: GCA_024138025.1. NCBI lineage: Eukaryota > Viridiplantae > Streptophyta > Magnoliopsida > Myrtales > Combretaceae > Combretum > Combretum micranthum. The sequence goes on along the minus strand of JAMXBD010001137.1, from coordinate 408,804 downwards.
TTTTTTATGAAATTTTTTTTATTTTGCGGGCTTAAAATAATATTAATTTTATTATAAATTAAACCTTAAATAGGCAAAAATTGGGTGTCTACAATCATTTACAAGCTAAAGTCACGCAAGGTAAGTTTTGCATGTTTTCATGGTTCTTTAATTCTTTGTTTTATCTATAAGGATGATTTCTTGTTCTAATAAGTTTTTAATAAGTTGAGTATGATTTTGATGAGTTATGTTAATTAATAGAGCTAAATAGGTTCTTGAAGTGTGGTAAAGGAGTATAAGAAGTTGGAGTTGGTTTTGAGATGTATAAGTAGTGAGGTTATGTGATATTTTATGTTGGGTTATGAATGTGTGATGTTTCATGTGGATATGGAAGTTGTGCATGCTTGAGAAGTAGTGTTTATATGCATTTGAAGTTGTTGGTTATTGGAAGTGTTTGAAATGGTGTAAGTTGTTATAAGTTCATGCATGAGTTGATGAAATTTGGAGATGAAGGATTTGATATAGGTTGTATGATGTAGTGAGAGTTGTTTGATGTTGAGAATGAAGTTTATATATATTGAGTTGTTAAGTGCATGTAGTATGTTATATGATGCTAGTATAGTGTTTAGAGTAGAGTAGGATATGTGAAAAAATGTATAAAAGCAGAGTTTGAAGCAAGAGAAGTTTGAAAAACTTCAAACACCCTGTCAAACGACCTGTTTGGAATGGTGTATGGGCCATGCAACCCTCGAGATGGCCTGTATCGAAGGGTGTTTCACTTTCTAAAGCTTTTTGCGCATTTCACTGGGCTCAAACAGCCTTCAAAACGGCTCGTATAGAAGGGCGTTTCACTTTCTAATATTTTGTGCAAAATTATCTTATCTTGACGTCACCAGCCTTCGCATTTATGCCACCGCCCTTTATGCCGGCATACCCTTTAAAAGTAATAAAATAATATAAAAATTTTTCTTATAATTTTATTACTTAATGTGTGTTTCTTTATTTGTTGCTTAGTTTTGTGGTTAATTAAAAAGCCTATATGAACCTATTGTATGCATATATATTAAGTTCTGCGTTTATATGAGTTTTGTTTAAATTTGATGAATGTTAAGCACTTAGTAACTATTTGAGATTAAAAATTCAAATGAGAGTTAGTGATGTTTGATAAAATGAATTTCTTGCAACAGTTTCATATCCTCGGTTGAGTGCGTCTACTGATCCTTTATGTGACAAGTCAGTGCACAATAACTTGATTGTTGTTTGCTTAGGATAGGCATATCCTAAATTGATCTTAGTTAAAGAAGACTTAAAAAGTATTTGTATTAGTTGTGCTTTTTGCCATTGAATCTGATCTGAGGAGCGACGACCTTGTCATGATGCAATGACATAGTAGTTAGATGCTTAAACCACATTGTTATGCTGCAATGACTTTTCTTTTACCATGATGCAATGGTGATTTATGAGTGGCTAAGTGGTAATCGATAGGGCGGTAGTATTGGGGTTACATTTGTTTATTCTTAAGATGAAATAATATGATTAAATTCACATTTATATGACCGGTTGCACTAGATGATATTATGGATTAAGTTAAGTAACGTTATATAATGGTTGCTAATCCTAGATGAGATTACTGCTCTATTTCTATAGGTATAGGAGTTATAGGTTTTCAGACAACCTATTACAATCTCTTGAGCAGCTGCTGAACTCAGGACCCTCAGATCCCCAAGATTGCAATCGAAGTTTGAATAATTCAATGTTGTTTTAATCACTTAATCAAATATAACTAAATTATTGATTGTTGCATTGCATTTAGTTTAAGTGTGCTTGCCAATTTGTATTTGCTCGTGCTATAGTGTATTGGCTTTTAGCTCATGTTGGTGCCTTGCAGGTGATGTTAATGATGATTGCTATAATGATATGAGTTACGAGATAGATTGGGAAGTCTTCTTAGATGAGTGGGACAACAAAGAAACCCATGTGCAAACCAAGATGTTTTGTTTAGTTTTCTTAAAAACTTTGAAGATGAATAGTAGTGGAACTTATTCATGGAAATAAGAATTGGTTCATTGATTTAGTACTTGTGAAAACTTCAATGTTAAGTGTACTAGCATTTTATGATGGGTAACCTCGTGGGAAGGATAAATAAGAGACAAATGAAAATTTATTAAAATAATTTATCTTATAATCAAAGACAGATTTGTGACGGAATAATTTTATTTATTATTTACTAATTGAGTATTTAAAAATAACTAATTCTAAAATAGAGACAGATTTGCAACAAAAATTCCATCGCAAATTTGCAATAGGTAATAAATCTGTCTTTAAAGAATTAGTAATGTTGATTTTTGAGATAGAAATTTGCGACGGAAAATCTGTCTCTGAAAGTCTTTAGAGACATATTTTTCACTTTCAGAGACATTTCTAAAGCCAAAATCTCTTATAGTGGTGTAACCCCCTCTACTAGAATTTAAAAAATTACTATGACCTACGTAGACCTCGAAATAAGGAGCTTCTTGCCCTACAAATATTTTCATCTAGAAATATGACCATAAGACCTAGAACTAACCCCTATAAGTAGCTTTGATTCCTACTAATTCCTCACATCCACCAAGTTTGTTTTTATCACAATTTACACATGAAGCCCTAAACCTAAAGGAGTCGAATCCTAAGGATTTTTAAAATGCTAAAGTTAAGTCTCCAAATAATTAGAAAGGAATTTTAATTTGTTTTATATAGTTTTCATAGACTAAATTCTGAATCTATCTATAAATGAAATGGATAGTTGTTAAGGATGGATTATTAAAAGAATGGATAATATCACGAATGGTCTAAGAACTTTGGAAAAATATACAATTAGCTAACTAAACTTTAAAATTGATCAATTTAATACTTGAAAGAACTTAATGGAAGTACTATGGGCATACACAAAAAGTTTTTTAGGTATTAAATTTTATAATTTCCAAGTTCTAGTACTTAATTAAATATTTTACTGAAATTTAGATACTATTATGATATTAACCCTTAAAAGAATCAAGGAAGTTATATCAATTGGAAGTTGGCAGTGTGAATGCAAACATAAGATACAACTTGCATGGTGTATCAAGGATAAAAATTAGAAAATGTTTTGCTACCAAAATGTTAAACCATATATGATTACTTTATATAAGTACGTTGATCATAATATTTCAAAAGCCTTAGTAACACACGTTAGAGTTTGAATTGAATTATTCCAACCACAACAAATTAGAATTGAAACGGTAAGTGGAAACTTTTTTTTTTTTTTTTTTGCATTTGATGAATTATCAAAATTGATTTTGTTAGGTAATTGTTCTAACCTCGGAGTAGCAATCCTAACATTATGTGAAACATTGAAATCAATTAGAGAATAGAAAAAGATCATGATTAGCAATTGAGAATATGATTCAAAATTCATAAAATAGTAATTACCATCATTATATAAGATAGTTATTACTCCAAAATTATAATAGGACTAGAAATACTTGAGTTTGTGAGATCTCATATTTGGATTATTAAATTCACTAATACAAGGTGATAATTTTCCTCCCTCTATGTGATTAAGATACACAATTGTTGATAATGTAGAATATACACTTGGAACTTAAGACTATTTTCTGTAATCACTTATCGTAGTTAGTACAAGAGTATTGACAAATATGCTATCGACTTATTGATAGGGTTACTAATTGCCGCTTAATGTTTCCTTGAATGTAATTATATGATAGTAATTGAGTTGATGAAGCACACTATTATTAACAGTATGTGAAGCTAAGTTTGGGATTTGAGTTTGATTGTTTACATTGTTTAATTTGTTCATTTATTTTGTGTTTAGCTTATGTAATTCATGGCATCTATAATTGCAATATCCAATATTTGAGTAGTGTTAAAGTATGATTTATAAGTCAGAGTTCTAATCTACATAAAAGAATACTAGTGACCCAACAACACTGCTTAGTAAGTTTGAGGTCCAATTTTTAAATCAATTTAATAAGTTTGTAACAACCTTTAAAGTTATCTAGACGACGATGCATATATTCAGTATGTTATTCTCTAAAAGAATGTTTTGATGATAACAAAATAAAAGTAAACTAATTACTTTTTAAGTGTGCGGATTTGAAAAATATAAGTCTATCATAGAACCTTTTACATAAATTTATTTTTTTTCAAGATGGGTGACGAATTAAATTATATGGAATGAGTTTTGTGTTTTTCTAGACTAAGAAAAACATACATAAGTATTTTCATGAGTTTTACATCACAAAGAACCAAGGAAGAATATTTAACAGCTTATCCATAAGTTATCGTAGAAGGGTGTTTCAAGGACAAGGGTTTTAATAAAAACATAGAAGATCTTACAGAAGGTTTTCGCAATTGTTGAAAAACACAAAAGGTTTCTACAACTGTTGACAACATTATAGTTTCAATCGAATTGACAATAGATGATTCAAGTTTACATCAAATCAATTTTAATCATTATTTTGAAGACCTAGCTCCAAGGAAATGAGTATATTGGGGTAATATACTCATATGTTCCACTTCATTTAGTTTATATCCAAGGGGATTTCCTACTTATCCAAGGAAAGTGTTTTTATAGATCAAGAAATTTATTTTTAAGGGATCTTCTTTCTACCAAGAAGTGAATCATATCAGAATCGGAACAACATACAGAAGCTTCAACCATTGTTCAAATTTGTTGAATTCAAGATAAAGATCAAAATATTATTTGAGATTTTTATAGAGATCTTATCCAATAATTTACAATAGATCTTTTGAAGAACATATATAATTTTTGAAATATTTTTAAAAGAAGAATATCACGATTTCTAGGGATGTTATTCAAATCACATGGAACTTATCCGATTTTTGTTAAAAATATCAAATAAGAGAGATACTTTGACAAGTTATCGGTGATATATCAGTGGAGAAGATGAGTTAGGAGCAACGATCAATTTTGAACCGAAGAGATAGGGAATAGAAAATTATATCCGAGATTTTTGGAACATCCATAACAGAAGATAATCTTCAAGCTCATCTACAACTGATTTGAAAGTTGAAAAACAAGATAAGTAGGAAGGAGCTTTCTTAATAATATTAAGAGAAAGAAAAAGTAGATATATATATATATATATATAGCTGAACAAAAAAAGAAAAACACATGTTGCTGCTACACAATATTAATTGTTGCCTATTTTGAATAGAAACTTTGAGCACATAATTCTTTGCTACATCCTTCACATTTTAATCATCTTATTTCTTTGTAAAAAGAAGGAATGTGTAGTTGCCTTCTTATTTGTTAGTTTGATTACAAAATTAGGCTTTGTAGTATCGATTGTTAGCTTAAGGAAAACGTGCAAAGAGAATTATATTATCATGTAATTTGTTTGATTAGATATAATGGAACAAACCTATGTGGATAACGAGGTCCCCAACTCGGAACTGAAAGAGTGGACTGATGCATTAGGCAGAATCATTATACATCGTTGCTTGATTTTCTATCCCTTCTCTTTTTAAATTCCTACAATTTATTTTAGTTATTTGATTGTTTAACTTGTTCTCATTGTTTGAACAACAAAGGGAATTTTTACTTTAATCCAGATTTGGTGAGAAAGATGCTAAGGATCTTACCATAATCATGGGATGCCATGAAGACTGCCATCAAGGAAGCTCAAGATCTTAATAAGCTAACACTTAGTCAACTAAAGGAGAAGCTCATGGCATATGAATCCCATGTCAAAACCATGTAAGAACCTGAAAGCAACAACAAAGGAATAACTTTTAAAGCTAAAGAAGTTGTAGTTAATCAAGCTGAATCTGATGAAAGTGAAGATGATGAAGAGGATGACATAACTCTTCTAGCTCGAAAGCTCAATCAGTTTCTCAAGAAGCAGAGAGGTAAAAAGTTTAGTGTTTTTAAGAAAACGACTGAATATAAGAAAAATGATGTATGAAATGCTTATAAGGAAAAGGAGAGAAAAAGGAAAAGAAAGAAATCAAAAGCTATGAGTACAAGAAACCAGGACACATAAAGCATGAATGTCCTACTTTGATCAAGAAAATAGAGAAATATAAGAAGAAGAGTTAATCTATGTTAGCTACTTGGAGTGACTTGGATGACACAGAGAGTAGCTTGGAAGATTCTGATGAAGACGAGGAAGAAGCAAATCTATGTCTCATGGCTGCTTCTGAGGTAAATTATGAATCTGATAATGAAGTAACTGAAGATGACATGCTTTCTAAAATGAAAAAGTTATTGAAAGCTCTCAAAAAGGCTGAAGTAAAATTAGTTAAGTTCAATAATGAGATTAAAGCTCTTAAAATGAAAAACAGGATTTAAAACAAGCAAATTCTTTGCTTGCTGATGAAAATGATATCTTAAAGCATGATAGTGAAAAGTTGCATGTTGATAATGAAAAACTAAGAAAAGACAATAGTATGTTAAAAGAAGAAACCAGTATTTTGAAGGTAAAATAGATGAGTTATCTAATCCAATAGAAAACACCTTTAATAAATTCAATGAAAGTGATAAAAAAATTGAATATGCTGATTGGTTCACAAAGGTTATCTTGTGAAAAGCATGGCTTAGTATATGAATATGCTTTTAGTTCAAATACATCTAAGAAAACGGTGTTTGTGAAAGCTAAACCAGTTGTAAATGCTGATCCTATTGTTAAAAAGAATGAATTTAAAATATATCATGAAAAAGGAAAGTATGTTAGAAATACCAAAGGATATCCTAGAAGTTATCCTAAAAGAAGACATCCTTCTTATGGATATCATCAATGCAACTCCAGAAGGTATACCAAAAGTTACCCAAGACAGAACAATTGGAGACAAGTAAATAATAAGTAAAGGAATAACACCTGTTATACATGTTTCTTTTGTAATAAACCTAGACATATAGAGAAGTATTGTTGTAAAAGAAACAAGTTCAGTAATCAACAAGTAAAACAAAGAAATCAAATGAGCTTGTCTTATAAAGGACACGAACTTGTTTGGGTTCCTAAAAAAGTTTAATCTTTTTTTAATCTTGCAGGAACATGAAGCTAAATTCAAGGGAATATGGCATCTTGCTAGTGATGTTTCAGACATATGATAGGAAATGCTTTATTATTCAATAGCATAACATGGGAAGAAAAAGGATATGTAAAATTTGGAGATGATAGTAGAGATAAAATTATTACAATTGGAGATATTAGTATGCCTCCTTACATTATAGAAAATGTTATCTTGTAAAAGGCCTGAAGCATAATTTATTGAGCATTAGTCAACCATGTGACAAAGGATATTAAATGGTTTTTGAAAAAGATAAATGCTATGCTTTTTGATAAAAATGGTATAAGAAAATATATATCTTATAAAATCTACTGAAGTTGAAAATGCGTGTTGCTTGTTATCTATGAATGATCATATTTTTACTTGGCATAGACGTTTAGGACATGTTAATTTCAATCAATTAGAAAATTTATCCAAAAAGAATATCATAAAAGAATTACCTAAAATTAATATTAAACAAGATGTGAAATGTATGCATGCTTGAAAAATACAATGGTTTATGTATCTCATAAAAGAAAAAATGAAATATCAAATAAAAAATCTCTTGAATTGTTACATCTTGATTTATTGGGACCTACAAGAGTTTTAAGAATAGGTAGAAGTAAATATGGACTTGTCATTGTTGATGATTATTCAAGATATACTTGAGTTTTATTCTTGCACCATAAGAGAAATACTTTTGATTCTTTTAAAAAATTTGCAAAATAAATTCAAAACGAAACAAGAATTTCCATAATTAGTCTTCGAACTGACCATGGAAAAGAGTTTCAAAATGAAAAATTTATAAATTTTTGTGAAGAACATGGTATATCTCATAATTTCTCAACTCCATATACTCCTCAACAAAATTGAGTTGTAGAATGTAAGAATAGAACAATACAAGAAATGACTAGATCTGTGTTAAATGAAAGTGGTATTGCTGAGTATTTTTGGCCAGAAGCTGTTTCTTAAGCTTGTTACATCATCAATCGAGTATACATACAACTAATGATATCCAAAACAGCGTATGAACTTTTTGGAGGTAAGAAGCCTAACATTTCTTATTTTCATATTTTTGGATCTAAATGTTTAGTGAAAAAGAATGCTCTTAATCTTGGTAAGTTTGATGAAATGAAGTTATATTTTTGCGATATTCCTTGAATGGTCGTGCTTATCAGGTTTGTAATAAATCATCTAATACTATTAAAGAATCAATAAATGTTAAGTTTGTTGAAGATACAAATGATGGTGAGTCTGATGATGAAAAAGAATCCAAATCTAAAGAATAATATGGTCCATAACTAAAGTCTGAAGAACCAGCTATTGAAATTCATAATCTGGAAATCCATAACGTTTTCCAAAAGGTAATATAGAAGGTACTCCAGAACCTAAAGAATCTAAACCAGAAACTTCTAAGACTTAGAAATATAAATGTGCTCATCCCCTTGAACAAATATTAGGTAATGTTCAATCTCGTGTTTAGATAATATCTAGTTTGTAAGATTTTGAAAATCATTTTGCTTTATTATATGAATTTGAACCTAATAATGTTAATGAAGCTTTAAATGATAATAATTTGATAGAAGCCATGCAAGAAGAGTTAAATCAATTTTAAAGAAATAATGCATGGAATCTAGTACCTAGAACTAAAGGAAAATAAATAATTGGAACTAAATAGGTTTTTAAAAACAAATTGGATGAAGATGGGAAAATTATTAAAAATAAAGCAAGATTAGTAGCTAAAGGTTACTCACAAGAGGAAGGAATTGACTTTGATGAAACATATGCACCTGTTACTATATTAGAAGCAATCCATTAGATCCTTGCATATGCATATTTTAAAAATTTTAAAGTTTTTCAAATGGATGTAAAAAGCATGTTTTTAAATGGTTTTATAAAGAGGAAGTATATGTTGAGCAAGCCCCCCAGTTTTGAAGATCTTTTTAAATCTGACTATGTTTTCAAATTAAATAAAGCTTTATATGGTTTAAAACAAGTCCTAAGGGCATGGTATGAAAGGTTAAATATGTTTTTAATCTGAAAAAGATTTTCAAAGAGGAAAAGTTGATGCTACTTTATTTTTCAAATCATATGATCATGTGATGTAGATCGTATCAACTCTTAAATTTATAATTCCAATTAACTCTTACGACCTAGTTAGGCAGTGTACCTATCTATAGTTGTATAGGGTCAACGAATATCATCCACAAGGATCTTTAAGACAATTACTAGAATTAACTGGTTTTCCACTATTTAGCAAATCTAATTAAATGCATTTATTACTAACAACTACGATTCACTATTTAACTAATTAATTCGCAATCAATGTATATTCACAACCTTAATAATTCAACAATCACAAAACAATACCCTAGACCTTGATACACCGCTAACCCTATCAATCTTATTAATAATATTTGTCAATGCAGCACGTGTTCTTGAATTGCAGGAACCCTAATTTCATTAATCTCTCTCTCAAGATAATTAAATCCTAACCCTATATGTCTAACGGAAATCTCTTCCTCACTAGATGCATATAAAGGTTGCATTAATGATCACAATTCCTCATAAAGATAAATTCTTGATGCAAAAGATTCATGTAATCTATCTCTAGATTTACATTCAAACCCTTCTACTCATGCTAAATCTTTCCTATTAATCAATCCGTCGATTCAATTAACAAGAATTATACAATAACCTAATATTGCGCATATACTAGATTAAAACAATCAAGCAACATGAATAGATCCAAGAACAAGAACTTCATTCAACAAATCAATTCAATCCACATTAGGGTTAGGGTTTCTCAAAATCTAGGGCATATAGATCTAAGCTTCCATTGTAAAATAATTACAATTATAAACCATGGAAGAATAAACATAAAACATGATGATTACACCCTTTAACCAACAAGTCTTGTGATGGAAAATTATTAGGAGTTCTTCTTCTTCTCGCACGTCTTCTCTCCTAGGGTTTCTTCTCCTCTATATGTGTGTTTTCAACAAAGAGTGGTTGGATCTATTTATAAGAAAGTGGATTTGTTTTCTACACAGGTATTCTACACGGGACATGTTCGGGGCCGTGTTGCTTCCTCATGTCAGCTATTTCCTCGGATTTGTCACAATTTGGAGTCCTACACAAGCCCGATCACAGCCTGTGTTGCAAAGTCGTGTATGTTCCATAAAGCATTCTATCCATTTCTTATCTCTAATATAAGCATCCAACATAGCTCGTGTTGCTTCCTTATGTTCTTTACAATAGCTTGCTGTACATTTTTCAAGGCCAACACCAGCATTCAACACAGCTTGTGTTGAAATCTCATGTATGCTGAAATTCTTCACTTTGCACTTTCTTCATCAAAACTTGTTGTAATTCATCAAAACATCTCCATAATGCTTATTATCTCCTCTTAATCCTGAAATTAACATATTACTCAAATCAGTATCCTTTTCTACAATTATTCACATAAAAATCACTATAATATCATACTAAAACCATGTGAATAATTAGGGTATTTTGTACTTATCATCATGATATCCTAGTTGTACAAATTTATCCAGATGATATAATATTCAAATCTACTAATGAAATGTATTGTCAAGAGTTTGCTAAGACTTTGCAGGCAGAATTTGAAATATTAATGATGGGTGAATTGACATTCTTTCTTGGCTTACAAATTAAACAAACTAATATTCCTTCATTCATCAAGAAAATACAGTAGACAAATCCTTAAGAAATTTAGACATCAAGGATGTAAAGGAGCTACGGTACCTATGAGAACTTCAAGAAGATTATATTCTGACTCAAATGGAAAGAAGGTAAATGAAAAATTATATAGAAGTCTTATTGGCTCTTTATTATACTTAACTGCAACCAAACCTGATATCTTATTTACTTTATGTTTGTGTGCAAGATTTCAAAGCACACCAACAGAAACACATTTATCAGTTGTTGAGAGAATTTTCAAGTACTTGATAAATACTTCAAAATTGGGCATCTGGTATCCTAAAAATCAAAATTTTGATTTAATAGGATACTCTAATGCAGATTATGATGGTTGCAAAATTGATTGAAAAAGCACATCTGGTAGTTATCACTTCTTAGGTGATAAATTAGTTTCTTGGTCATCTGAGAAACAAAATTCTATTGCTTTATCTACAGTTGAAGCAGAATATGTTTCTATTGGTAACTGTTGTGCTCAAATGCTTTGGATTAAGCAACAATTACAAGATTATGGTTTATCATATAAAAATATTCTTATTAAATGTGATAATATTAGTGCCATAAATCTTACAAAGAATCCTATACATCATTCTAGATCAAAGCATATAGAAATTAGGCATCATTTTATTCGTGATCATGTTAATAGTGATAATATTGTTATTGAATATGTATCTAGTGATAATTAATTTATAGATATTTTTGCAAAACCTTTAGAAAAGATTCATTTTGAATATATCAAAAATGAAATTGGATTGTGCTATCCTTTTTAATAAATTTTGAATATGTTAAATTTAAAAAAATTTAAATAATATAATCTGATTGGATACGAAAGTTCATGCAATTCTTTTGGCGCTTAAAAAATGGAGACCTTTCAACTTCATTATTCCTCTTAATCTTCTTTCTTAGTTTTTATCTCCAAACTATCCGAATCTTTCAAACCATGACAATGTCTCCACAAAAATCACATCGTCTTTCAAACAAAAAATTTCAAAACAGTTATATCTTCGGAACCTATATCCATTCAAGATGAATCCTCTAATTTTGAGAAGACGTTGTTACAACAACCAACTTCTCCATGACCTAGGGTTAGAGAGATACTATAAAAAATTGTTCAAGAATCTAGTGGGGATACTAAAAACTCAACAAAAAGTGCAAAAGGAACAGTTTTACGTGAAAAGAAGACTATCGTTGACCCATTGCTTTTAGACCCATAACCAAATCCAAAACCCACTGTTAAGCAAAGAAGGACAAAAATACCAAAAGTGCTTTAAAGAAAGGAAAAAAAAATTGACTTCTCTTATGGATAAAACAAAATCAAAGAAAAAAAGGTCAGGAAGTGATTTTGCATCTAAGGCCTTAATCACGAAGGTAAAACTCCATGATTGTTCTTTCATAGATTTTGAGTATTTCGAGAAGAATGGTTTTTATTGGAATGAATGGTTAGACAAGTCAGGGTATCGAAAGCTCTTTAGTTTAACTAGAGAAGTGATTGGTGAAATGGAGGAAGAGTTTTATAGAAATTTAATATATGTTGATGGAAGTAGTTTAAGATCAATTGTTCAAGGAATTAATCTTGATATAAGTTGTGATGATATAGTTAGTTGTTTTGGTCTTAAAGATTTTTAAGATGATAATGCCTACGTTTCTTTAAAAGAAATGACCTTTTCTTAATCTTAAATGGAAGTGGGGGAACTTTTCCTAATGATGATGTTTTTGTCCATGAGTTTGAATTGCTTGTAAGAATTTACATAAGGCTGTACGAGAGTGTATACTTCCATGAAAGGGAAGTACTACAATGGTGACAAAGGAGGATGGTTTGATAATTCTTGCAATGATAAAAAATATCAAAGTTGATTTGGCAAGAAGAATTATTCGACAAATATGGAAAAATAAAGAATTTAGGATTTATAGGAGTCTGTTGATGGAAATTTTCAAGTCTAAGAAAATTAAGTTTATGAAAAAAGTTAAGTTTCCCATTAGTTTAAAAAGAATTGGTAAAAAAAATTGAATCATATGAAAATCAGACCTTACAAGAAGTTCTGGTACTCTGCTGATGGAACGATCTACTTGCATAGGAAACACAAGAAACATATTGATTAGAAATCTATGATAGGACAAATTAAGGGGGAGTCAAGTGACAACATAGAGGAAAATCCAAAAGTTAGAAAGAATGACAAGGATCCACAACACAGATCTGGAAAGAAACCCATATTTAAAAAGAAGAAAGAAAAACATGTTCCCATGACAAGGGGGAGATTTCAAAATTAATGGAGGGGAAAAAGTTAATTCAAGTTCTGATAGTGAAGATGAAGATTCTTTTCACAAGTTTGAAGGTCCTGGAGAGTCTTAAAAAAAAATCTTATAAGTTTTATTACAAAGCTTGTAGACAAAAAGTTTGAATCAGTCAAACTTTCGCTCAAGGACTATATTTCGGAAGGAATCAAGAGTTTTCTTACTGATGACAATAAATCCTCAAATCAAGCAACCTTTCTTTCCTCTTCAAATAGATCTGCACATGCTCCTCCTTCTCCAAATGATATCTTAGAAGCTGTTTCAACTAACACATCTATCAAAAGTCTTCAATCTTTTCCTAGGGTTCCTTATGATCCCTTTATTCCTTTAGATGTACTAAAAAACCCACAAAATTATCTGCCTTTACTAGTGAATCTTGCGTCTAAAGCACTTACCCAATCTTTAGTGCCTTCCTCTATCTAATCACCTTTTCCTCAAAATTATGCCGATGCCAAAAAATGTGTGCTAGGAAATCTACTAAGGGATTTAACAAGAAATAGTTCACATGTTTCTTTTTTTTTTTTTTTTCTGTTGTTCTCTTTACATCGGACTTGTGATGTACTTTGTTGCACCTTTGTAATGTAATTTCTTTTCCGTGTTATTTATTTTTTATATATTTAGCTGATAACAAAAAGGGGGAGAAAATGATGTGCTTATATGATGTTCATGAATGGTTGATAATGTTTATTTAAAAAAAAAAGAACAAAGATTTTTTTATCATCAAAAAGGGGACGAATGTTATTCTCTAAAAGAATGATTTGATGATAAAAAAATAAAAGTAAACTAATTACTTTTTAAGTGTGCAGATTTATGAATATAAGTCTATCATAGAACCTTTTATAGAACTTAATTTGTTTCAAGATGGGTGACGAATTATTTTGTATGGAATGAGTTTTGAGTTTTTCTAAACTAAGAAAAACATACATAAGTATTTTCATGAGTTCTACATCATAAAGAACCAAGGAATAATATTTAACAGCTTATCCAAAAGTTATCACAAAATGGTGTTTTAAGGACAAAGGTTTTAACAAAAATACAGAAGGTTTTCGAAATTGTTGAAAAACGCAAAAGGTTTCTACAACTGTTGACAACATTATAGTTTCAATCGAATTTATAGTAGATGATTCAAGTTTACATCAAATCAGTTTTAATCATTATTTTGAAGACCTAGCTCCAAGGAAATGAGTATATTTGGGGAATATACTCATATGTTCCACTTCATTTAGTTCATATCCAAGGGGATTTCTTACTTATACAAGGAAAGTGTTTTTATAGATCAAGACATTTATTTTTAAGGGATCTTCTTTCTACCAAGAAGTGAATCATACCATAATCGGAATAACATACAGAAGCTTCAACCATTATTCAAATTTTTTGAATTCAAGATAGAGATCTATTATCTAAGATTTTTATGGAGATCTTATCCAACAATTTAAAATAAATCTTTTAAAGAACAGATTTAATTTTCAGAATTTTTTCAAAAGAAGAATATCACGATTTCTATGGGATCTTATTCAAATCGACTGGAACTTATCTAATTTTTGTTAAAAATTTCAAATCAGAGAGATACTTTAACGAGTTATCAATGATATATCAAGAACCAGTGGAGAAGATAAGTTAGGAGCAACGATCAATTTTGAACCGAAGAGATAAGGAACAAAAGATTATATCCAAGATTTTTTGCAACAGCCCACAACATAAGATAACGTTCAAGCTCATTTACAACTGATTTAAACGTTGAAAAAAAAGATAAGAGGGAAGGAGCTTTCTTAAAAATATTACGAGAAAGAAAAAGTAGATATATATACATAGCTAAACAAAAAAAGAAAAATGCATGTTGTTGCTACACAATATTAATTGCTACATATTTTGAATAGAAATTTGTGCACATAATTCTTCGCTACATCCTTCACATTTTAATCATCTTATTTCTTTGTAAAAGAAGGAACTTGTAGTTGCCTTCTTGTATGTTAGTTTGATTACAAAATTAGGCTCTGTAGTATCGATTGTTAGCTTAAGGAAAGTTGTGAGAATCGAGCAAAGAGAATTATACCATCTTGTAATTTGATTTGATTAGATATAGTGGAACAAACCCATATAGATAACGGGGTCCCCGACTTAGATCTGGAAGAGTGGACTGACACATAAGGCGAAACCACTATACATCGCTGCCTGATTTTCTATCCCTTCTCTTTTTAAATTCTTGCAATTTATTTTTAATTATTTGATTGTTTGACTTGTTCTCATTGTTTGAACAATGAAGAGGATTTTTACTTTAAAGACTTAAAATTTAATTTTTTTAGTAATAATCAATTCAACTCCCCCCTCTTAGCTAGATTTGTTTGTGGCAATGCAAAGAATAGAAACCCTAAAATACCTAAAGAACTAGAACCTAAATGCTACTCAATAAGTATATTGTCCGATCTTTGAATTGATCTAGTAAGTTTGTGGCAACTCTTGATGTTATTAAGATGGATGAAATGTATATTTAGTAAATTGACTCAATTATAGGGATCTAGGGGGATTGGTTCTCCTGAACTTATTTGTTGCAATAGGATTACACATTAAAAAAGAAAAACTAATTGTTTAGCATCCAAAGTTAGTTCAAGGATTTGTAAAATGTTTTTGAGTAACAGTAGCCCTAAAAGGTTATTGAAATGAGGTATCAAACAAGTATCATACATAATTATAAGATTAACTCAGTAAGTAGAATTGTAATGCCATTGCATTGCGCATTCTCAAACTAACATCCCTATTAGGTGTTAAATGCATATGTTATACTATGCTAAAATGAGAGGCAAGTATTATGAGTTGTGGGTGTTACGTTCATTTTGTCTTAAACCTTAAGTCACTACTAGAAAACTAGCCTTTAGGGATAAAAAATTTGCGACGAAAAATTTCTGTCTGTAAAAAAATAAATTAGAGACAGATTTGCGACGGATTTGTGATGACATGAATTGAAATACCCCAAACCTTCACATATATTGGAAATTGGGTTTAGATAGATTTGAATGAATCAAATGAATTATAGGATTTAATTAGACAAGTTGACAAAGTTAGACTAGTAATTAATTAAATAAAATTTGAGATTTGAAATCTAAATTCTCTAAACAAGTCATTGAAATGTTTAGAGAATTCCTAAATCCTTGATTCTTAGCCTAAACACTAATTCCTAAATCTCAGTAAAATTTGAGTTCATTTACTTGAATAAAAATATCAGTTCTTAAACCCGAACTCAAATTAAATATCTTTTATCCAAAATAAATTTCTAAATTAAGTTGATACTTTGAGTTCTTAATTTCTAATCTATTGGTTTTGAAATCATCTCCTAAATATTTGTAGAACTAAAGATATTGATCTGAAAGTTCTAAATTCGATACCTTTATTTTAAAATATCCTAATTCTAAGCTTTAAACTTCCCTTTTTATTTATTTTCATCTCCTGCTCTCTCTCTCTTCCTTTTTCTTTTCTTCCTTTATTTCCCTTTTCCCAACCGATGGCTTCCTTTCCCTCTTCCTTTCTTCTTCTTTTCTTTTCTTTTCTTCCAAATTCTTCCACAAATCTCAACATCAAAGCTATCTAGAGGATGAATCAAAGCTAGGAGATGAACTAGATGGAGGAAACCGAGCTAGAGGAGGAAGTTTCAACTTGTGTCTTTTCTAAAAGCTAAGTTTTTGTTTTCTATTTCTCTTTGCTTTTACTTGTTATTTACATTTTTAATTGATGAATTGATGTTGAATTGGGTTGAGAGTGCTGTTTATTTATGTATTTGTTGGTTTAATGGTTGATGGAAGTTGGGGTTTGGTTGGAGGAAGAAGATGATGAGTGATTTGGAGTTGATGAAGTTTTGGAGATGTTTGGTGTTGTTTGAATGATGGGATGATCATGTAATAAGCTTTAGAGTAACTTTGGAATGAGTTTAAAGAATTTTAAGAAGTGTAAAATGCATTTTGAAAACAGGGGATTTCGTAATTTTTTCGCTCCAGTGTACACAGCCTGTGTACATGGTCGTGTAGGCCTTGAAATTCTTAAAAGTTGCTCTCGGGTCATTTTTTTTACCCAACACGGCCTCAGTACACGGCCGTGTACCCGGTCGTGTAGACTTCCCTCTTTCGCAGCCGTTTGTATTTTAGCCATAACTTTTTCATACGACCTCCGATTGAGGTGATTCAAGTTGCGTTGGAAAGCTTAAAAAGAGATCTACAACTTTCATGTTTTGAGTTTTTACAAATTAGAAAGTTATCGATGCTTAAATTTTGATTCTTTCCAGCTGCAACACTTTTCAAAACAAAGTCAAAAACTTGTTTTTGTTTGTTAAATGTGTTTTGCTTAGGAAATGGATCCTTTTGAGCTAAAATGAGATAGATAAGTGATATTTGATGTGTTGAGTGAATTAATTCATGTAATTAAACATAGGTTAAGTAGATTTATAGATTTTACAAACAATTAGATTAAATCTAGAAGTTAGTTATAAAATGAACTTAGTTAACAAACCTAGGTTCAACTTGACTAAATGAACTTGAATGAACTAAAATGGATTAGATTGTTTAACTTTGATGAATTTGGATAGGTTTAAGCTAACTTGGGATTAAGTGACTAGATCTTAGATATATAATGAATAGTAATTAATCTAAGTCTAACTTGGCTTAATGAACTTTACTAAGCTAAAATGAATTAGATTGATATAGTTTGATCACCTTGGCTTAGTAAATGACTTAAATGACTAATTCTAATCAATTTGGCTAATGTTAAGCTAAAATGGGTTAATAGCTATTAATTAGCTTAGATGAATGAAATAGGATGATCTTTGATAATATGGGGAATATGTTGTTTCAAATGTGTGTGTACTTGGAAAATGAATGTTTTTGGTTAATGAATTCTTTGTTAATGCTTTTGTAATAAAACACTATAAATAAAGAGAAAAGAAATTCTTTGACAGACAAAGGAGAACTGTCCATATTTTGGCGGGGCGATATTCGCAGCCATAGTGGGGTTCCACATTAGTGTCTGATCAAATAGGATTTAATAAAATGAGTTAGAGATTAGTGATTAATTGATATAAGTTCTTGTATGAGTTTGTTGAAGTGGATGATTAGTTTAGTTTAGTTTCTTATACAAGCTCTTTCCTTAACAGAAGTGGATATCTGATTTATCTTCTGGATTATCTTCTGGAATTCCTTCTGAGACTCTGTTTGGATTTCATATTTAAGGTACGCAGTAACTTGCGTGATGATTGATAGGATAGGCATCCTAAATGGATTAATAACTTAAAGACGGCTTAATAATTGATGAGTGTTGGTTGTGCTTTACGTCGTTGAATCCGGATCCGGGGAGCGACAACCTTGTCATGATGCAATGGCACGGTAGTTAGGCACTTAGCCCAATCTTTTGTCATGATGCAATGACTTAAATCCATGATGCAATGGTGGTTTATCTTAAGGGCTAAGTGGGTAGCTAATAGGGTAAACTGTATCGGTATATTCTTTACTTAGGCTCGGGAGGAAATAATATGTTTTAGTTCACGGGTATGGGACCGTTGAACTAACTGATGTTATAGACCGGGATAAGTGGAGTGTATAAAGGAGTGTGAACCCTAGATGATGCTATTAATATTCTTTATCGGTTAGATATAGGAGATATAGATATCCGGTCTATCTATATCAACCCCCTGAGCAGCTGCTGTTACTCAGGACCCCCAGATTCCCATTGGCTTGTTCCGGAGTGTGAGTGCTCCATTGTTGATTTGTTTATTTTAAAGAAAAGATAATAACTTGTTGATTGTGCATTGCATTTAGTTAAGCTCGTGTGTCACTCCGTGTGTGATTGTGTTGCTGTGTACTGGGCTCCGGCTCATTATTGTTGTTGTTATTCTTTTTACAGGTATTGTTATTGTGATGTGATGATGAGATGATGATTTGATGATGATGTGGAGGCTGCTGGTTTGTTGTTCTTATTATTGTTGTTGATGTTGATGTTGATGAGGAATGATGGTGATGATGATTGATGTGATGATGTTGTCCCGGGTTTGGGCGATTCTGAAGATTTGGGAGATGAGTGAAATGTAATAGGACCGAGACATATTTGTATTTTGTTTCTTCTTTGTTTTTTTTGTAAGAGGACTGGATTTATTTATAAATTCGTATTTTCATTTAAGGGCTTGTTAGTGCCCGTGTTTTTGTAAATAAGCTTTTGTAAATATTTATCTAACTGAAAGTTTTTCCACTTTCAATAGTGGAAGTTTGAAATGCTTTTATGTAGAAACGTTTTTATTAAAGTTTATTTTTCCGCTGCTAAATCCAGTTATTTAGAAATCTAACTAAATGATTTCATAATCTAAAATCGGATAGCAATGTTCAACATAAACACCTTATTTTAAGACAACCTTACGTATAATTCGCAAGAGTTATACGTGGTTGGGGACTTGGTGTGCTTAATTTGAGGATTGAGCATGTCGGGTCTTTACATGAATTATGAATAATCTTCTAATTTTTATATGCTTTTTGCGACGTATTACACATTGATTTGCAATGGAAAAATTTTTGTTGCAAATTTGTCTCTAATTTTAGAGGGAAACAAATTACTTTAGTGCCAATTTCTTTTTTTTTTTATTTTGTTGCAAATCTGTCTCTAAACTAAATTATTACATACATGTATATATAAATAATTATGTTTAAAATTTAGTTTTAATTATACATATCTAATAATATATATAAATGTGCATTATATAATAAGGACATATATTATATTTGTAAATTAATTTTATTAATATTAATTACTATAATATGTATATCATATGTTATTTGCAACAAATTACATATTTTATTTATAATATTTTTATTATTACATTACATATTTATATAGTATAAAGTATAAATTGAAAATAGTACTTAAAATATAAATATTATATTTATATCTTATTATATATTCTTTTACATAATAACTTACATAAAAAAAAATTAAATTATACAACTTGATAAAATAGTGTATAACAATAATATAATATGTTATATACAAGTAATATCCTAAAATACCACTAAAAATAAAGATATTCAATAATAAAATATGTAAAATAAAATAATTACTATAAAATGTAAACTTAGAAAATTTAAACATATATAAATATAAAATGATGTATTATATTTTAATATATAATAAAAATTATATATTCATATTATTTATAATTTTTTATTATATTAATTATGATTATTCATATGTTATTGAATATAAAAAATTTATATATATAACTTACAAACAATTTATAAATGTATATTTTATTTAAATATAATAACAATTAGGGAAAAATAATATACTAGTAAAAATATATATATTTAAGTAATAATATAAAAATATAATAATTATTTAAATATATTTAAATTGATATTATTTATTATTATTTAATATATAATGAAAAATATTTTTTTGTATTTTTTTATACTATATTATAATTTATTAAGTGTAATAAAATGATATAAAATAAACATATACTTAAAAATATATAATTTATTAAGTTAAATAAAATATTAAATAAGTAATGTAAAAAGTATAATTTATAATATATCATTAACAATTTATATGTATAACATTATTTATATTTACAAATATATAATATTTTTTAATAATAATATCATATTGGAAAAAATTTAAATATACTATTAAAAATATTATATATTTATAATAAATATATATTTAAAATAATTATTATAAAATGTAAACATAGTAATATTAATAATTATATATTATTTTAATAAATATTAATGAAAAAATCTTAATAAATAGGTAAAATGAAATTATAAAATAAAAATAAATTGTAAAATATGTAAAATGTTTTATAGTTATAATATTGTAAATTGTGATATCTCTTAAATAAATATAGTGGCACTTTACTCATGAAGATACGAATTGTTTATTCGGATTAGTGCTTGTGAAAATTTCAATGTTAAGTGTACTTAGTATAGCATTCTATGATGGGTGACCTCTTGGGAAGGATAAATAGGAGCAAATGTGTATTTTAAAAAATTGTCTTAAAACAGAGATAGATTTGCGACGGAATATTTTATTTAATATTTACTAATTAGTTATTTAAAAATAACTAATTATAAAACAGTGATAGATTTGCGATAGAAATTCCGTAGCAAATTTGCGACAAAAAATAAATCTGTCTTTGAAAGAATTTAGCGACGATGATTTTTTGAGATAAAAATTTGCAACAGAAAATCTATCTCTGAAAGTCTTTAGAGACAAATTTTCACTTTCAGAGATAGAATTTTTTGTCTCTAAAGCCAAAATTTCTTGTAGTGAGTGTTCCTGTATAGTAGATTGAATCTATTAGAGAAATATGGGAGTTTGAGTCTTATTTGACCATTTTTTTGCAAATGACCTGTCATTGCATGAACTTGTAGTATGTCCATATATTACCTCTTTGTGGTTTTATCCTTGAAGTTAGTTTGTTAAGCTCATTTGCATGGACCCGTGGATGGTAAAGAGATGATTTCGAATGTAAATTTAATCTTGTGACATTCACGGGTTGATGTTTAGCCAATCTAATAAGCTTAAAATGGTTTACGTAACATGTTTTAGTGTTGTGAATGTTTTGTCGAAAGTAGTTACAAGTTGAGACTGGGTAGCTTTACCCTTGGCTTATGGATGACATAATATTTCCATCTTCAAGTATCCATTGCGATACATGTCTTAAACAAGTTTATTCTATGCCTAGAAGGTGATGTGTTATCGTATGTCCATATCCAAAATCATGCAACTACTTAGATCATTCACAAACGTTTATGCTAATGGCCTTTTCCTCCTTGTTGGGACAATTTAGTGCATCGAGAGGAATTCAATAAACATAACCACTCTACCAAATTACTCAACAGTCAACCAAATCAACTAAACAAAAATGAATGAAAAGTCAATCATTCAATTAACTACATATATGCGCTTTGAGAAACCGAATATTAACAACATATTTCAACATGCCATCAATTTGAGACTTGCCAAGTCTTGAATCAACAAGCACAAAGTCCAGGTAAAATTTTTAGTTAATATATTTTCTAACTTTTATTGAATCCGATAATTCTATAATCTAAGAAAGTGCCTAAAGGTAGGTTTCGAGTGGTGAAATAGGTAATTTTAAAACCATATTTTATTTGAAGCATTTATCTACGTTACACATCTTGGTGGCGTTAGTAAAGAGGACGACGACGTATGTATCATTTGCATTTGAGTGTGGAATTAAAGGAGAGGTATCAACACGAAATTTCCTCATAAAGACATCTAAACTAATATTGACGAAGAAGTACGTTCTAACTTGCTAGGGATGTTCATGGGTGGGGGGAAAATATCTTCATTATATCATGAACCGATGGGGCAATTAATATTGTGGTAGAGGAAAAATTCCCTCAGGGTGATAGTAGATATATAATTTTGCCCCATACTATTTCCCTTTTTCTTCTTTTACCTGGAAAAATTATATATTTTGATAATGATCCGGTATTTTAGAAAATTATTTTCAATAACAATGTATCATTACGTGTCTTTTAAAATTTATTTTTATTTTTTTCTATACATATTATTTTCTGAAGTTTTTCCCATTAATTTCATATTTCTTTAGTTAATTTTACACATTTTTCAAACGAAATTGGTATTACTTTGCACTGCAGAACACTAATAAAATTGCAAAGGATTAATACTACAAATAGTACTTGAACTTAAAAATATATATATATATATAATTAGATACCTAAACTTTAAAATTTATTAATTTAATATTTAAAGTTTGAAATTGATCAATTTGGTACTTGAAAAAAAAATACTTTTCCATCCACACCAATAGGACATCCATAGGTATTAAAATGATCGATTTCAAATTTTTTTCAAAGTTCCAATATAAAATTGCATATTTTACCAAAGTTTAGATATCATTCGTGGCATTATCCTAATTGCAAATACATAAATCCGTTCCAATCCGCCAACAACCATCTCCTATTTCTGCCTAGCGTAATCATATTGCATTGCATGGAGCAAAAGTAAAAACATATTAAGGCAATGACTATGATTAAAATGTCATGTAAATAACTCTTCAAATAAGCTACCTACAAAAATATTAATATACAACGTTGTATTGCTATATAATTGACTTAAAATATGGATATTATACGTATGTATGGATGTGTAATTGGAAATGTTTATTTGTTCACCAATTCGTTATAAAAATTAGTTCTATGCAAATATCAATCATATAAAAATAACAATCATACGTAGAAAATCGCACTTGAGATATGAATTTTTTTTTTTTTTTGTGTGGTGGTCCACTGATTCTTGCAATATAAGAGACAAACATACAACAAATTTAAATAAGAGATCATTTTGGAGGGTAATGCAATTTGATAAGTAACTGGTTAAATATTATGCATACGGTGTGTGATTGGTTGAGGCATTTGTAAGGCCTCGAGTGAATTGCTAGATAATACGCACACGAAATATGGATTTTTCTTTAGCT
Organism: Combretum micranthum; assembly: GCA_024138025.1. Taxonomy (NCBI): domain Eukaryota; kingdom Viridiplantae; phylum Streptophyta; class Magnoliopsida; order Myrtales; family Combretaceae; genus Combretum; species Combretum micranthum. The sequence goes on along the minus strand of JAMXBD010001137.1, from coordinate 385,265 downwards.
TGGATTCCGGACATCGAGCTAGCAGATTCATATGCACTTTCTTATCAATCACATATTCAACAATATAAAAACCCTAACCCTAGCACACAACGCGCATCAACTAGCCACAAACATACCATTCCTTTTATATAACATATATTATATAAAATATGCCCTGCTGCATTGATTCCATCAACAACTAAGAACCAGCTGTATTTTCTAAGTAGGACTATGATTAATTAAATTTTAAGACCTAAATGATAGAGCTCAAGTTTCAGTAGTTTGGTAAGTGAACTTCTCAAAGTGGTTGGGAAATGATTTAACAAACATAAGAAGTAAACCAAAATCATGTGGTCTAGTTTACACAATCAGATGACAGCTCCCATCGATTATAATCTTAATAGGGTGAAAAAGAACAATTGTTTTAAACAAAATAAAATAATTTATCTTTTCATATACTTATATGAAAAAAAAAAAAAAAAGAACAAGTATGTCAAAGCATGGCTAAGGCCACTTATACTAAACTTTTTTCCCTAATCAATGCCCAATGAGTTTGATATTAATAAATAGTATCTGCTGGGAGCCAGATATTAGTTAGGTACATGCACTGGCTATCTTTATGAAAGATGAGTGTGTGTGCTTCTCTATGTGCATCATACACGTGCTAACTCATAATAATTGGTTAATTATTATAATAATGTGGCAATGATTGAGTGAAACTTCTTATATGGTTCAACTTTTACCAAACTTTGGGGGAAAAGAAAAGCTTTTATAAAAAGTTATTCCCAATTACTAAATAAATAATATCACTAATAAATAGTGTACCACTTTCATTAATTTGAAACATGTGTTGCCTATCCCTGTTTGAGCTGGGATCCAGTTATATAATGGTTAATGTACTGTTAAGAAACGATATATTAAATGGAACGCATGTTAGCCAGTAGAGTACCTAATAATAAATCATATTGAAAAAAGCCTAGAAAATCAAATTCGCAATCGCTACTTTACACTACAAGCACGCCGCAACAGCACGAATTAAAAACGTGAGGGGGAAAAAATGCAGGAGTCAATAAAAACTGCAGCAGATCTAGAAAGGTTTTTCAAAAGAAGGATAAAGCAAGAAAACCGAAAATAAATAATTAAATATATAAAAATATAACAAAAATAGCATAAGATTTAGCGGTGAGCAGGTAATTGTATCATACTAGGTGCTCCACGTGCCTTGCTTGATCGGATAGGATTTAGATGGGTACCGAAGGTCGGAGGGTAGGGTATAGGTATAGATTCTACATGGGATAGAGTGCGGGGTATAATGTCTTCATAACCTATAATCACCCAAAAACCTATACTCTATTATATTGATGATATAGGCTCTAGGATACTTTGTACCTATATTAAAACCTGCACTATATTAAAAAATTATAAATTAATATTAATAAATAGGAAATAAAAAATAATGACAAAGAAAAGAAATAAAGAAGAATATTTCAATTTTTTATTTTGCAATCACTTTTGTTTAAGATTATTATGCGTAAGATACTTTTAAGAAAATTGTATTTAGAAAAAATTTTACATTTTTTATTATGTAAGTATTGGTAATTTTTATTTTGGAATAAGTTTGACTGTATGTAATATGAACTTCTAAGTTATACGGAATTGTTATTTATCATACGACGCTAATTAATGCAAAATTGTCACCAAAGTAATTTTATTTTAGAATGTTCTAAATGTTTAACAATTCGATTGATATAACATAATCAAGTTCTACTAGTATTTTGTTACAAACTTTGACTTTAACACTAACAAATTGACATATTGTAGAACTTTTGATATTAAAAATATATCTTTCAAATTTTGATAGGTTATTTATAATGAATATATGAGAAAATATATTACACAATTATTCATTTGTGTGGATTACTACAGTCTTGAAGTGTACAAGCCTGCTTAGTGCATGTTGTACGAGCTTGCCAGTATAAGTCCAACACCAACACCAACATTTTGTGGATTTTAGGGAGTCTACAAGATTCGCCCACTAGCTTGCTAGTGCATGCATATTATAGGCAAATTTTGTCAATTGGCAAGCCGGTAAAGCCAAAACTAGTTGTTACTTGCATTTAATGGCTGGATGAAATTTAATGATTTTGGACCAACAACCATTATAAGAAAACCAGGGTTCAGAAACAAAAATTTTGTCACAAAAATCATTGTCGCTAATGGTTTTTGTACAAAAAAACTTATTTTATCAATTTTTCGTCATAAAATTTTTGTCTCCAAAGATCAATTTGCTTGTAGTGAACTAGAATTTTCTTGGAGCATATAAATACAAGTTTTTACAGAGTTAAAGAGTAGTTCTTGAGCTTATTTAGTGCCATAAAATACATTTGTATCAACTCTCTCTCTAAAATGACTCTTGTACTTCATTTGTTTTTTTTTTTTTTATGAGTAAGAGAGAAAAAATATAGTGTCATTTGATATTTAGATTGCAATCCTCTGTAAGGTACTACACTAAAGTTGTTGAGAGTTTCTTATGAGCAAAAAGTTATGTTTAGTGTGTTAGTGATCCTCTTATAGTAGATGCAACTTGTGCATTAGTGTTTTGTGTTGTTTGTAACTTCTTGAGATCATTGTTTTGTTGTGCAATTAAAGTATGTGAAGTCTTCCATTGAATGAGACATTTGTGTAGACCACAGAAACTAATGGGTGAGTTGAACTCCACATTAAAACCTGATGTTATCTTCTCTAACTCTATCCCTTTATTTATTGCAATTTATTTATCGTTGTGGTTCATTTGTTAAATTGCAATACATAGGCTTTAATTTATTAAAAAGGAAAAATTAGTTGATAAACACAATTCACTCCCCTGTCTTATGTTTATCATAGGTGCCACATAGGTTTAACACATGGGTTGTGTTCAAATCATGTTAAGCACTATAGCATGTTTAATTTTGGTTTTGTGTTCAATAGGACCTGATTCATAGGTTATGTTAAGACCTATGTTGAAGTACACAACCTCCAACATAGGTTGTGTTGAAACTTTTATATAATACAACTTTTTCAGAACTTCCTTATCAAAGTCGTTTAAAACTTGTTTGAATCCTTTTATAAGGGTTTAGTGTTACTTTAAAACCTTGAAATCTAAACACTACTAAATTAATCACTTATTTCTCATTTTTTTTCTATATTAGTTTTTCAATCTTAAACTAAGTATGTGTATAAGTACTATCAATGTTTTGGGTAAGAGCGAGAGCTACAGTACATATGATATATAGATGAATTTAGAAGAGTAGATTATTCTAAATACTTTAATTACTTTACCACTCAAGTTTTTTTTTTTTTTTTGGCCATTTGCGACTCAAGTTTAAAAGGTTCTATATTTCACAATGAGTCTTCATTTCAAGTATGTATATACTTTGTTTATTACTTGTGGTTGTTTATGGTAGAACATAAATAGACTAACTAACTATCCAACTATAAATTTGTTTTACACTTGTAGACTGTCAATATTAGGTGGGGACTACCCATGCTTGTATTGCGGCAATCCGATGATCCTTATGTAGCATTGTCTCGAGTGGAATTGAACTAAGAAAATATCTGGTAGATCTAGGTTGTACCTATGTTATGGTTATCCCTATGTCACTTGCTCCACTTAACATAAAGATAATAAAATGTTGAGCACTGCATTAGTGATATATATGCATGTAAATGTGTGTCTGCTTGATCACGCTTATGTATTTTGGTTTTCCCTCGGCTTCTGAAAGACCATCTGCAAGTGTTGCACATGGTCCTCCAATGTCTTTCTATAAATAACAATGTCGTTTAGATAGACAACAACAAAGTTATCTAAATAATCATGAAATACATTATTCATTAAAGTAAAAAACTTTTGTAAGAGTATTAGAGAGATAGAATGGCATCACCAGAACTCATAAGCCCCATAATGGGTTACACAAGTAGTTTTAGGCTCATTGCCCTTAGTGAACTTGGTGATAAATTGAGCTAAGATCCAATTTGGTTAAGTATTTGGCCCCACTCAATTAATCGAACAAGTCGGCAATGAGAGGAATGGGATAATGATTTCTCGCTGTGAGTTTGTTGAAAGCCTAATAGTCAATACATAATCTCAAAATCCCATCATGCTTCGAATGAAACCCACCTTTAAATAGTTCATCTAATTGTTCCATAACTTTGTAAGTTCTAGAGGCAATATTCTATATGGAGCTCTAACTGGTGGCTTGGCCGTTGAAATCAGCTCAATCATGATCGTCTATGGGCTTTTTGGAGGTAACTCCTTTAGGAGCATGTCGAGCATAACAGAACAAGAATCCTTTAGGACATTTTAAATTACCTTTGGAATCTTAGCATTCCCTCCATCTTCCTTCTTTGTCAAGATGACAAGGAATGTTGACTCCTGATGTTGGAGTCCTTGCTCCAAATGGAGTACTAAAAGCATCAATGCCCTAATGTTCTTACCACTACTAAAGACTTCCACTGCCTACTTTCCTCCTTTGAATGGGCATACAATATGGCTTGTTGCCAATGAACACTAAGCAATCAGCTGCTAGCATGGAAGCAATTTTGGCATTCCTCGACAAATCTATCCCTAAGACTAATCTAAAGTCATCTAGAAGAATAGCAGTGAAGTTGTGATTCCCAATCTAATATCCGACCTTCACCTTCACACCCTCCGCAACTCCTTGGACTGGATAGGACTTAGAGTTTACATCTTTGATTTAGCTAGAATCCTTAGTCTACACTAGCCTCAATCTCTGTGCCTCAGGCACATCAGTGAAATTATGTATAGCCCCTAAGTCGATCATTACACTGGCACTCTTACCATTAATGTGCAATTAAACAAACATTAATTCATTGTTGGTATTGGCTTTATTAGGCACTGTGCAAACCTTCTTGATAGCTAACAACATGTGTAAAGCTCCCATCCCAGGCTACTCTTCACATTCTTCCTCAAACTGTTCATTCTAATAAGCACTCTTTCACCTTCTTCGCTAAGGCATTATGTGCGGCATTATGTGGGCACTCCGCTACCCTGAGGTTCGTTACACAGGAAAAAAGAGGATGTATGCTTTTTTCCACTACTTGATGCCCCATTCTTCACTATCTATTAAAAGCCATAAAATTTTCCCTAGCCTCCTCCACCACTGTGGCTACTTGAACTCAAGGCTCCCCCACTCTCGAGTTTACCTAGCTTGGTAGAATTTCCACCATCATGTCCCGGTGACACACTCTTTCCTCTGGTACAAATATATTTGTATATATTTATATGTGATGGGATATTAAATTATCCCAATATTGCTTGCTTAACTTAAAATGAAGATAATAAATATGTTGATTGCTACATTAGTGATATATCTACATGTGAATGTGTGTTTACTTGATCACACGTGTGTATTTATGGTATATCATACTGGCCTCTAGTTCACTTCTTTATCTTTTATAGGTATATGTGATAAGCATATGAACAGTTGTATCGTTAGTTGCAATGATGAGTAGAATTTGAGAATATCACTAGCATTGAAGATTTTCTAGATGATGGTTGTAAGACATGAGATGATCAATGAAACAAGAACTATACTCATGTGTAGTTAATTTAATGGTAACAGGAGTTTAGTGCTTATTGAAGAGAAACGTTCTAGAGATAATGAATAATTCTTGAGCATTATTATATTAAACTCCCTCATTATCTGTTAGTTGACTTTATATAGAAAGGAGATGCAATTTATGTTGCAAGTATGATCACAAGTATGTAATTTGACATTATTTGAGGGATTTTAGAGTTAATGATAATATAAATTGTAAGTTTTTAGCAAGTTATACTCATGATATACATTTTTCACAAAGAACTCGCACTTACCAATTGTGATTTTATGTTATCGTACTATACCTATATGGCATTTAATAGTTACAATTTGAAATTCCATGTATAGTTGTGATTACGTCATCTATTTTTACTTTATCTTTTGGACTGATGGGGACAATGAAGGCTAGCACTCGAATGTTTGAGGTGGATATTGAGGAAGCATTGGCAGCACCAACTTCATCATCGTCATCGTAGTTGTTGTCATCACCCATAGGAATGATGGAAAAAGTGGGTCTTCAGGATAGTTAGCGGAAGTGGAAGAAGGGAAGTCATTTGGAGAAATTGGTGATTCAGGTGGAAATTCACCTTGCTCTTTGAATGTTGCTTCAAATTGAATATACACAGAGGAATAGCATTAGCAAAATGCGATACATGCATATTCTTCATAAACACTCATCCTATTTTGCCGATATTTCCACCTTCATAAATCCCGTTTCAAACCTGCAATTTTACAATTGTAGTTTAATAATTAATTTTAATTAAATTTTATGAAGTAATTATTTTATATAGGTATCCTAAATGGACAAAATATCATTAGGGAAAATTAGCAAAGTTTTGTTGCTTACCATATGTTAAAAATTTCCCTACCAACCATGTAGTAAATGTTAAAATTTTGCAACATAATTCTACCTTTTTTTATTATAATTTTATTACAATTACCATTATTCTAAATATAACTATTGTTTAAATAACAAATCATATTCATCAACAACTTTATTGACTAGTATATGAAAAATCAAATTCTCAACTAGGGATATAATTGGGTGAGGTTTTTTATGGATCATATCTGAAACCCTACCTATTATCCTATAAGGTCTACCAAACCTAACCCTATAAACCTATAGGGTTTTCATACTATATCCAAACCCACCTATAGAGTTTGATTTAGAGCCCGCAAGTCAACCCTACAACCCTATTTTTTTTCCAACCTATTTTAAAATTTTAATTATAAATTTAGGAGATGTTAGTCTTTCTATCATACGTTTTCTATACATTCAAAAATGAAAAGATGTATATAGAATAGATAGATATGTAGCAAACCATATTCATGATTCAACATTTAAACACACACACACACACACACACACATATATATATATATATATATTTCTTATGAGACATAGACAATAACATAACATTTTAAGAACAAAATTAAATTAAATATCCTATTGGGGCGAAAATATAATAAACATCGAACAATAGTAAAGTAGACATGAATTAAACAAATTTTAATGAAAAGTTCTAAAATCCTTAACTAGTCTAGTAAACATAAAAGAAAAAACATCTGTGGGAGGAAGAAAAGATTGTAGCTTCTATATGTCTTCTTTCCTCTCTTGCCCCTTTAGTATTGTTTTTATTTATTTTTTAAAATTATAGTACCGAGTTGTCAAATATCCATCAGGTTTGTTATATGATCTAAATCCGATCTTATAATCTCATAGGGTTTTTAACAGATTGGATAGACCGAGAACCCTATAACGGGTCACTCGATTACATTCCTATTCTCAACCCACTTTGAAAAAAAAATCTCAACTAAAAGTTTAAACTCTAATAGACCCACTCTATCAAATGTTAAGCCCTGCCTATTCGTATGATAAAAACCTAGCCATAGATACCATACCAGGGTCTACTGTCTCTCGTAAGTTCTCACACTCTTTAACTTCTTCTTTGTTCTCTCTAGTTTTAAACCCTAATGAACAACTATTCTACTTTTGCAGGTAAACAATGGAGATTCGAATTTCCACTAGCTCCCCACAATATTTGTTAAGGCGTACAACCAATACTCCATTTGTTGCTTCTTATTTCCTTTTACATGCATGCATGTGCATCAAATGCGTAATTTGAATTTGAAATTCATACAGCTCATGACAACTAAGTTTCTGTTGTGTTTGTTACGTGCATCTATACTCCTATGTAATCTTGCATCCATGTGAGACATTGTCTAGTTCGTGCTTGTGTTGTAACAAATTCTTGGACTAAAAATATATAAATTCAAAAATATTGAGAATCACCCATGATGGCATATTATGCATGAGTACTGAAATATTAATTTTGAACTTCAAAATTTCTAATTGTTCTATAAGAAATTACAAAATTGCAGATATTAATTTTTCTATAAAAAAATTTAACCATCCCAAACGATATTACAAATTTTTTTCTAGAAGAATTTATAGCTTCAATATATAGTTTATTGTTTTTTCCTAACACTTCTATTTTCTTTTTGAAAAATTATAGATTTTCAATCAAAATAATAACTTTGATAAATTCATATTTCTAATAAGAAAATACTGAAAAGTCAATTTTTTAAATTAGGAAACAGATAAATAACTAGAAAATATAATTTTACAGCACAAATTTGTCCAAAAAGAATTGGATATTTGTCAAACAACATGCACTATTACAAAGTTATTTTTAAACATATTACTTTACTGTACAAGAATTCTATTATTTCTTTAATTCACTAAAAATTAAATATTCTAAATTTTAGAAACTTTTCTTACTAAATTTGAGTTTTTACAAAAAAAATTGAAAATCCATTTTTCTAAAGAAATTTTGGAAAAGGATAAATAACCAGAAAATGTAACATTATTGTACAGTTTTTTCCATAAAAAAATGGAATGTTTTTCAAGGAATATGCATTATTACATAATAGTAACAAATTTTAGTTTATTATTTTTGAAAAGTTTAGATAATTTACACAAAAATTGACAAATTTCATTTCAAAATGAGTTTTTTAGGAGGGTGGGGGAATCAGCAAATTACAATATATTAAGAAACTAATTGTCTAAATGTAGACTATTAATAAATTTTCCACCCTAAAGTTTAGATAATTAATTTTCTATTATTTTTGGTTTTATTAATTAGCAAAAATAAAAAAATAAAATTAGACTGTTAATAAAAGAAAATACAGAAGATGCATCAAATTATCAACCACTGCATTAAAAAGAAATTAATGGATAATTATAATATTGGCTTGCAAAATTACCGGCATTACATTTGCAATATTTGTTTTAACACAGCGCTGGCACTCATATGCCATATATCTGCAAGCTCAACAATTAGTGCTCCTCCACATTACTAAAATGTCCTAGTTTATCACCTTTTGCACAGATGTGTACAATCGCTTTGGCACGCGTCCGCAAGTTTAGCATGCAACAAAAGTTTGGTCCAATTTAATGTTGAATTTCACAATATAACAACGTTGAGTGTTTTTTTTTTTTTTTTCCTTAATGTGAAAAACATTAGTGTGAGTTTGATGTTTTATTTTCTATATTAGCCTTAAACTTTATAATTATTATACATAATTCAACTTTTATTTAACTTTTTTCTACACCTAAAATCCAAGCAAGACATCATCTCGGGTCATTTTCAAACTGGCAACTAATTCAACCTGCCGTTGGGAATTGTTCTCAAAAACTTTTGTCCGAATTAGCCAAGGTCCCACCAAAAACCGGCTTAGCATCCCAAAATCGCCTAATTTGACAATTGGGAACCGAACCATAGTGTGACGACATCTATCCAAACTACTAGATATCGTATAATCTTATCCAACTACAGAGTTACTCATCAAATCAACTATTACATGGAAAAATACAATAAATAAATATAAATACAGTCCCATTTATCTTTAAATATAAATATATATATATATATATATGTATCTAAGAAACGTTAAAAGTCTTAGCGACGAGTAAAAGTTGACATTGCTTTAGTCTGTAATATAGCGATTGAAAAGAGAATATTCTAAACCCTAATCTATCATTGGGGCACGACAGGACAAAACGTGCAATGCATGGACCTGGAATCCCTCCAAAGTCTCAAGGACACATAAGCAACTTATTATACACGACAGGGTCGACATATATATGATATATTACTTTCCTTTTAAGAGAGGAAAAAACAAAAACGTTGAGTGTTTATTGGGCATAAAAATAATGCCAAGGGTCAATGTGCTACGATATGGTTATCCATCATGTGAATTGTTCCAACACTCAAGATATAGCATTGTGAATGCGAGAATTATTTGCAAGGGTTATGAGATTATAACGTGTGTCTCCCGTTATACAGCCTTAAAGAGTGATTCGGTAAGATATATATAATATATGGAGATCAATTTAAATATATACGCGCACACACGTAAATAAAGTATTATGAGAGTAAATAGTCTTCAAGAGATCAAATACACAAAAGAACAATGAGAGAATTATGTAATACCAACTCGCCACTGTTTTTTGGAAAATGTAATGTGTTTTTCATTTGAAATTCTATTTAATCTTTCGTGATAGCAATTTGATCGCTCAACGATATTTCTTTCTATTTTTTTAGTCATTAAATAATCTAGAACACTTAAATATTTATAATATTTATAATATTTAACCATTCAAAAATAACAATGTCCATAGACTTTTCTTAGGCCTAAGTCCATAGATGACCTATTTAATTAAACGAGGATCCTCGAGAAAGATTAGAAATGAAGTTTACAATATCCAAAATCTTCCTAAATTGTCTTATGTATGAATTGAATTTGTGGGTTCTATCCTTATCTCAAAAGAGTCAAATCCAAATAGAAGGCTAACATAATAATTTTTTTTTTTTTTTTTGGACATAAGGCTAACATAATAATTTAATATGACAAATTGTAACCCTTTATAACGATAAAATTTAGTCTTTTCTTAGTAATATAGAACGTTCATCTTGTTTTTGTTTCGGATAATCTTTGTGTTATCTACTATGTCAAAAAATTTATGAGATACACAATGGTATGAAAATTCGATTATAAAATTTGACACTGGACCATCAAGTTGGGATTTCTATCACGAATAATTACGAACACCACTTCCAATGAAGCTTTTAAATATCACGTTCTTTCCATTATTTGATGATCACAACCCCCAACGCGCTCTCGCTCAACAATTGAATTGGACAAAACATTTATTAGATGTTTTTTGGCCATATATATGGGTAAGCACCAATCATGTTCAGATCAAAAAGAGTTACAATACACAACGCACAATTAGGGAAATGGAATGGAATTGAAAATAAAAAAGATACTAAAAAACTGCCAAGACGTAGCCTGCCTTGTGGTGTGAGAGGATGATTCAGTTCAGGCCAATTGAACTTCCATGTTTAAATTATCTTCAGGATAATCCTGTCTATATTGAGCTTGGAGTGTGGTTTTTATGCGTTTGGCCGTTGTGTGTTGTGCCACTTCTCTCCTCGATTCAGCTAAGTAAGATGCTGAGTAAGGTGGTCATTGTTGCCCATTGCGCCGCTATTCTTACCCACCCTCCCTCACCCTGTGGTCTGCTTTCACCCCACCTCTAATTCTTAGTACCAACCTTCCCAGGTTTCCTCAAATTGACTACCTAAATAGAATATCATCCTCATGGATTTTTGTTTGTGTTTCTACTATTTATTCATCCTACATCGATCATCCTTTTATCCCAACAGATAATATTAAGATTAATTCTCAATTATAACATAAAATTTAATTTTCATATTCTTCTGTCAATTTAACTTCGCATTAAACGAGATAATTTTATATATTTCGCCATCAATACTGCACTTTTTGGATGAGAAGTGACTAGAATTTTTAGTAGTTTAAAAAAGAAAAAAACGTCTTTTATCCTATGAGGTGGGTTGATGCAATATTTTACAAGCTTGTTGATTCCTGCTTTTTCTTTTTTTGATTGTGATATATATGTATAATAATTATTATTTACATCAAAGCTTGTAAGCAAATTCATGAATTGCGTATATATTATATGTATTATTTATAATTAAAAATAGAAACCAATGTTTATATAATATATATTATATGTATATTTGCTTCCTAAGTTTAGTTGTATATCATATACTAAGGTTACGGATGTTTCAAATTGCTTGCATATTATTTTAGTTTAGTTTGCTTTAAGCTAAACTTTGTTTAAGCTCAATTTGTAAATGAGTCAAGCTTGTATTCAAAATAAAACATATTTATCTAAACAAGTTAAGTTTAAATTTGTAATTTTCAAACTCGGTAAGAATTCGACTTCTTTCGAGTTTAATAATTTTTAATCAATTTAACCTAAAATTGTAAAAAAAATTGGCTAATGTCGATATATGGTCTGTTTGGATTACTTAATTTTTATCTATATCTTATCTAATATCTGATATGCATCTGTATTTTATAGGTATCTAATTTGTTTATGAATAAAAATATTTTTTTTTATCTATATTTGTTTGTTGACAAACATATATTTGAAAATGATAGAAATAAGATATCAAAATGACTAGAAACAGATGAAACAAACATATCCTTAGTTTATGGCCAAAAAAAAGAAAAACATATCCTTTTTTTGTTTGTGCCTCATGTTCCTTATCTACTTGGTATTATCCCAATGCTATGTAGTCGTTAACGTCGGGAAACAACATGCAATACGCATTGATTTGACTACAATTTTGTGTTTGAGATCCAATTTCACCTTAAAACCCAAAGACTTAAGTTGATACACTCATTACAGAAATTTTAAGCAAGAAACAATAAATAAATTTCTCAACTGTTGGGAATTGGGATGTGATATGTATAATTGTAAAACCATATTATATTAACGCTCCAATTTGAATTTGTCAATGTAAGTACATAATACATACTTAAAAGATTTAAAAAAAAAAAAAAAAAAAAAAGTGATGCTTCAAACTAATGTGAGAAGTTTAAAAGGAGCCGGGATGAAAACTTCCAAGCAAGATTATAAATGGTTTATTTGTATAATGGTGTCATACAAGTTTCTTACGATACAGTCCTCTTGGATTTGCATAATTCTATGTAAATTTACTCTATGGAATACGCAAACGGCGCCAATAAAGTCACAGGAAACCCAACCCCAAAATTCTAACTTAATTAAGGGAATAATTTAGATGAAAAATAAATAAAAATAAAAAAAAAATCATAAAACCGCTAAAGAAACTACTTACCTCCCAATCACCTATATCAACCGACCAACAATTTACAAGTAGTATCTCATTTACTGCTCGTTTATTTTGATGTAATTGCAATTCTATTACAGTTTTATTCCTTACAAATAGCTATTACAGGATTTAATTCACTGAATAATGATTTCATAATGAATCCTTATTACACAAAATATTAATTAGTCATTCTTTATTTGAACATATGAATGTCAATTCAATGTTGGAACTATCATTTTTTTCAAAATACCACAATTTAAATAAAACATTGATAAACAAAAAATCCTATTACAGCTCTATTTCCTTTATTCGTAATAAGAATTCCATTACAGCCTTATTCATTTAGCGAAATGAACGGACCATTAATGGTATAATTGGAGCTCGAGTCAAGTTTCAAATGTGGATCACTTTAATTTAAAAAATATATATATTATTTAGATATATAAAGCTTACAAGTTGAATAAGTTGATCAAAAAGTCATTGAAAGTCACTTGTGATCAGCTTCAAACTCAAAATTTTAAACTTAAGAAAATTTAGGCTTGAGCTTTGAAATTTCTAATCAGACATCACTATACCACATTGTTTGACTTGTTCTTTTGCCCCCTGTAGCTGACCACCACGTTCTCTAGTTTAATGGGTGGATTGGGGCTCGAATGGCCTTCTTTGTCCATACCCAGTTAAGGTTTTGGTGATTTGTTTGCCTATCAATTATATTAAAAAAGAAAAAAACCAAGTTGTAAAGTAAAATAAAGATAAAAATTCAATAAAAATGTGATGTTCCACAAATAGAGTGTATAGAATTTTATTCATCAAAACGTCTCTTGGTACAATTACATTAAGTCCATTCAATTAGACATCGTAATGGGCCAAACCCAAACAAAAACTAGACTAGACTTGCCACGTCACAGGTTTGATCTAGAGTGGCCCAGAACCGACCCAATCTAAAATGGGTCGGGCTATTCGTTGGTTCACAACCCAGCCAACCATCCACTTCTTAAAAAAAATTAAATAAATAACTATATAAGTAATTTACTTTTAAAATAGAAAAAAGTAAAATAAATATAAAATTTAAAAATACATTTCAAGTTAACAATTACAAAGTTTTAACTTTTGGGCCTAAACACAATAGTCTTTAGCCCATTTGCTAATGCAATTGTTTAAGGTATACATTCATTTATATACAAGCAAATATGCTCTTATTGGTAAACTTAATGATGTGGGACTATAAAACTTAAGACATAACCAAGTCCCATAAAGGCAACTATAAGTCTCACATTGTTAAAAAACAATATGGGTTTACTTTTAAATGTATTTATTGTGTATGTTGTTAATAACAATAATGCATTAAATATCGTGAATAGATAATTAATTTCACTATTCACATAAAAATTACTTGAAACTTTTCTTTCTAAATTATATTTATTTTTTCAAGTATTTCTTTTTTCCTTTTTTTCCCTTTTTTGGTGATCCAACCTAATTTGACGGGTTAACAGGTAGCTACTGACAAGTCACGTATGCTAGTGTCGAGTTGGGTTAGGTCACTGATCAAACTTGACCTATTTACCTTTAAGGTAAAACATACTTGGTGAAGAGTATTTCATGATAAGTGACCTCTAGGAATTATTTAGCATCAAAGAAAAACTATGAGACGTATCGTGTTAAAATGGATAATATTTTGGTATAAATAGTTTTGATCATTACATAAAATAATAGAAATGTAAATAGATTATATGAAAAAGAAAGGTAAACTAATTGCAAATGTTGAAAAATAAATTTAATTGATGGATCCTAAAGTGAAGTGAAGTTGAAAATATAGAAATATATATATAAGAATGTATGTGCTATTTAGTTGTTTTTGTTTATTAATTTGAAAAGATATATTAGGTATTATATGTCATGTGATTTGTATATATAAAAGTGTGAATTTCAATGAAAGTTCATATACTTTTTTTTGCCCTTTTGTCCATGACATGAAGTATTGAAGTTCAACATATCCATCATGCAAAAAAAATGGATGGTAGTTATTTTAATTAGTACTCATATAACTATTATTTAAAAATTCGACACTCTATTTACTTGCCACTTCTGCACTATGTATTGTGAAGCATATAGCAATTATATAATATTATTTAAGGGAGTAAATTTATAAACGATCATTCCAAAACTAAAACAAACTGCTTCATAAGTTTTATTGGTCTAGAAAACCTATAATTAAATTAATAAGAAACAAGATAAAGTTAAAAAGAAGCAGAAAATTTAAAAAGCCAAACTTTAACAACAT
This sequence comes from Combretum micranthum, assembly GCA_024138025.1. Classification (NCBI taxonomy): domain Eukaryota; kingdom Viridiplantae; phylum Streptophyta; class Magnoliopsida; order Myrtales; family Combretaceae; genus Combretum; species Combretum micranthum. The sequence goes on along the minus strand of JAMXBD010001137.1, from coordinate 370,179 downwards.
CGAATACTTGGAAAACTATCTAATTTAGCCAAAGAAAACTAGCTCAGACAGCAAAATGGTTTAAGAGATGTTGTGATAGATTCAAATCTGTATTTTTATTACATATTATGACCTCGTAATTCACCAAGTTATAAGCAAATAAAATCAATTCATCTGTAAAGATCAGCAGTGAAATTATCTTATCCACATTACTAAGTTATCAAACTCAAATTGATCCATATCTAGTCCAACTCAATTAAACCTGACTCTTCATTAAAAATGAATCGGCTTAATCGTAATTTAACTTCAATCCAATCCGATTTTATTTATCAATAGTCCAAGCCGGATGACAAAAATAGTTAAATATATTTTAACTTTTAGGAGTCAAACAATACATAAAGTGGATAATTATCCCGTCCGCATCTGTGTAATGCAATCACCGTCCTAGTCCTTATTCACTGGACTTTTGGACCGGTGCCACATGGATAGAGCACAGAACACGTTATAGTGGGAAGTCTAACGAGAACCCTGAGGAGTAGGGTCGTTGACTGAGTAAACACATAAAACAGTTAATACAAAATTAGACAAACCAGGATAGAGTATAAGCTTTACTCCGGCAAAATGTATCTCATGTTAGTTGGGTAATGGAATCAGTTATTATCAGTGTTTGAACGTTATTAATAAGTTACCCACTCCATTCAGATTCAAATATGATATAAATATAATAGAGAGTCGTTATGATCTTCTATGTTAATAATAAGAGTCGAAATCATTACGATTTTTCTTTTTGGTGGACCACCAATATATAAGCAAGTAAACAGGAACCGGGGCCACCAATATATACATCATATGAAGGTGGACCACATCGGATATTAAACGGTTAAAGATTATGCCCTATATGCTAAAGATTGGTGTATGGAGAAATTAAAAAATAATAATAATCAAGTGAAGTTTCTTGTACTTTTAAATCCTCTTTCTCCTAATCATAACAAATGCATAGGGATTTGGATTTGATGAATTTGTTGCACTTAAAAACATGCATGGAGAGATTAAATAATACCTAAAGTGAATGATCAAGTAGCTATATGGTCATCATTTCATTTTGACTAAAATAAAATATCTCAATTCTCGAGTTGTAATTATCAATTACTTAAATGTTTTGTGTTTTTTTTTTTTCAATTTTCTTCTTTAATTCAATTGTTTCAATTAAGGCTAAATTGATGATGATAATGATGATGATGGAGATATCATGCTTTCTTCGTCATAGCAAATGATTCACATATGTTAAAAACACATATAATATATCATTTATTTAAAAAAAAAAGGAATTTCATGGAATCATAGGAATCTCTTGCCTTTTTTAAATTGAGGGCTTAATTCTAGCTAAAGAGAGGAAAAAAACCAACTACACTGAACCAATTCATAAACCAAAGCAAACCGGAACCAATTAAACCAAAAATTTAGTCATATATATTATATATATATATATATAATTCACACATAAAATGCTAAGTCGGACGAAAAGTCGGGCCACTCAAAAGGCTCTAGTTACTATCGAGGCATTAAAAGAAGTGGTCATGCCAAGCTAAGGAAGAAATGAGTAGATTGTACTGGTGGAAAGCCATCCCAATCAAGCTGTGCTGGAATTAGGGCCACGTAGATGGTTTGGTTTGGTTTGGTTTGATTTTTTATTCTTACTAGCAAAAGCAAAATCAAAACCTCAATTTACGGTTTGCCATTTTCTAATTTCAAATTATATAATTAAATAATGATTTATTTGATTAGAAATTTTTAAACCACTAAATAACGTTTGATTCAATTTAGATTACAAATTGATCATATTATAATTTTAGAATATTATATTTATATAAATTGAAAAATACCAAATTTGTTAATAATTAGAAGTTTCAAAGAAGATAAAAGGTAATAAATCAAATCAATATTAAGAAACTAAAAATTTCAAATATTCATTATCAACAAAATTTAATATAAATTAGTACGTGAATATATTTTGAGTAAAATTCTTTATATAATTTATAGATTGTGGTATAAAATTTTAAATAATCATATAATTAAAAAAAAACAAACAGTGTGGTTTTTTTTTTCTTTTTTTCGTTTTGACATCTTTTTTTTATTTCAAATAGACTATTTATTAAAAAATAGATATAATAAAAAAAAAACGCTTTTTTCTTATAAATATCAAACAGACCAGATACAAATCAAATGCAGATAATATACAAATATAGATTAGATACGGATATAAATACAAAAAAATAAAAAATCTAAGCATACCTAATGCAATAAAAATACAAAAGTCTGTAATATAAAAAAAAAAAAAAAAAACACAGAAGTTTAAATTTAAAAAAAAATTAGTGAAATTAGAAGGTTCGTTCTTGCTAGGGTGGCAAATGATCGCATCGAAGGGGGGTCGCATAAACCCTTGTAATAGTCACTAGAAACCTCCTGCTGTCCTTAAATGATCAGTGGTGGCCGTATTTTACTCATATGAGCCGTAATATATGGTGTGTTACTTCTTTATAAAAATTAGTATTAAATACACCAAATACTATTAAAAGATACTTACGTGGTCTGATTTTTTTGCAAAATTTTTGGATGTTGAATTCTAACATGTACTAAAACCGTTTCAAATTTTCATATTTCTATAATCGATTTTCTCTCATGTTACCATGTTGGGTTGGAAATATGATGGCTATGATAACATTTTCTTAACTTTGTGAAAGAAACATAAGATATGAATGTAGAGGATTTACATGATCCCATCCACTTGAAATGGAGAGCACTAAATTAGAAATCGGGCAAACATAGACAACTTTTAGTACAATTATCCCAAACTAAAATAGAAAGAGTAAAACTGACCTTTAAGCCATAATTTTTAAATTAAGTAAAATAAATGAAAACGATGGACAATATGGAAGTTCCATCACATATAGCACATAGTTATATAAAAGCATGACAATCATAGAACACATTTACAATTGAATTAAAATTTAGCCCAAGTCTTTTTCTTTATGTCCCGATGCTATATAAATGTGGCAGTTTACCAAATATTCTTATAACTAGACAAGAGTATGCAAGATTCTAGAGTCTTACCAAGTAAATCCACCAATATATAATAAACCTCAAATAAAATATTATTACATGGTCCTCTAATTTCTTTTCCAACGTAAACTTTAAGTCTATAAAACATCCACCAACGATCCTTCAAAAATATTAAATTAGATAATTTTCTCATGAAAAGAAATTTTAAAAGATATCAAGTTTCATGAAATCTAGAGTCATCAACTTGACTATCTGCAACTTTCTTCAATCTATACACTACACTTTAAACTAAAAATTAGAATCTCTTGACATCTATACTTAACAAAATAAAATTTTAAATGAGCAAGTTATTAAGTTCAACATGTTAAGCACTACTATGATGCACTCTGATAAACAAATTAATGTGGTTCCAAAATTCTAATGCAATGATCATATATTTCAAACCAACAAACACAAATCTCAGTCCATTTAGACTCTTTTTACCAATACATTAGTATTTGTGTTGCATAGTGATTAACAAATGAAGGTGATATGCTTTGGTTAATCAGGTAACTTTGGAAATCTAGAGACCTAAGTCCTGATTGGTTTGTTGGTTTTTGATTATTTTGATATTCATTTTTATCATTTTTAAATAAATTATTTATCAACAAATCTATATGAATTAAAAAAATTTATTTATAAACAAATCAAATAGATAAGATATTGATCAAATACAAATATAAACCTGATATAAATATAGATAAAAAACAAATTATTCGTACAATCCATGATATTGCTAATAGAAGGTACAATTAAACTTCAAGAAATAGATGCCACTATGGCCTTATTCTAGTGAAGAAGCATTAAAGATGACCGCCTTTATGTGGAGAACACGTTATTGGGATTTTTTGTGGGAAGCATACAAATACAAACGTAGTAGTATATGCAAGATTTCAGTGCTCCCCCACAACCCACTTCGACAGGGTCATATATAATATTGTGTCGTGTGGTTGTGTTGGTGTTGCTTTTATATGACTGGTCTCTGATGTCTCGTCTTTTTAATTAATGCAGTTGCTGTCCTTTCATTATTGTTGTTGCCATCAATGTGACAAGAAGAGAAAGAGAGAGAGAGATCTGCTGAGTTAAAAGCAGTGCAGGGCAGAACAAAAAAAGAGTTTTGACCACTGAAGAAGTGGGTTGACTCTCCACTCTAGTATTTTGTCCTTTTAACAAGTGCACTCCACACTTGTCATTACTTTTACTTCACCGTCTGCTTTTAGCCTTTTATGGCTGTCTGTTTTAAGTAGTTGAGATATTAGTTTCTCCAAAGGAATGCTTGTACGAAAAATTACTTTGAGCTTTTTTTTTTTTCATGAAAAATTTTGAAAGGCTTTTATTCTGATCATTATTATAAGAGATTCAGCAATTATTCTTTTATTCATAATGAGAAGACCAATCAATAATTTCACCTTATTCAGAAATCTTAATTTGTACAACAAGTTTAAAAAGATTACAATCTCTTGAAACAGAAGGAAAAAAGATGAATGATTCTCGGACCGCTCATTTTTTATAATACTTTCTATTGATGATGTATCAAATAAAATTATAGGACCTTTGTGATCTTACCTGCAGTGCTGCAATTCTATTTGGTATACCTTCAATGGAGAGTGTTGCAAAAATTAGATGGTCCATGAATCAGTCACCTTATTTAGAAGAAAAACATATCAGGAAGAGCTAAATTTTTTTTAATCATTAAAAAACAAAACCAACAACAAGGGATCTAGAAGGGAAAAAAACATCTTGATAAATGAAAAGTTTAAAAAAATTAATACTTTAATTTTTTTTTTCCATTTTATGACTTATCCTTTTTTTTCTGGGGCTAATGTCATATTTGAGCATCCAAATTTTCCTCAAATGTAGATTAACTACCTAAATTTTAAAATAGTTAATTTAATACATAACTAAAATTTCCATATTTATTAATACTCTCAGTTGATAAAGTTAACTTTATATGCTCAATTAGCACTCCCAATAAACAGAGAAGTAACATGTGTCAACTAATTAATAAAAAAAATTAAATAATAAAACAAGCAACGTTATGGTCTAATCAATCTATTATTCGTGTAATTTTAATGTTTCTATTAATCTTTCTACTTGGTTCTCTAACTTTCTTAGTTTTTTTTTTTTTAATTAACTACATGACACATGTCGCTTCCCCATTAACAAGGAGTGCTAAGTCAGCAAACATAGTTTACTATGTTAGTTAAGGCCGTAATGATGAACATGAAAATTTTAACAAGTATTAAATAGACTACTTTAAGGAGTAAATTACAATAGAAGATCACAAAGTTTAGGGAAAAGTTCATTTAAGGTCACAGTATTTCAAGTAGTTAAAAAAATGTCACAACATTTACAGAAGTAAGTTATATGAGGTCACGTCGTTGAACATGTGCAACACTTAAGTATCACCCAAGTCAATACTTTAAAAGATTATAGGGTTTTTGTTTTCTCAAGACATAAAAAGAAAACTTAATACTTTATATTATTACAAACAGTAGGCTTATAAGTAAGACTTTAGCAAAAATTACATGTTATTCGAAAAGTTTCATTAAGTTTATTACATACACCTAGCATCTCGAAGCCATAGTTCCTAATGATCCTATTCATTAAGAAACTCTTCGAAATCCGTGCCATAACCCATTTGACCATAAAAGTCATCTTCGTCTACATCTGTAACAAAAAATGTAAGTCGGAGCCCAGTACACAGCAACACAAATAAATACAAAGTGACATATTCTGTCAATTTAAAGTAATGCAACAACCATTAAGTTGTATTCAAATAATTAGGTGTAACAAATCAACATTGGAGTATTCAAACTTTGATAATAAACAGTTAAGAAACTAAGGGTTTTGAATAAGCTACTTAGAGAATTGATATAAGCAGTCCGAATACTTATATCATCTATAGGAACATATATAAAGATAAATGCTTCATCTAAGGTTCACATCCATTTCTCATCTTTACTTATCTTAATCCATAATATCATCTAGTTCAACTGGTTTCATAAACGTGAACTAAATCAAATTACTGCCCTTTAAGCGTACGGAAATGTTATACCGACATCGTTACCCCTATTGAATATCTGCTGAACCACTTATAATTATCATTGTACCATGACAAGGGGGTAGCCTAAGCACCTAACTATCATGCTCAGTTCCAACCAGGGTCGTTGCTCCTCCGATCAAATTAAACAACACAAGCACAAGCAATTCAAACACCTAGAACCTTCTTTGTTTATAGCTATTTTAGAGATGTCTATCCTAGCAACCAACAATCAAGTTACTGTGTACTTGGATGAGGATATATATCTTGCAAAGAAGCAGTAGACAAGCACAACTAAGTAGAGGAATTTGTTACAAAAAAAGTTATTTTATATAGAACATCATTAATCCACAATTAAACATTAAGTCCTCAATCATTCATCAAACTTAAAATAAAACTCACGTCAATACACAACTTAGTATTTATACATGTATTTATATAACATATTCTCTTATTCTTAATTTCTCTCTTTTATATATAAAATAGCAAGGGATTTATTACCATCATTACTGCCACAATCACACCCATAATCAATGGCAATAATAGGATCAAAGAGGGATCAAGCCCTCCATCACAATTATGATAAATTTGCAGTAAAAAATTGAGCCCTCAATTGCTTTCAAAATTTTGCTCAGTCTCTACCACAAACACCATCACGCCCACGACCATCCAAAAACGTATGACCAGTGATGATCAAAGGAATGGCCACGCTCATGACTATCTAAAAACATTTATCCAGAGGGCATAACGCCCTTCATCACCCCTGCAGTACGTAGGGAAATCTTCCGTCTTGCTTTAGTTCGAAATTTGCTCATCATCTTTGATATTATGATCTTCCTTATGCAAAAAAATTCAAAATAAAGTTATAAACTTAGTATTAAGTCCTAAATGATTCATATGTACTCATTTCACATTCACATACAAGCAACCCAACTACTCTATCATTCACAAGTTCAACAACTTCATTTTCAATACTAGTGCAACATGCAAACCACACAAATTCATTTATCTACCAAAACAACTAAAACAAACTTCATTAATATAGTCTTACAAGTTCAAAAAGACTCATCTAAACTTAATGATCAATTTAGTTTCTAATTCTATCTTTAATTTGCCAAAATCGCATCTACATGGAAGTTGTCTTTTGAAAGAAACTTATGATTAAATAATTAGAAAAACAAATAAAACTTTATCTTAGATGGCCTTGATTTGTAGATGAAGCCTTGAAGGTGATTTTAAAGAGTTGTGAAAGAAAATTTGATCAAAATTGATGGAGTATTGGTAATTGAAAGTGGCATCAGCTAAGGGCTTGGTTTGGAGCTTATTTCTGCAAAGTTTAAATATGATAATTATCCTTTAATATTGGTAGAGTAAGCTTTGATATTTGAGGCATCTTAAGAAGAAAAGAAAAAGGTTTGGCTCATGGGCTTATTTTACTTATGGGGCTTGGGTTTCAAATGCCTTTAAAAAAAAAAATAGGCTTCTTCTTAAGAAAACAATACAAGACAATTGCCTACTCACAATAACACTTGTAATTTTATCAACTAAATATCTACAATTAATTTCATACATCAATCAATTAATATATACACATATGCAATTTAATTAGGCATAAGTAGTTTAGGATATTTCAAGTGAAGCTCCATTTAGTGTCATGCTAGTACACATGTGAATAAAATTAGTAATTTAAAAACTTCTTCTTCTTCCTCGATCCTTCTGCCTCTCTAACCTAACACGTCTCTCTCTCTCTCTTTCTCTCAACCAAATTCATGGCATCACCACCTCGACCTAGAAAATGTATTTTTCTACAATATGCTAAACAAGTGCTTTACATGTTTTTTTTTTATTAAACTAGTAGTGGAAAAAGAAAAGTAGTTATAAGAGTAAATAATGCTTTTCTTCTACTACTTGTTTCATTTTTAATTTTTTGCACATGGATTATGTTGTAGATCTCTTATGTTCTCGACATAAAAGATTTCTTCTATTATCCAAGAAAAAAAAAGAAAAGAAAATGTACATCAAGGTCAAGGAAAGAGTTTAGAGATTCCAAAGATATTTATCAAGAGGATAACATATAAGCATGGAGTATGGAATTCATCTATCGGTATGCTTTTGTTCTCACTCCTTTGACATTATGGGATCACTTTCTAATACCTTATTTCTTGTTCAGTTCATGAAAATGATAGAAAGAATGACAATCATAGAGGCTTTTGATAGGAATCAGCGAGCTCGAAGTTGTTGGAAAGGAAAGCAAATTCAAAGCTGATACAAAGGATTGAAGCTTGGAGTCACAGATTTGTATACCAACACAGTACACCGTTGGCCTTTAGATTTACGCCGCCAGCATAGAGGGCTTAAGTCGCAACCTTCAGCCAACATTCATGTTCACATAATGCAAATTTTAAAAGCCACCTTCAACACTACCCCTATAATCAACATAGGCCGCCAGCTTATAATTAAAACCCGCCAGCCTTCTTTATCCAACAGTTTTATTTATTTTTTTTTTTTATGTCTTTTGAGTTTTCTTGTTTTATTAGGTACGAAACTACCACAATTATGTTTTTCAGTTACGTTATCAGTTATGTAACCACCACAATTATATTTTTTAGCCGTGTAACTATCTTGTAATAAGCCTATATACAAAGGCTAATAAACACTCAATAGAGATATGAAAGTTTTATGTTATCTTTTGAATTTTGAGAGCACCTTTTGTGTGTGAAGAACCCTTGTAGTGATTATGAATATTGAGTTTTGATTCTCTTTATTCTTGAGTTCTTATCAATTCTTGTGTCATATAGAATTGTGGTAAACCCTATTAATTGAATCATGTGATTCTTTTAACTTCGTAATTGTTTTATAGATCGTTGATCTTATCATTCTATAATCCAGTTACAAACCAATTTAATTTTATTATTCATGGATCCTATCGAATAATAATTTTATCCATATCATTTCTATTGAACAACCCTTAAATCATATCAAGGTCCACCCCCTTAAGTCTCGTGTCATATTTGGTATTAGAGCAAAGGTTTTAAGGAGTTTGTTGTTTCATGCGATTTATTCCAAGTTTGTTGGGTTGATTTTATTTGTAAATTGTGTTCTTGAATTTTGTTATGTTGTTGCTATTAACTAGCTAAAAAGATGTCTTCTGATGATAGCAATAGCGTGAATGGTAGTAATGCTAAGGCTAGAAGAAATAATAACAACAACAATGGTGGTAAAGGCGATGTTGTGACTAGAGATGAATTTACACAATTGCAAACCGGGTTTAATCACATGCAAGAAGATATGAGAAGAATTCTAGAGAGATTGGAAGTTAGGGATAGAAGGAGTCATAGTGGATCCAGTCATATGAGACATTCTAGTAGTGAATCTGATGGGATAATGAAAAGATTAGGAGGTGAGAAAATAGAGATGATAGGTAGAAGAGAATGGAGAATATTAAGCTGAAAATTCCACCTTTCATTGGTAGCAATAAATTAAAGGAATTTCTAGATTAGATGCCACGGTTGGAGAAAGTGTTTGATTGCTATGAATGGGATAAGTGCATTGATAAACTAAATTTATTCCTACTTTGTAAGTGTTAAAATGGACTTCTATTGGTTATTTATTGATAAATATTATGGATTTGGCACTTAAAATTATTAATTTAAGCTTTCAGGCCTTTAAAGGAGATTTTTTATAAAAAGAAATCAAAACGGGTCAAAAATGCAAGGTTTGGATCCAAAAAGTGGTCAACATGACAAATACGTGCCATGTCTTTCAACCATGTCGAGTAAAAGCACGATCGAAGGTTAAATCTTAAGTTTTGAAAAGACATGACCACGACATGCATTGTCGCAAACTATGTCAATCTGGGAATTTAACTTTGCAAGGGACATAATTGTGACATGACCTGTCACTAGTCATGTCGTTTCTAGAAATGAACTACATCTTGTTACACCACCCTGGGACAAGCCATGTCCCAGGCATGTCGATGAAGAGAAAAGATCAGAGCTTGTGACACGGCTCTGGGACAAGCCATGTCCCAGTTGTGTCATTTCTCACATTAAGAAAAAAAGGCCGGACATGCTCTATGATATGACTTGTCACCAATCATGTCAATCTAACAGTGCGTTATATTTCAAGAAATGGCTTTGTAACGGAAAAGTAACCTCCTATCTATTAAAGAAACGTCTATTAGATATTAAAGGAGTTTTACTTTGGAAAGCCAAGGGACCTATAACTTCCCATTTGTAACAATGAACATTCGTTTCCATTTATTTGAAGATCATTATAAAGGAAGATGGAGGGAAGAATCAAGAAGCAAACAAGAGAGAAAGAAAAGATCTGAGAGCACTTGAAAAATTCGTAGGTTAGCAAGTCATTTTTAAGAAAGTTACTGATTGTGATTTGGTTAGTTGATGAAGACTTATCTTATGGATTGTAAACTCTTTGTTTGATTTTGATGAACCAATAGTTTGATTATGTGATAGTTCTTATCTGATTTTGATATTATTGCTTAAGTTCTTGCATTCAATTATGTTATGCCCTTATAGTCTTGAATTAATAGTTTGGAATATTAGTTCATGTTTTGATTTTCATCCAAATTAATAGAAATATTGTTTTATGATTAGATCTACATAATTGAAAGGAGGTGAATGAGATTGTAGAAATAGATCAGCAATGATTCTCATGATTAAGTGAAACTAATAATGGAATTCTAAAACAGATAAAGCCATCTAAGGGTTTAATTAGAAGGAAGATTCCAATTAATCACCAAGGACAAGGTTCCAATAATCTTGAAAGAGATATTGAAATGCTTAAGGAATTCTCACCGTTCAAGAAAATTGGCAGTAATATTGAAAATTATCTTTTGTAAATTCACATATCAACTAGTGGGGATTCAAAGTCTACATAGTTTTTACAATTAGATTTTCTCCCTATTCTATTTGTGTTAGTATTTATATTAAATTGTTATCATTTGCAGGTTGAACAATAGAAGAATAGTAAGTATTAGTACTCATTAGTCCCTGTGGGATGACACTTGTGCTTTAAATTTATACTACTATCAACGATAGGTATACTTGCCTTACATACGATCCCAACAAGTTTGGAGTGTAAGTTTTAATTTGTGGCTATCTGATTGATATCACGCATGAAAGTGAAGATGACTTCTCTGGCATTTTTTTATTATGCTAGTTTTTTATGGGATAAGTTATAGATTGAGAGACAAAGGGCTGATGAAGAAAAAGGTGCATTTATGGGCTTTGATGAAAAGATTGATGACACGTAGGTTAGTGCCAGATTATAATAAACAAGAGATGCTGATGAAGTTACAGTTCTTAAGGCAATGCAAGTAGAGTGTAGAAGAATACTGAAGGAGTTTTTAAACTTTGATAGCAAGGTATGATATTAGAGAATCTCCATATCAATCTATAGCTCGGTTCATTAACAGGTTAAAGATGAATATTGCTAGTGTAGTAGAGCTCTAGCACTATCAAACCATGGAGGATGTAATTAAGTTGGCTAGAAGACTTAAAAGGCACCAATGCAGATGATCTTAGAAATCACACCGCTCTAGTAAATCGGATGAGGAGGAAAAGAAAGAAGATGGGAAAGAAAAAAACAAGGGAAAAATAGTGGATGATAAAGCACCTGATTAGACACAACAGCAAAGGAGCCAAGATATTAAATGTTTTAAATGTTTGGGATATAGCCATATTGCTTCTTAGTATCCTAATAAGAAAGTTAATAGCATGAAGGAGAATCATATTGAGAGCAAGGAATAAGAACAGAAGAGTAGTGAGGAAGGAGAGATTAACATGGAAAATATTCCTTTAACTTGAGGTTTCCCGGATGCAGTACTTGAGCAAGAAAATGTGATTCTAGATCAACGAACATATAAACGTGATCGAATTATTAAAATAATTAATATTTTATTTATTTTAACAATTAAATTAATAGTGATGGAACCGCAGAAGCTCCCTTTAATCGCTAGGAGTAACTTAGAAGTTGATTTGAATTCTTCATAGAAAACGCAAAACATAACAAAAATGTTTTTTCCAAAGTTCACACTCTCCGAGCATTAGGTTTCTTAAAGTCAACTAAGAGACCTACGTGTATCACTAATATTCTTAAAATTGAAAGGCCTTGATTTCATCAGACAGAAAAGCAATAATAAGTCTACTTACTACCTAATTACCAAAGAAGTACCACTTGTTTTCATGAAATGGACATTTGAAAATATCCAATACTTCTGGAAAGATAGAAGGGTCTAATCCAATGCTTTAACTAAGAAAAATTAGCAAGCATCTAGGCTTAACCTACCCAAGAACAGGTTGGATTTGGGTAGTTAAAACGCAAATATCTGCATATGATTAATCCTATGGAAATGTCTCTTATGTCGTCCGTGGAAGCAACTAAATTGTATGAATCCTCAATTGTATATGATTCATGTGTCAGGTTTACTTAAGGAAATAATGGCCATTCTATTTTCATTTTATTTATTGTGGGATGACTTTTCTGTTTACAGTGTTCCTACGAATTTCGAATACGCAATAACCACTTCACCTGTCGTTGGAAATATAGAATAAAATTTTGTGACCACTGCCAATAAATATCTGTTATTTGGCTTTTTCCAGGCTCTAGTCTCTATATTGGCCATGGAGAGCATAAAGACCACCTAGATATATTATTGGTAGATATGAAACCAAACTAGAATCGTTATCAATGGTTCTAGAACCGGAACCGAATCAGTTGGCCATTCTAAAACCGGCTTTGGAACCGTTGGTTTCACGATTCCTAGACGGTTCTTTGGTCTAGAAACGGTGGTTCCACTCGATTTCATTAAAAAAAAAAAGAAAAATAAAAAATAATATTAAATATATAATTATTAATATTCAAATTATTTCATATAAATAGTAAAATTTATTATCTATTCACAATATTTAATATATTATTATCAACAACACGAATAAATATAACTTAAAATCATATATAATTAGTTTAAATAAACTTTTCCTAAAAGCAAAATTTATTTCTTCAATAATGTGAGACTATTTTTTTACATTATAATTTTCAATGTATCTTCTAAAATATTTTGCAATCTCATATTAATAACTACAATTGATATTTGATATATTTGTACACAAATAAATGTGCATTTTAAACAGATTTTTTAAAAATTAATTAAATAGTTTAACACTTTTAGATCCAATAATTATTTTAAGTTTAAAATTTATTTTATTAAAAATTAAAATTGATTCATTTATTTTTTTATTTGAAAAAAAAGTTGTTCCACGGTTCCAAAACCGAAACTGAGAATCGATTGATCTATGGAATTGAAACCGGGAATCGGTTGTCCCATGGAACCAAATCAAAATCATAAGAGACAGTTCCGATTCTAGTTCCTCAATTTCAAAATTCGGAACTGGCGGTTCCACTTTGGGTTTTGATCGGTTCCGAATCCATACCCATGTCTAATTATTAGCAAAACCAATGTTGTCAAATCCGAATAGAAGGTGTCACGCCCCAACGGGTACCCTAAACGTGACAGTCCGCCATACTCAATATTAAAGCTTAAGTATGACAACCTTAACCAATCCCAAAAGCTTTTATATTAAGTGTTTTCACAACTTTAGAGAACCATATATGGAATTATGAAGTTTAAGAAGATATAAATAACACATTAAGAAAAGAGGATTCATAATAATTATTCATTCATATCAATGGTTTTACAAACTTAGGGACATTTCCCCTTGATCACTAATCTATTACATGAATATTTGTACATCAATACTAATGTTACACTTTATCTAAATTTCTATTACCCAAAAAAAATTACCTGCCCGCAGGGTCCTCGTGGCCTTAACCATAAATAGGAAAACTGCAAAAGATATCTATGGGGGTATAAGCTGACAGGCTTAGTGAGAACTATTTCCATAAATAACTTCTTGTAACAAGATTTCAAACAAGTTGATTAAACAATCAAATGTAATGCAACATACACGTGAGCAAACAAGCATATAGTTTTCCGGGAACTATATGTTGAATGGATTTACGCCCTCCATTCGGGGTTTGGTGATACTTAACCTCAAAACAAGTAGTTTTAGTTGAAAAGTTTTATGCTTATGAGCACTCATCGTCAAGCATTCCGAATCTACTTGATTTGACCTTGCTTTCGGATCTTCCGCCAAGCATTTCCCTTAGCCGCCAAGCAATCGCTTTCGGATCTCCCGCCAAGTGTTGCTTTCGACATGAGCTTACTATCCTTCTCACCCAAGGATAATAACCCAAAATGCAATGTGACTCACTTCGTGATATGCATAATTCATTTATTTATAATGTCATAGCATAATTATTTTTTAATTTAAGGCGATCAAGGAATTTCATACAAATCAAATGTTATACTAAAACAAACATTTAAAACAATTCCGACTCCGATATTTTTAAAATTCTTTCAAAGAATTATTTTACATACATATCGATTTATCTTTTCCTAATTCTAATGCAACTAATTTATAAGCACAACAAGTATGCATTTAATGGAAATAAACTCACGATGCCATGTCAACTATTCCTTTAGGTAGATGAGTCGTTCGCACACTCCACTTAGTCGTAATAATCTTCGGGGTAAAGGAATCCTTTCTTGGTCACCTAGTCAAAGAAAATACCCACAATGAGTATTCCTTGATGATTTTCTTGAATTTTGACAAAACAATGTCAAAAGAACATTAAAGTTCGTATAAAGAATGTTCCAATTTAAAATGGCCATAACTTGGTCATTTTAACTCAGAATTGCCATATAATATACCAATTTCTACCTACTCAAAAGATCTACCCATTTCCAAAATTATTTTCATCAAAAAGCCATATAGGCTCCGAAAAAGTGGCGACAAAATTCACACAGATTTTCCAACACAAAACAATTTTGGTTCAAGAAATCAAAATTTGTTTGATAAATACTTAGTTATCTATATAGTTGAAAAATTCTCTTTTTATGACTACTTAGCTCATATTCATTCATGCTTAAGTGTTTTGTTGTCCATTTATTTTACTTAAGTAAAACCATGTCGGTTTTGGAGTTGTTTTAGGAAAATATAGTTTACAAAAATTTCATGTTTAAACTCTTGAAATGACTATTTTGTTTCTTTTTATTTTACAAAAGTTTTATGTTGGCTTATGTATATATATATACATCCAAGTAACTTTTTGAAAATAATTTTTTTTTCTTTCTAAGTTTTCTACACTTATACTATTTTAGTTTTTAGAAAATACGCTATCATCCCTATTCATTTTTCTTGTACAAATTCCTTTGTCTATTTATTTGCAAAAATCTTTATATTGAACAATTCTCATCTTTTTATATTTTTCATAGAAATCATCCATGCATAAAAATTTGTTTTTTTTATAAAAACAATGTGAACAATATGTGACTTAAGAACTTTTTATAGTAAAAGTAGTTTCCAAAATTTTAGTGGTTTCTTCTTGTAACTTGAAAAAAAAATTTTTTTTTGTTTTCAAACCATAGATTTTCTTCTTTACATAAACTTATTTCTAAGTATCAAAAATCTCCTTTTTGTCAATTTATTTTTAGAACTTAAAACTTTGGACAACAATTTAAATGAACATGAATATGAGAAAATAATAGCAAGTAAAATAACATAAGTAATTAAGTCAAGTATTGGAGTCTTAGCTTTTTCAAGGCTCCCGGGACTAAGAAGTAGACTAGTCCAAAATAAAATAAAATGAAAGAAAGAAAACTTGTTTTGACTTGATGAGGACAAGTTTAAGACTAGAGACTAGTCTTAATTTAACAAGGAATAAATAAATAAATTGCAATGAATAAATAAATAAATTATTTTGTATGAAATAAATAAATTGCAAGTGAGCTTATATGCTCTAAAGAATATGTACATATATATATAGATAATAGTACTTAGATATATTAACAATAATATGAACAAAAATAATAAAATACATAAATAGATTTTCATGAAAAAAATACATGAACATAATGTAGCTTCCATAACTTGTAGTCTTTGGAAACTCACAATATGATCATGTAAAGTTACATGACATGAAGAAGAAGAAAATAAAAGAAGGTAGTTACCTAAAGAAGGTTTTGGTAGTAGTATGTGGTTATGGGTTTTTGTTGTAGGTAGAAGTTGTTTTGGGTTATTTTGAGAGAGTTTTGGGATGGTATTTTGAGAGAGTTTTGAAAAAGAAATTAAGAGAGTTTTGGTAAAAAATTTGTGGGTAGTGAATGTGTGAAAGAGGTGAAAGAGGAGGGGGGTATTTATAGGAAAATGTGGAGTGAATTTTGTATGATTAAAATAAATAAAAATTGAAACAAAATTGAGAGGCATATGGAGGAGGGGGCGCTGGCCATTGAGTGTTGTGAGGGAGTGTGATTTTATTTTTTTTTATTTTTGTTAAATAAAAGATGTAATATGTAAGGTAGATGTGAAATAAAGTTATGGGAAAGAAAAAGTAAGGATTATAGGTTATGAAGTGTAAGAATAGGTATAAGAAAAGGTAGAGATAAAAGAATAGTATAGAATAGTAATGAATAGTGTAATGTAAGATATATATGACTAATAAAGTACCGTAGTAAGAAAATACGTGTATTAATGCATATCTGTTATTTTTACTCACCGAAAAATTATGAAACTGATATTTTGGAAAACTTATATTTTTACGACTCTAACGGTGTATTCAGAATAATTTTCCTATTCCGAGCTCCCGGACACGTTTTTCGAGAACTATGTCCGATCGGATTCAAAGGACATTCGAAATTCTTAGAACTGATATTTTTATATAACCTATAGCTATTATGAACTATTCTAGCTAATTATTCCAACTTCGTTTTCTATGGCCAAAGAAAACGGTAATGCGGACTTAATCGGTTACGGTAAACTAGGGTTTTGTTGACCTTTAGGGTTCCGTTTGATTTCCGGTTTAAGGTTTTATGCTAAACCGATTCCAAAAATTTGGGGGTTTACAAAAGGTTTGACCCAAATTTGCTACGGGTTAAGTGCTAAAGAGTCTAATTCATTCGAGAGTCAAATCAATGTTAGTAAAAAGTGAAAATATAGGACACGTTTTAATCATAAAAGACAAATATATATGACCTCACTAAATTAAATCCATATTTGGATTAAATCCATCAAATAGCTATTAAATCAAAACAAGTTATATACCTTAAAAAGAGAATAAAGCAAAATATAATGATTATATTTTTTAAAGTTATAACATAGTATAAAAATATTTATAGGTATATAACTTTTCAAGATATAATTACTATGGTTTCAAAAGAAGTAATTATTTTAATAATTAACTCGAGTATGCATCTTTATGTTGTGGTGGGTTAGATCAGATTGTAGTGTTCAAGTGCATGCAATGTGCATCTTGTACTACACGTAACCTTAGAGGAGTGACTTGGAAGCACAAGGAATGACTAAGAGTGAGATGGTAGGAAGAAGGAGTAAGTAATTTCAAGAAGCTCAAACATATTAGTGACAGGTAGAGGAGCAATATAGCATCAACCCAACTGTTCTAAAGGAAAGGCTATATGTTCTTTCCTCTAAACTCTGTTTGATCCTTTGTGAGAGTGTTCCGGCAGCACAACAACATTTCTGTCAATTCTGGCTCCCTTTAATAAGGAGGAACTCTGGGTACTTATAGAGCTTGGCTCTTAATAACATTCGTAGAATCACATCGATTATTAATGAAAGGATCTAAATGTAATTCTATTTAATTTCCATGTATATGTTTATTTATCTTAATTATTGAATTAAATGAGCATATTAATATATGAGAGTTGTGTTTGATAATAGTCTAAATGTGTTTAAGTTAGTATTATTTGAACATTTCATATGTGTTATTTAGCATATGTAATGAAATTAATGTCATTATTTTATATATATTAATGTGTATATAGCATAGATAATATTTGTGTCTTTTGTACATTAATATGTTAAGTTATGTTTAAATATATAAAATCAACTTTGGTTTTTCTTAAGAATAGTTGATAGAAAATTCTCTTAGTTATGCCAATATTCATGCTTAAATAAACCCAAATGAGCCTTAAATTAACTCAAATGCAACTTGAAGTCATATAACCCTTAAAAGTCAAAGTTGAGATAAGTTTAAGACCAAATTTTGCTTAATTAGGCTCTCTTTTGGCAACCCTTTCATTTAATCCGAATTTTCATTTTCTTTCTTTCCTTTTCTCTTCTTCTTTCACTCCAAATTCCAAGCCCCAAACCAAAGATAACATCAAGCTTTGTGAATCAAAATTCTCTCCAAGACAAGGCATATTCATATGAGTTAATATAAGTATAGCTTTTGTTTTATTTTCATGTCTTATAGTATATATGAGAGATCTTGGATAGAATGAGTTTAATGACATCTAAGTTGCTTATTCATGCATTGAAATTAGGTTGGATTGTGTCTTGTTATTGTGTAAGTTTGTTTATGTGTGGTGGTAGTTATATGGAGTGTTGGGAAGGAATAAAGATAATTTGGATAGTTGAAGTGTGGATTTGAAGTGTGATTGTTGTTTTGATGATTAGAAGTAGAATTTATGTTGTTAGATAGTGTTTAAACATATAACAAGCTTTGGAAAGTTTAGATTAAGTTTGAGAATTTTGAAGTGAATAAATTTTGTAATAAAATAGAGGAAACAAAAACATTTTCGTATAGGCTTAAATTTGAGCATACGCCGGCATCTGGCATTTCAACGCCGCCGGTAGAGATGGTGTTGAAAGTGCATAGAATCAATTTTCTTAAAGCTGCTTAAATGCTGCGCTTTCATTGGAAAAGTCTACCAGTGGTTAATTTTCAAAACGTACATCGGCTATTATGGTTCCAACGCTGCCAACTTAGGGGCAGTGTGGAATGAGAACAGAATTTCAATTTTTAACAGCGAGCTTAAGGCCACCGGCTTAGGATCCAAGGCTGCTGGCGTACATGGATACGCTGCCAGTATTGGGGGTATTCACGAGCATGGACCAATCCCGTGTACCTCTCAGAAATTTTTGGAAATTTGGAGTTGTATTCTACACCAGCTCAAAGCCGTCGGCGTAGAATGAAGGCAGCCGGCGTATCCTTGAATGCTGCCAGTATTAGTAGTGTTGAATTATAATGTATTACACATCGATTCAAAGCCGTCGGCTTTGAAGGCCGGCGTATCCCCTGCATTTTTCATTTTCAAAAACTTTTTTTTAAATTTTTCGAAGCTTGGTATATGATCAATTAAATAATTGTTAAGTGTTCTATGATATAATAGGATGTTTAAATACTCTATTATGACATTGTATTATTTTATTTGAATTTCTTTGATTAATTATATTTACAACTAGATATTTAGTGCTTAAACTAAGTGTGAGTTTATAATTACTTCTTTTTACAGTGATTAATCCCCTTTCGGTTATTTCTACTAATTCCTGAGCTAGCACAGGTACGCAGTAACTTGCTTGTATGCTTGTTAGGATATGCATACTTAAATTTGATATAAATTCTAAATGACTTAAGTATTGCTTGAATTGCTTGTGTTTTTCACCGTTGAATCCGGTCCGAGGAGCGGTAACTTATCATGATGCAATGATATGTTAGTGTAGATGCTTAGGCCAATAGTTATGATGCAATGACTAGGCTCGGCGGATAATCGATAGGAATTGTAGTAATTGAACAACATTTCCTTATTCTTGAAAAGAAGTATTATAATTTAATTCAATATTTATGGAGCATGTGAATTAATTTATATTATGGATTGAGTTAAGTGAAGTTGAATATGGCTAGATAACCTATATGAGATTATTGTTTTCAGTATAACTTTATCTAGGAGATATAGGTATTCGGACTATCTATATCAACCTCCTGAGCATCATGAGCGTTACTCAGGATCCCCAGAATCCCATGGCTTTTCGGAGTTTGAATACTCCAATGATGATTTGATCAATAAATATTAAAGAAAGATAAACGAAACATTAGTGTTGCATTACATTAATCTAAGAATGATTGTCACTACGCTTTTGGGTGTTATTGCTGTGTACTGGGCCTTTGGCTCACTGTTGCTATTTTTCAGGTGATGATGATTGTTATGATGATATGGGCTATGGGTCGGATTGGGAAAATTTATGGATGAGTGGGGCGATTAGGAATCGAGTACAAGATAGCAAGGAAGAAATTTTTTGAACAAGTTGTTTAGTTTAAATATGTATTTTGTATTCTGAATAGAGGCTTGTTAGTTAAGCCTTGATTGTATATAAAGGTTTAAAGTCTAATTTTTCTATTTTGTAAAAACTTATGTAAGTTTTGTTGTGTCATGGGCTTGACACCAAGTTGTTAATTATTTCCTTAAATGTTCTATATGAATAGATTACTCAGCTGAGTAATCTTTTGTAAATAGTCTTGTATCAAGTTGTAGTGGTTTTAAACAAACAATTCACATAAATTGTTAGATTTAGGACGACCTTACGTATGATATGAAAATATTATATGTGGTTGGGGACTTGACTTACTTAATCATAGGATTAGTAGGTCGGGCCTTTACAATTAATGAGTGAGATGAGTCCTCCTAATGGTAGATTTCTCCATGGGCTCTTTGGCTTATGGAAGGCCTTTTGAAGTGCATCAGCTCCTTAAGAAAGATTGAAGAGCGAATAGTTAGTCTGGTCCAACAATCCATACTTTGAGCCTACCATACCAAATCTTCCTTAATCATTCCAATTTCGAGGATTTGACTATATAGGCCTTGTCACTCAGCCTAAGAGTTAAAATCTAGATTTAGCCCTCATATTTTGCCCTCTAACCAAAGTTCTTCAAATGAAGTTAAAGGGGTTTGGGCATAAAATATATCTTTTAATTAACTATGGTGTTGTCTGACACTTATACACTCATACAATAGCTGCATAACTGCCAAACGTGCTATCATAGCTTAGTGTTTCGTTAGACATCAAAATACAGTGTACAAGCCTAGTGCCAATGCTATATGAATTTCTCTCTCTTTTTTTTTTTTTTTTTTTGAGTTCATAGCATGACTTGTTTACACGCATCGCTTTAGGCAAAAATACATAAATATATTTGTATATTGCCCCTAGACAATACTTTTCTTTTCTTTTTCTCTATTTTTTAGTCAGCTTGTAGTAAGTTGTTAAAGCATATATGTGCTAATATATATACTCTGTTATTATTATTGCCTCCAAGCAATATATAAAACAAATCCTCTTTATCATCCTCTTTTTTTTTATGAGCTCGCAATATGTCGCTTTATATACATTTTACCCCCTAACCAAAGTTCTCCAAATGAAATTGAAGGAGTTTGGGCATAAATATATATATATATATATGTATGTATGTATGTATGTATAACAAGCTATTGCGCTGCTTGGTGCTTATACTTTCATAAAAATAGTTGCATAGCTGTCTAATGCGACATCATAGCTTAACATTTCATTGAGAATCGAGTTATAGCATATAGGCTTAGCACTAACATCGCAACATCATTATATTTCTTTTTCCCTTTTGCTTTTAGTGAAATCACAACACGATCATTTGCATGCATTGCTTTAGGCTATATGTATATATTTATATATTGCTCCCCTAAATGTACAAAATAACAGTGTTTTTTATTCCTTTAGCCAATATATAAAATAAATTCTTTTCATCATGTCTTTTTAATAGCACACAACATGTCACTTCATGTCATAAGAAAGATCTAAGTATAAGACAATATCTTTGTATTTTAAATTATTTCCCCCTTCCTTTCTCTTTTATTTAGCACCTTCCATATCAAAGGAATTAACAATTAACTATTGGCGAGCATTAAGTAAATTTAATTGAAAACAAATTCAAATGTTGATACTTTAGATAAATTTTGCAAAACATTGATAACTTATTTAATTAACGTTAACTCCTTTTTTAACCACTTGATATATTGATACCTTAAATGAACTTTCCTCCAAATGTTGATACATTTGAGTGTGATTTGCTCAAAAGTTATTATTTATTATGTGAAATGTCGTTTTTTTTAGGGGTAAAAAAAGCTAATAAATTTAATTATCTAAATGAAGTAATTTTTTTATTAAAAAAATGTTGAATTTTGTAGGAATATAATAATGTCTATTATTGATGTTGACTCTGTAGAACCTCATTTTATTTCAACAAAAAAGGAAATATTTTTTTATTCCTAATTAATAATTTCTTTTTTTTAATTATTATATATATATATATATATCTATATCCTTTTATGGGAAGCAAGATTTCGTTCTTATTGAAATAGGACTATATATTTTAGAAATATTGTAATATATTATTTATCATTAAGTTATATAATTTTGTGATAGGATGTTAAATTATTCAATGAAATTAATAATAAAATTATGTTAATAAGTTGTTTTACACTAAGTAGAGGTGACAAATAAGAAAATATTATAAGTGACAAATTGCTACAATGGGGTATTTCCCTTTAGTAAAAACAAGTGTAAGACATCAAAATAGACATGACACATTACTCATAACATTGCATTAGGGGTGTATATAGATGAAGCCAAAGGTTTTTAGAAGTAACAGTGAACCATAGGTAGGAAGATGAGTTGATTAGATACATGTGTAGAAACTGTCTGAACTTGTGGTGGTAAGCTATTCAAATGATCAAATATCAGCTTATTACAAGGGGAATAGTGTAGGCATACTGAAGATAGACTTTTCAATGTATTATGCTAAACATAATAGACGATGAAGACAACGTGCCTAATAATGGAGGTAGGGACAACACCAAGATTCTAAATGTGTACCCACCATTCAATGTGAAGCTAATTAATGACTTTTAGAGGATCCAACTATCAATTTGAGTGGTACAGAGCAAGGTGATACAAATAGCAAATACGAAAGTAGCAAAGCAAACGGAAATAGGTAAATGAGGATGTTTGAAAATTCAAGTCTCATGTGTATTTGAATTGTACCAAGCTATCAATGTTGTCTGTTGTGTTACAAATGATGAATTTAGAGGTCAACAACAAACAATCTGTCAAGAGTTTCAACAATTAGATCACATTTGTGAAGAGTTTGTTACTAGACAACAACATATTGCCCTCTCTATATTACGATGCTTGCAAGATGCTAAGGTGGTTGGGAATGGATGCAAATATAATCCATGCTTGCCAAATTGATTGAGTGTTGTACGGGTTAAAGTTTAAGAACCTTTATAGTTTTCCAGTGTGTGGTAAAACCAGATTAAAAGTTCATGCTAGAAAGAATAGGGTTAATGCCGAATTTTGTACCTCAACTTTCATTGAAAATTCTATTAGGTACATGAACTTTCGAAAGTTCAATTTCAGTATCTTTGCGAACTTTTCGTGATCATTTTTTGTACCTTGTTAGCGGTGTTAACTTTTTGCTGACGTAGACATATGGACTAATCATGTCTTAACATGTGTCACTTGACGTGTGGCAATTTTTCAATTTTTATCTATATTTTAACATCATAATTTTTATTATAATTTATTTTATTTTTTCAAAATAGCTTAAAGATATTACTCAAGCCCAAGCCTTCTAAGGCTACTCAAATTGGACTATAGATCCTTCAGTCTTTCTTTCCTCATGTCTTCTTGTGCTCTAATTTTACATTACATTCAAGGCTAAAGAATAAGAAGTTTTTGATGTGGGGCTTTCAAAACAGAGTGACCACCAATTATAGTAAGAAATCCATGAATTTTAATCAATTAAACCTATTCTTTCTTGGCTTCTCATCTTCATTCGAAGACAAGAATGTTTATTATATAGGTATTATTTGTCTTGGTGAATTGTTTTCATTCGAAGTAGCTTCTTTCTATTTGACTTCATTTGAAGACAAGAATCACAATTTACATCCACATCGAATCCGGATCTATTTTGGTTCAACAAATAAAAGAGAGCAAAGACATCACCATCATCGAGATCGATGTCCATAAGAATACGATGAAGATGTTAGATTTCAGTATGTTTTTCTTTCTAGAAATAGAGCATGAAAACACCATCTCTCTCTCTTTATATTTATATTTAAACACGATGAAGCAAGATTGAACCATTATAATTTAAGATTTAAATATTAGTGACTCTAGGTATTTTAGGTTGAAACAGAGTCTGTTCATTGTGATTTAAAGACTGCCCATTGTGTGGTGCGGATATTGAGAGTACCGAACTCGACAAAGATCTTCAGAACACGGTAGATCATTTCATCGAAGGTCACAATAGAATTAAGAGGTGTCATGTGGAGAATGGTGATAAAGATGAAGTTGATGAGAAGAAGACTGTGATCTATTAGGATGTGTCCCTAGAAAAAGGAAGGACATGCTTGAATTAAAGACCGCCGCATGCTCTATTTGTACAAGAAAATCAAAAGTGGAACTATTATAGCTAGGAAATAGGAATGGAAAATTTACTTGTTTTTGAGAACTCTTTGGAGCTCCTAGTCCATTTTTACTAAAATCAACAAGTTTAGGAAGTGCTCTCCAGCTTCCTAGTCCATTTTTATTAATAAATTCAACAAGCTTTATATATAATAAAGAGTGAGCTATGAAGCAATAATCAAAAGATAGGATTGATGTTATAGTAAGAAAATTACTATGTCCTCTTTGACTTTACAAGAATTTCTGTAAAAGATGTTAAACCTCAAACTTAAGGAATATGTCCTATTCATCTCAACAATATTGTGTAAGATTATTTACTTAAAACATAACACTACAATTTCTATTCTAATGCAAAACATATGTAGTTGAGAGCAGCTTCAATTGGTCACATTGGAAAGATCAGGATGTATTGTTCGTAGAAAAATAATTTACAAATATTTTATTATTGATATTTTGTATAATCAAAGTTTAGAATTATTGAGTATTGTTATTAAAGTCTCTTAAGAGGTTGTGTTGTAGGTACTAGTATCTTTTAGCAGCAAGTGATAGCAGGAGTCCTAAATCAACTTCATAGGTGACTATTAATATGAAATATGTCGATGAAAAACTAGGAAAATGATATTTATATTAATGTCCTATGTGTGGTCATGTGTTGCATTTGTGTTGTGTTATGTGCTGGTAGTGCTTGTGTTGATGTGTGGCTCCTACTCGCTGTGTATGTGGCTTTAGTGGACGTGTATGTGTTGTCGTGTTGAGGATCTATTGTCCCATATTAGCAAAGTCTTGAAATGAAGCCTTTGACATATAATCAAGTCCATAGGTACTGGTTAAAAAGGGTTGTTTTAGTGAAATGTTGGGGTACAGTAGTAGGCTTTTGAGGTCTAGTTTTATTCTTCTAAATAAAATTAATTATACTTAAGATTAAAATTTATTGAATGATTATAAGTATAATTAATGCTAATAATTACAATAAAATTAATTTCCAAGTCATAAAAAGTATATGTGTGCACGATACGGTTCGGTTCGGTTTGCACCTTGAACCGAACCGCACAATATTTATGGTTCTATTTTTCTTTTAAATTCGAACCTAACCAAACGGTTTGGTTCGTAATTTTTTTTAACAAAAAAAAAAACGGTTCGGTTTGTGGTTTGAACTTTTTTATTCATAAAGTAAAAAATATATTCTATCAAAAAACTTCCATTATATATTTCTTATCATTAATGCAAATATAAATAACAACTTTTAAATTAATCACTTACCAAATAACATACAAAACTTATAAGAAGGAAGAGATTTATTCATTATAAAATTATAATAGTCTCTTTTTTTTAATTATCTTGAACTATAATGGTATACTAGACTTTATTCCAATATAAGATAAAATTTAATTCATTTATGCTTCTAGCTAACATATTACTACTTATATAGATTAATAAGTAACTAAATAATATAAATTGATTAATTAGTAGGAGAATTAGAAAAGAAATATGCAAGAGTTAAAATACTAAAGGCTAAAATCTAAAATCTATCTTATTTATAGACAACATAACAATTAAAACATATTATGAAAAATCTAATTTTATTCTGATGAATAAATATATCTAAGTCACAAATTTTAAAAACTTAAAAAATTAATTGTTTTTAAAATTTATGACCTAGATATGTATCATTAATAAAATAATTAAGAGTAAAACTAATATGTTTAATTTTTTAATATAAAATGGTTCGGTTCGTTCGGTTCATGGTCCCGAACCGAACTGCAAACCATTTACTCTTTTAACGAACCGAACCATTTTGAAAAAGAACTGAAATTTTGATTGGTTTGGTCTGGTTCGGTTCGGTTCACGATTTGGTCGGTTTTTTTGTACAACCCTAATAAAAAGTATGAAAAAAATAATAAAATGCCATGTCAGATGACACGTGTCAAGACATAATTAGTTTGTATTCACATCAGCAACGGAGCTAACATCATTAATGAAAGTATTAAAAATGGCCACAAAAAGTTTACTCGAGTACTGAAATTTAACTTTCGTACGTTCAGATACCTAATTGAATTTTTGGGTAAAGTTGAGGGACCAAATTCGACATTAACCTAGAAAGAATAGATCATGCTAGTGAAAGTCCCACATTATTTTCCATTAATTCCAATATTGCAGTGCTTGTTTATATATCAAAAGTTAATCCCAAAGATGAGATGGCATGCGGAAAACCACGTGAGTAAGGAAGGCATACCAAGACAACTTGTGGACTCTGAGTAATGGAAGGCTTTAGATATTGGATCCTCGAAATGTGAGGCTGGGTCTTTCCACAGACACTTTCAACTAGTATGGAATCATGAACATGGCATATGGTATATAATTGTTGTTTTGCCTATATAATGTTCTATCCTATAGATGCATGAAGGAGTCTTATCTAATGATGTCCCTCTTAATACTAAGTCCAAGACATCCAGTAAAGACACTAATGTGTATCTACATCCCTTAGTAGAAGAGATAGAGGAACTATAGGGCAAATGGTGTTAGACCACAGGATGTGGTTATAGGCCAAACATTTTAAATGCAGTTGACATTAATTTGGATGATTAACAATTTTCTGACATATGATGATAAATTAGGGTAGACGACCAAGGGTTGTAAAGATTTGCAACATAGACTGCACTAGTGATCATGTAATTAGTAAATTCCACTATACAAGCCACAAACAGCCTTATCATTGTTGAGATGAAGCCCCAACCTAAGGATTTTGGTAACAAAGCTATCCCTAACCTTAATATTTTGGCAACAAAGCTATCGTAACTCAGTTAAGTTGATATGGGCAAAGAGTAATAGACAATTTGTTAGAGAAGAAATAAATATGGAATAAACAGAAACAAGAAGAGCATGTTGTTCAAGTTGCCATTTTGGCAAGAATTGGAGAGGTATCACAACCTTGATGTCATGCACATTAAGAAGAATATATGTAACAACTTAGTCAAAATAATTTCCTATCTAAGGGTAAAACAAAGGTCATCAAGAAGGCCAAAGTGACACTCTAAGAGATGCATATCCAACTGGACTTGCACTTGCAAAATCAAGGCTATCAAATTGTCAAGTTGCCTGCATTATTTACACTTACACCTCAACAAATGAGAGAAGTATGTAACTTGATCAAGGATGTAAAACTACCAAACATTTTTGCATTAAACATACCATTGTGCCTTAGCACAGGCAATGTGAGTCTAAGAAGTTTAAAAGTCAAAATTTCATGTCTTACTTTAAAGGATCCTCCCCATAGTCATTCATAGGTTACTTAATCACAAAATTTATGATCTTATATGTGATGTCTCACTTTTTTGAAGGAGTTTAGCACTAGAGAGATTTATGTAGACTTGTTAGATTCGTCAAAGAGAATCATAATCTTAACACTCTATAAGTTGGAAATAATATTTTTGTTTACTTTTCTTGACATTTTGATCTATTTAGCTATGTCAAGAGAAGCATGCATATCAAACATCATTAGATGTATATAGAGGAGAGATACTTGAGAATGATTAAGGGAGATCTCAAGATAAGGTAAAATTAGAGGGTTCCATAATCGAGTTGTGTATTGTTAGGAAAAACATTCAATTCTGCTCTCCTTACTTGGAGAATATAGAATCAAGAATAGACAAACTCCACCATCTATGGGATGATCACCTATTAAGCATGCTTATGCACATGATACAATTAAATTATATGAGACTCTATCATAAAAAATCAAACCTATTATGACAACGACCTATACATTCTCGTAACATATCCTAACAATTTTTCTACTTGAAAGACCTAAGCAAGCAATTAAAGGATCGTGCGAATGGTGTATCACCAACATATATTCAATTAAGCTCTTTCCCAAACCAAATGGCTCAACAAGGATAAGATAAAAGATACCCTACTAATGACAAACCTTTTCAAAAAACTATTGCATGACTTTAGACGATATTGATCAAGCATATATCTGTTGACCTCAAAGAACTGGTTTGCCTAACCAAACTATGCAAAGGCTCTAGTGATGTTAGCGATGTTGATCGTGATGCAATCCACTTATAACAGCGATAAGAAATATGATGCCTATTGAGGTAATTATGTACTTTTTTTTTCTATCTATGAATTTTTCCTAATACAAATATGCAATAGCTTTATCATTGCAATTTGTAGGATATATTGCGATTACTTAGAGTAGATGATGCAAGACTAAGCAAAGAACTTAAAGTTGTATACAAGTTCTATTATTACTTTGGTGTATGAACATATTGTTTTGTATGTTGTATTTATACATATTTTCACAGGAGGCTCATTTACATTGCTTTCATTCAATGTCAACGAACAAGAATTGAAGAGTCTAGTAGTGCCCATATCAGGTAGCAATGAATGATGATGACCCACTGCCCATTCAAAATGGACCACCCACTAATGGGTATCGCCACAAGGTAGAGACTGAGAAGAAGAGATATGCTACTACTAGGAGGAGGTTGGAATATAGGTTGAGGCTAGATGTTGGGCACTTTATGAGGGATTGCAAGCAAAGGAAGACTTCAAGAGGACCATCAACAAGCCAAAGATCAACATATCAACTGGATAATTGGGGATCATGTGAAATAATTCAAAGATGGTCAAGTTAGATTTCTTACTGCATCTTCAAGCATCCACTAGATTATATGTGTAGGGAACTAGAGGTAATGCATGGTTGAGCTTTTCAGAGGCACATCACCATGGTAATATCAAGCGGGTCATCATAGTACTTTTAATTCTTGTTATATTTAAGCTCTTTGACTCTTAACTTCACTTGTGGTACTTTTATATATTAATTTATAGCAAAAGTTCAAGGCATCTACCAACTAGCTAAGCATAATAAAGTGATGAGAGGTTATGAACCTATTCGCTAACAAATCCTATAACAAGATACTATATAGTTTGCATTGTTGGTATAAGAAGAAAGGCATTGGTGAAGCATCATTGAGTTAACGACTAACGAGATTTGAGCATAAGGTTAGCGAGTGGAGAGACCATTGTCATTCCCTTGCCACTAACAAAAAATTTAAGGGACATTATTTTGCAAACTATTGATCCGTACATGTCTTCTCACATGACATTATGAAATACCTTGTTAGTTTTGTTTGCAGCATCAATCTAAGTTAATGTCAACAATAAGAAGAAGTAGAAGGTTATGCACACTACTAAGGCAAAGTTACCTTTACCATGGGATCACAAAGGTAAGTTGCAATTTTTATTTTCTCATTCTTTAATGAGAGACATATTGCATGTGCATACTATTATTACAATTTTTTTTCCTTCAGGGCTACACACCAATCCAAAACCGTTGGTGGATGCACATTAAGAAGAAGGCTAGTTAGGCTACCAACCAATGGGTATCAAAGGAAGCCAGAGAGAATCATGTAAGGAAATTCGATAAGCACACCTATATTAATATAATATTTCTTTTTTTTTAACCCTTGCAAATAACAATCGCATAATTTTAAGATGGAGAAGATGTGTAAGAGGAGGGTAAAGGAGGAACTTTTAGCTGTTCAGATCAATCAGACTACGATCAGTAATGTGGCCCCCAACAAGGAGGTACTAAGCCATAAATTTGGATAATAGCGATACGTAGGATATGCTGCTCCAATTGCAGAAGATAGGATTACTTACTACAAGCAACCTTCTAAAGGGAAGTTCTAATTTTAACAACATTGATGACTAAGACACTCAGTAGAGACTTACAACTATGAAGCGTATACTTAGGGAGTTATATGGATGACCCCTAATGCCATATTATTTATAGCTACCTTGTCTCCATACACTCTCACCCATAGGTTTGTCAGCTAGCAGGACAAATTCAAGTTAGCTACAACCCCCTTGGACATTATCTATATTGGTACCTCCCGCTCCCGCTCCATAGCCATACCAATATGATATTATAGCTAGTTAAGCTAGTCGTACTCTTATACTTCCCACACCCCCCCCCCCCCCACCCCCCCTCCCTCACACACACTACCTTTCATCTTAACCCCTTATTGCACCATGAGATACACCGCTAGTTAACCCATCCTCCCAGCACCAATCGCCTTTTGATTCCTAATCATCCCCTCTTGAAGCACCATTATTGAGGTCAACTCAGTAGCTCCTTCCCTAACACAACCATCACCATAATAGTAGCAACATTACAATTATTACCCATCTACTCCATTTACTTCAGCCATTGCATCACATGGGTTGTTTATTTGTTTTTCACTTGCATCAAACTTGTCGTGTTTGTTGTGTACCTTATTATTTATGCCAAGACTTATATTTTTTTTCTCTTTTTTTGATCTCGATAGATTTGAATGCATCAAGATATATTAACTTTTTATATTGTTTTGGTAATATACTATTTTATATTTATTACAATTATCCAATTTAATGTTGTATTATATAACTGCAATGTAATAATTTAGATCTTTAGATAAAAATAATAATTAGTAAAATTATAATATACACACATTTCATCAATTATCTATCACATTTGTGTTTGAAACAGAAAACATTTCATTGTTTGGCAAGACTCACCGCTTAGGCCAATCTAGGGCAAAACAAAAGAGGCGAGTGCATTAGACAAATGGAATCTTCTAATTAGGCCAAATGAAGCAATTTTAGGTGAAATAATTGCCACGGAAGGGCAATATCATATTATTGACGGATTAACCTAAGCATATGGTGAAGCCATATCAATAGATTAGTTCACTTTGGCGATATGTATAATCTAAAGGCAGAATTGACCCTCTTTTATGTAG
The DNA here is from genome assembly GCA_024138025.1 of Combretum micranthum. Lineage (NCBI taxonomy): Eukaryota > Viridiplantae > Streptophyta > Magnoliopsida > Myrtales > Combretaceae > Combretum > Combretum micranthum. Next base: position 338,896 of record JAMXBD010001137.1, on the reverse strand, counting down.
ACTAATCAATACCTAATGCTACTGTCTCGATGAGGTCTTTATAGGTTGAAATAGGTGAGGTCAATTGAACCTCTCAAACACATATGAGATATTAGAATGGCTCTTCTAATAGGAAAGATGGATTTAGAACAAACTTCGAAAGACGAGGGAAAAAAAGTAGTTAAGCATTCAAAATCAAAGTAAAAATAAAGATATTGAAGGGATGGTCAAATGTCGCACAATCACCAAAAGAGTGAAACCTCTCTTCTCCTTTGATTAGTGATTGCAGAGCTGATATTCTAACTCCATCATGCCACCTTATTCTATATAAATTTGCTTTATTAGGAAAACTCTACCTTGAACAACTCTATAAGAGTTAATATCAAAGAATGACGAAATAGGTAAGGAGTAAGAAGAGCTTATGGAAGCCTAACGTTCCAGCGAAGATGGTCTTAGAACGAGCTTAACAATGGTTCTAGTTAGAAACAATTGGGTGTAGGTAGTGGCTACGCATTAACTTAATTATGGTGGAGTTATGAATGCAGGGAAAATATTATAGTTCGAGAGCTTAAAGTCAAGTAAAAAGGATCATCCTCCTATGAGCAAACTATTCAAGAGTTGTGCTATTGTCTTAATGAGGTCATAAGATAAATTAAAACTTCTAGTACGTACGTGGGACGATGATAAAATTAAGATGGCTCTTCTATTAGGTAGGACGGGTTAAGATTTTTAACATAATTAATAAATAAATCTTGTCACAAGTTAAGAATTTATAAATACAAATCTATTTAGACTGGGTACAAGACGCAACTTGTTAATATGAACAGTCTTACTCTTGTTATATGTATGTGCTCATATGTTGATGTGATCTTATGTTATGTAGTTTCTAGCCATCCAAGTATATTTAAATTTTGGGATACTCACGAGATGATCGAAATACCATTGAGGGTTTGTTTGTATGTTAGCATATTATAAATACAAATACTATTTTTTTCAAATTTGTTCTAATAAATTATTTATTAAAAAAATAGATATAGATAAAAAATAATTGATAGTTCTCATTAAAAGATAAAAAAATTAAATATAGATGTAAATCGAACATATTTATATATATTATTTCGATACAGATACAGATACAAACCATCCAAACATAAACGCATAAAACATGGATTTTTTTACATAAGAATCCAAAATTTATGAACTTAGTATCACTAGGAATCCTAATGTTTACATGGATTCTAACTAACGACTCAAATTAAAGATCTCATATTCGTGAAATGCTCAAACTCCCCATATTGATTCGACAATTTTGCAAACAATTAAATCTCCGCCAAAGTGAACAAGCGATTCGTCAAAATTCATCTGCATATCACCAAGGTGTGAATTCAATTTTAGGTTATTCTTCCAATATTCTGTATATATAATTCAAAGATTACAAATTATCCTAAAACTTTGGTAAATTGCCCAATTAGCCCTTTACCATAAATATAAATGAGGGGAAAATGCAAATAATCCCATCACTTTAGACCTTAGTCCACATATCCCCTAAACTTTCAAATATTGTAAATCTTACCCTAAACTTTGATAAAGTGACAAATAACCACTAAATGTTTAAAATAACCTTCATTAATTTTAATCTTAACTCATAGACACCTCTCAAATTTTTTAAAGTGCGCTTTAATACCTCATAACTTTAGTTTTGTCTTTTGTTAAACTGAAAAAATTAAATGTCCTTAATATTGCCATTTTATCAAAATTTAGAGATTTATTTGCAATATTTGAAAGTTATACGATATACTCGTTTATATGTCAAAGTTTATGGAAATTATTTATAATTTCTTTTATGAATAAATATGAAACAGAAAATACTTCCTATAAAAAATGGCTAAAATAATAAATTAAATTGTAAATATACTTTTTATATTTATTTTTTGTGCACCTAACCCCTTATCTTCGTAGTCATGTGTTTAAACTATAAATTTTTAGAAAGATTATGTATTTTAACTATTTTTCAGGTCTAAACGAAAATTTTCTAAAGAATTCGGACTTAAATACACGACTTTGAATATAACGAAATTTAATTAAAAATAAATAAATGTAAAAGAATGTGCATTTTCCAATTACAAAGTTAAATTTAAACTTCCAAAAACATTCATTTGCGAATGAAGCCGAACTGCGCGCAAAGGCACGTGAGCGATAGTGCTGGTGTGATTTACAGGATTTTTCTTTCTTGGTCAACTATAGAGAGTTTCCTGGGAAGTTGAACTTTGGCATAAGATATGGGTATGGGATGTCCGTGGGTTCTCATTAATGGCTTTTGAGTCATGGGAGACAAGACAACTCTCCATGGATTGGTCTCGGGGTAAAACGCCTTCTTTCCCACTGATTTTTTTTTTTCTTTTTTCTTTTCCAGATTTTCTCCTTAAAAAATCACATTCCTATGATGTGACGATGCAATAGTAATTTAGTTGCAAAGAGATCCAATACTTGAAATATCTGAAATCCTACTAGTTTAATTAAAAAAATATAAATTAGATTGTATAAAATGATAGAAAATTTAAATCAAATTAAAATCTAAACTAGAAATTTGTGCTAGATAATTTAACTAAGTAGATTAAGTAAATTATATAGTATGGTCAGGTGAATTAAGAAAGCTAGTAATTAATTTCAAATGAAAATAGAGATTAAACCACATCAATTTCCTATTTCATCATACCAAGTAAATTAAACCAAACCCAAATACCAATTTAGCCATCCAACTAAATTATAGTTTCTCTATTTTCTTGTGAGTTCCTAGATCCATTTAAACTCTAATTAAATTGCCAACCCAACTAACTGACTATCTTAGCTTTAAACCCATTTAAAAAACTTTTAGAACCTAACACATCACTATTCTTATCCTAAATAATTTTCAGCAGAATTTTTATTCAAATATTATTTTTTTGCCAACTCAAGAAGCTTTAGAACCATCTCAATATTGTCACCTAATATCCCTCTTCTTATCCCACTTTTATTTTGCAAAAACCCTAAGGAAAACCTAAAGAATGGCATCTAAATAGCGTCCAAAAATCAGCAAAAATTTTCTTCTAATTTCACTCTCAAAACAAACCCTAAATCGCTACAAACTCATTTCTCATATCAAAACTCTAATGGGTACTAAGTCTTCTAATGTTTTATATTTTCTTTAAACCACCTAAAACCCCTATTAATCTTTAGTTTTCTTTTGAAATTAGGTGTATTCAAGTGGGTTTGGGATTAGAGGCAAAAGGAGCTTCATCAAAATTTCTAGAAGTAGAGTAGTGAAGGGTTTAATCTTTGATTGCGTCTACAAGTAAGTATTTTGATTAATTTGTGAAATAATGAAATGTATTAGCAAATAATATGATAAAATAGTAAAAATATAGTAAATAAAATATATGATTTAGGTCAAATATTATGTATTGTTTAGCTTGAGTGAAATATGTTAATTTTGCCATTTTTCTTATACAATTTGATGAATGTGTGATTTACATATGATGAATATAGAATATTATGACATATATTCTATTTTAATATTTTTTATGCAACTTTTCAAATAATTTTTCATGATGAAATCAAATAAATATGTTATTATTTACGCTGAACAAAAATTAATCACCTAGGAATATAAACTATGTAATATTAGTTAATGGATGAAACAAATTTATTTTTGAGTGAAATTTTCTAAAATGATATCTTATTGTTTTATGATGTAAAATAGAGAGTTTGATAATTTTTTTAACTTGATTTACTATTATTAAAGCCCTAATAGGTGTGCTAAATAAGAAAAATAAATAAAACATCAAAAGAATTTGTTCTTGTATGAAATTTTTATGAATGATATCTTAATATGTCTAATAGTGAACTGCAAAGTTTCGTGTTTTTTAAAGGTTATTTGCTATTTCTAAAAGATCAGTTTATTTCTGTATGACAATATATATTAATATGAGTTGTTAAATCTAAATAAAATATCACATGAATTTAATTTTGACATATATTTTTAATAATGATATTTTAATGTGTCTATATTCAAACCAGAAACTTTTGTGACTTTTGAAAATATTTTACTATTTAAAAAAATTAATTTCATTTCATCTAATAATATAACGCCTCAAAACTTCACCTACCGAGGTATTGTCTGCTTTGGCCACACGTCATACGGTTTTGTTCTTTGGATGCCAATATGTCCCAAGGAGTCACCCATCATGGGATTGCTCTACATAGAGCACACTTAACGTTGAAGTTTCGACGAATTCCAAGCCACTACACCAAAAGATATATATGTAATTAGAGTTCCACGATCTATATTTGAGAGGTATCACATACCCATCCACTTATAAAACTAACGTCCTCATCAGTTACGTTACACAGGTCCAGGGCTACACCTGGCAGTAAGAATAAACTCTTCTACTTCTGGCTAGTGAACTGCTCTGATACCACCTATAATGCTCTGGAACTTCGTCCATCGAGGTATTATCCGCTTTGGCCACACATCATACGGTTTTATCCTTTTGGTGCCAATACTTCTCAGGTGGTCACCCATCATGAGATTGCTCTGCACAAAGCACGCTTAACTTTGGAGTTTCGATGAACTCCAAGCCACCACATCAAAAGGTGCCTCTATGATTAAAGTTCAACTATCTATATTTCATAGGTATCACAAATAACATATAGCAATATGAGTTGTTAAATGTAAATAAAATATTAAACAAAGTTATTTATTAACAAAATTTTGAGAAATGATATTATAATATGTCTAACCTCAAAATGGAAATTTTCGTAATTTTTCAAATTCATTTTATTATTTTTAAAAAATAATTTACATCTGAAAATATTGTGGCCCTGTTTCAAAATGAAAAATTGCATGTTTCAGCTTAAATAATTAATTTAATCTCTAAACCAACTTGATTAATGTATAATTAGCTTTAATTAGTCAGCTTAGGTATTTTCTAAATTATTAGGTCTTTTGTCAAATTAAAATTTGATAGAAATAAGTTAATGGGCCAAATATGATAGTATAGGCATAATAGAATCTTTAATTATAAAATTGAACAAATAGACATAGGTGGGCTTAAACCAAATAAAATGAATTATTGTGGGTTTTGTCATATTAAATGGACTTAGTTGACAATTTATGGCTCGATTAAATTAAATTAACTCAAATTGGCTAAATATGTCGAACCGGATTAAAATAGGCATTTAATGATATAAAGGAGCTTAAAATGGATACTTAGCAAATAAATGAGCTTTTATAAACTTAGGGCTTAAAATGACTATAAAATGGAATTATTTATAGTTTTATATTTAATTAGGGTAAATTAATTTAAACGGGTCTAATTAGTAGAAATATGATCAAGTTGACATAAATAATCTAAAATGGGTCAAGATGGTAAGAATAGATCCAACTCGACCTAAATAACCTAAAAAGGATTTAGAAATTAATTTAGATTTGACTTAACTAATATGAATAATTTTATGCTTTAATAATTAGTTATGGGCTTAAATACTAAAATAGAATTCAATTTAACTAAATAACCACAAATGGGCTTAATTAAATAAAATTGATTTGGAAACACAATACTAGACCTAATAACATAATTTCTAGCCAACTAGGCCTTTTTACATAGGCTCAAACTAAATCATAACAAATCTTCTCTAATCAATTACAGCCTAAACCTTTAAAATATAACCTCTACCCAAATTTATGGGCTTAAATTCTAAAATACGGGCTTACTATTCCAATTAGGCCTATTCCCAAATATTTAAGTCAATTATCAATTACAAATATTGAAATACCTAATTGGGCCCAAATTCCTTCCATGGGCCCAAAAGCCCTAAAATACCCTTAATGGGCCCAAATAGAAACTGGAAGGCCCAATAGCTTAATTAAGGTCTAAATTTAATTCCAATTGCCCTTGAACACAATTCCTATGTTCAATAACCAATATTACTCTAATTAAACCTAAATTCAAAATAAAACCCGATTCCACCTAATTATATATATATATATATATAGATTTTCTTAATAAACTCAATTCCTAACCCCTAAAACCCATTACCTTAAAAATTGAAACACTTGGAGAATTTCTTATTAGGCTTAACTCAAGATCCTCAAATGCCCAAATACATCTAAATAACAAATCCAATTTCTAAATTCAATGAGCTTAGTCTAAATTACCTAAGCCTACTATCCTAAATGAATTCAATTAATTATAACCCAAAGGCCTTACATTATATAAATCCTTACATTAATTGATTAATCAATATGGCTTAAATCATTGGTTTATATATCTCATGCTTATATGAATTAATATTCCTCGAACAGATATTCCATCAACCTATTATCTTTTGTGTGATCTTTTATCATTTATCGACTCATTATCACAAATGTAGTGACTTGTGTGTTGCTTAGTAAGATAGGCATCCTAAAATGAACTAACACTTAAAGATGGCCTAATTAATTGATTGAGTGTGCTTCCATCATTTAATCTGGTCCAAGGAGCAATAAACTTGGTAGGCGATGCTGGCAAGATAATTAGGCTCTTAGGCTACCATTGGTGGCTTAGTGGATAGCTGATGAGGCAAATAGTATCAAGATGACGACAACTTAGACTCAAAGAGAAGTAATGCAATCTGGTTTACATTTATGAGACCAATTGAGCTGAATTATGGTATGGACTGAGATAAGTAAATATGTGTATCATTGTAAACCCTAGAATAAGCTATTACTCGATTTTTTATAGAAGATATAGAAATTCAAGCTACTTATATCAACCCCTTAAGCAGTTATTGTTACTCAAAATGCCCAAATTCCTAGCTAGCATGTTGCCGAAGTGTAAGTACTTCATTGTTGCCTGTTTCACTTAAATTAAAAAGATATAAATAGATGGTTGATGCATTGCAAATAGTTTATATACGTAATCATGTATGATTGCGTTGTTGTGTATTAGGTTTCAGCTCATTTCTTTATTTTTCAAGTGTTGGTGATTACATCTCCGATGCTCATGTGTATCTCGAGCATGGGATGAATCAGTACGAGTTTATTGATGAGCAAAATTGCTAGGAACACTGATTATGTGTTTTTCTTAAATAAAAACTGAAGTTACCTTTTCAAACTTGCATTTTCTTTTGAGGGCCTAGTTTGTGCCCATTGTTGTAAAAGCCTTTATTAGATACTTTATATTAGTATTTATTTACCTTTGATACATTTTTATTTTTCCGCTGCTTAATTAAATATTTTCGAAAGCTAATTATATGATTTTAAAATCTAAAATTGGATAGCAAACGATCATAATAAACAAATAGTTTAGAGTAGCCTTAGTGTATAACATGTAAGGACCCGAACCACTAAATCCTAAGATTTAGTGTACTGAGTCCCCTACCACATATAACATTTTCACATTATATGTAAGATTGTCCTAAAACTAACAGTTTATGAGAATTGTTTGATTAATTCTTTCAACACTTTATAAACAATTTTTAAACAAAAGAAGATTGCTGATAAAAGCAATCTATACATATATACATTATATGTACAAAGATTAGTGTCAATATAAGACACTACAAAATTACAAGTTGTTCTTGGTACAAAAGATAAACTAAAGAGATCTTAAAGTCTTTTACAAATTAGGCTTATTTAACAAGCATCATATACAGAGAATTATGTTTTAAACAAAAGCTTCTCCCAAAACTAAGGGCATTCAAGTCCTACTCGTCCCACTCGTCCATGAACCTCTCAAAATCTGACCCGTATCTCAGATCATCATACAACTTATCTTCAATACCTGTAATGCAGCAAAAGTGAGCCAAATGCCTAGTACGCATTAACAAATACAAAAACAAATTGTCAAGCAAACTTAATTCGAATGAAATGTATTAACGATCAAGTCATTATCTTGTTAAGTTTTCTTTTACCAAAACAATAGTAGGGTATTCAAACCATGGAATCATGCTCTGGGAATTTAGTGGTCTTGAGTAACAACAGCTGCTTAAGGGGTTGATATAAGCAGTTCGAATACTTATATCTCCTATATCTATTCCATAAAGAAATAGCTTCATTTAGGGCTCCAAAGCCGTCGCCTGACTCTACTTAAACTCAATCCACAATATGAATCTAGTTCACAAGTCTCCATAAACTTTGAATTAAACTATGACATTTCCCCTTAAGTTTAAATAAACGTTACTCAGATACTATTCTCCCCACCAGCTATCCGCTTAACCATAAACAAATCGCTAGTGCATCATAGCGTACCATTACATCATGGTAAAGTCATTGCATCATGACTTAGGTTAAGCGTCTAACTAACATGTCATTACATCATGACAGGTTTGCTACTTCTCGGACCAGATTCAACAGCATAATAGACATCTAGTTCTTCAAATTATTAAATCGAATTGAATTAAGTTAAATTTAATAATGCCTATTCCTAGTATACAACAAGCAAGCTATTGCGTACCTGTACCCAATAGTGTATTACTATATTCACTCAGAGGGGAATCAACTAAAGAACCTTTAATTGAAATAAGGAATATCAAAACAAATCAATAATCAAACGTAAAATATATATACAACACACTATTCTAAGTTAACTATACAAGAAGATTTAATGAACTTAACATATAGCTTTAACATTTAATTCATACATAAAACATGTTTATACAGCTTATAAATTCATTAGAAGACCATATATGAAGCAAAGAAGGACAATCGAAGAAGATTGAAATTGTAAAAACTCAGGGAATACGTGGACAATTTACACCTACAAATTGGAGCTGAACAATGGCAACGTTGGAATCATACGACGGCGATGATAAGCTCAGCGTTAAGAAAATCGGTTCTGTTCGCATTCAATACCGATTAAAGGCCGGTAGCGTTGAAGCCCTAGTGGCCGGCGTAAGATTTGAAAAAATAAACACTGGCCAATTTCTTCACAAAAGCTGGCGACGTTATAAGCAGCGTTAGAAAAATTGGTTCTGATCACATCTAACACCGCCTCTACGTCGGCGGCGTTGAAGTGCCGTATACCGGTGTAAACGCAAAAATAGACCTATTCGAAAAGTTTTCATTTGCCCTGTTTTGCACTTTGAAAATTTGTAACATAAAGCACTTTTAATCCTTCTTCAAATACATATTTAGCTTCATATATTATCCTCTATCCATACTAACCATTCCTAGAAACTTTGAACATCATTTAAACACATCAAACTACTTCATTTATAACAAACCCTCTCCTACTCTTCACCTTAACTTAACTACTCAAAATCTAATTTAATCCTCACCAACACTTCTCACTACTTCCATAACATATATAACAAGTTCATATAATAATAAAACACAACCTAAAATTTATTAATACATAAAACCATTCAAACTCATATGACATTAAAACTCATTCTAACATGGATTCTATATCTATATCACAAGTAGGAATATTGACTCACATAAAGAAGCTTTGGCTTAGGGAAAATTGTTAAATCCAAGAGCATGTTCTTGTTAAGGTTTGGAGCTTATGGTTTGAAGAAAGAAGAGCAAAAGAAAGAAAAGAAAAGTGAAAATTCAGTGGATTGTGTTGACTACCAAAAGAAGGTCTATTTGATCAAATTATGGACTCATATTTATCCTAACTTTGACTTTTGGGGTACATATGGGTTAGGCTTAATTTAGCTTAATTTATGGCTAATTTAGACTTAATTTGAGCTTGAAAATGGGCTTAACATAATGTAAAATTATGTTAGCACATTTTTAGATATTTCAAAAGTTGTTTTGATAATTTTAAACATAACACACACACACATACACACATATATTAATTCATAAGAGATACAAATATTAATTATACTATACGCACATTAATAGACATAAAACAATAGCATCAATCTCATCACACATATACACATACATCAATAATTTACATTAATAAAACATAGTATATCAAACCTATTTCTATACATTCGTTTTCATATATCAAATTTGCTTCAAAATTAATATTTAGAACTAATATTATATTTACATAAAATTAAATCATTAAATAAATTTGGTTATTTCATAACACTTAAGGACTATATGTGGCGGAATCAAACATAACTTGACCATATTCGAGGCATGATAGTACCACATCATCAGGGTGATGGTTTAAAGTTGAAATAAGCATTTGGAGTAAACCCTATTTCTTCCCTTCATATTTTTTTATTACTATAAAAGGGATAGCTGATGACTATGAGTGTTACATATACAAAGAAAAGTGAGGTTAGTAAAGCAAAGAAGTTATGATTTCCCCCTTTTTTTCCTTTAAATCATTATTCATTGAAAGATTGATCATCATTTGGCTATAAATTCATATGATTACTATATAACTATTTATTTATTCTGCTAATTGTAAAGACCCGTCCCTCTAAATCCCGAGATTTTGAGTTCCAAGTCCCCAACCACATATAACGTTTTTCACATTATATGTAAGGTTGTTCTGAAACTAACAGTTTATGAAAATTGTTTGATCAAAACTACTAAAACTTTATAAAGAACTTTCAATAAAACAAGATTGTTAACAAAAGCAATCTGTACATATATTTACATCATATATACACTGTTTAGTGTCAATACAAGACACTACAAAATTACAAGTTTTCTTAAAGCAAAAGAATCCTAAGGAATCTTAAGGTCTTTACAAATTAGACTTATCTATCAAGCCTTCTATACATAACTTTTCCTTTAGCAAAAATTCTTCCAAAAGTCCGGGGTGTTCGAGTACTATTCGTCCCACTCATCCATGAATCTCTCAAAGTTGGACCCGTAACCCAAATCATCATAAAACTCGTCTCCAGTACCTGTAAAGCAGCAAAAGTGAGCCAAAAGCCCAGTACACAATAACAAATGCAAAAACAAGTTATCAAGCCAATGTAAATCCAATGAAATGCATTAGTAGACAAGTGATTATCTTTATTAAATTTTCTTTCGCAAAACAACTGGGGGGTATTCAAACCCCGGAATCACGCTTTAGGCATTCAGGGATCCTGAGTAACAGCAGCTGCTCAGGGGGTTGATATAAGCAGTCTGAATACTTATATCTCCTATATCTATTTCATAAAGATAATAGCTTCATTTAGGGTTCAAAAGCCATTGCCGGACTCTACTTAAACTCAGTCCATAACATGAACCTAGTTCACAAGTTCCCATAAACTTTGAACTAAATCATGGTATTTCCCCCTAAGTTTAAGCAAACGTTACTCAGATACTATTCCCCCTATCGGCTACCCACTTAACCAAAAAGAATCGTTATTGCATCATAGCGTACCATTGCATCATGGTAAAGTCATTGCATCATGACTTGGTGAAGCGCCTAACTAACATGTCATTGCATCACGACAGGTTTGCTGCTCCTCGGATCAGATTAAACAGCATAATAGACATCCAATTCATTCAAATATTAAGTCGAATCAATTTAAGTCAAATCAGGAATGCCTTATCCTAGCAAACATCAAACAAGTTATTGCGTACCTGAACCCGATAATATATCACTACAGTCTCTCGGTGATGAACTAACCGAAGAACCCTTAACTGAAATAGGAATATCAAAATAATCAATAAATAAATATAGATTCCACATTCACAAATATACATACATATCACAATCCTAGATCAATTATACAAGGAAATTCATTAAGCTTTGCATAGAGTTTTAATATTAAATTCATGCATAAAACATGTTTATCTAGCTCATATATTCAATAGGAATCATATATGAAGTAAAGATTGAAGATTGAAGAAGTTTGAATTTGAAAAACTCAGGGGATACGCTGCCTTCCAACGCTTGCAAAATTTGAATGAACGCCGGCAGCATAGGTAGTTTACGCCGGTAACGTTTCACTCCGGCGTTTAAAAATTTGGTTCTGTTCCACTTCAACACCGCCCCATACGCCAGCGGCTTAAACTCTCAAATTGCCGGCGTACGTTTTGAAGAACAAACGCTGGCAAAATTTCTTGTAAAAACCGGCGGTGTTCAAAAGCGGCATTAAAAGATTTACTTCTGTTTGGTTCCAACACTGCCTCTACGCCGGCGACGTTGAATTTCCAGATGCTGACATACGTTCAAAACAGACCTATTCGACAGAACACATTTCCCCTGTTTTCCACTTCGAAATTTTCTAACCTATAACACTTTTGAATCTTCTTCAACTTCATTTTTAACTTCATATACTCACTCCTACTTAAACTACTCAATCCTAGCAACTCAAAACATTAAATCACACATTTAATCACTTCAAATCCCATTCCATTCATCTCAACTTAACTACTCAAACTATTTTATTTCTTCCCAACACTCTATATTACTACCACAACACATAAACAAACTCACACACTAACAAAACACAATCCAAGCTAATTTCAATGCATGAACAAGCAATTTAGATAGCATTAAACTCATCCTATCCAAGATTTCACATAGCCACTATAAGAAATGAAAACAAAACAAAAGTTATACTTAAATCAACTCACATGTATATGCCTTGTCTTGGAGAGAATTTTGATTCACAAGCTTGATGTTGTCTTGGTTTGGACTTGGAATTTGGAGTGAAGGAAGAAGAGAAAAGAAAGAAAGAAAAAGAAAATTCGGATAAAAGAAAGGGCTGCCCAAAAGGAGGTCTAATTAAGCTAATTTGAGTCTTAAACTTATCTAAAATTGACTTTTAAGGCATATATAACTTTAGTTTGCATTTGAGTTAATTTGAGTTCATTTGGGTTTATTTAGGCATAAATACTAGCTTAACTAATAAAATTTCTATCAACTAATCTTAGCAAAACCAAAGTTGATTTTATAGATCTAAACTTAACTTAACATATTAATGTATAAAAGACACAATTAATAATTATACTATACACACATTAATATATATAAAACAAGGATATTAATTTCATTACATATGCAAAATAACACATGAAATGTTCAATTTACACTAACTTAAACACATTTAACTATTACCAAACACAACTCTCAAAATCATCATGCTCATTTAGTTCAATAATTAAGATAAATAAGCATATACATGGAAATTAAATAGAATTCAAATTTGGATCCTTTCATTCTTCCCTCCTTCAAGAAGTGTCGTCCCCGAAACTTAACTCACCTTCTTAATCAAAAAGTTCAGGATACTTCTGTCTCATAACACTTTCCACTTCCCAAATCTTTTCTCTCTCAGATTGGTTACTCCATTGGACTTTTGCCATCGGTATTACTTTATTCCTCAATTCTTTATCCATTTTTCCTAAAGTTCTAATCGGTTTCTCCTCAGTAGTCAAATCTGGTAGTATCTCTGGTTGATTCATGTCCAATATTGCATCGGAATCAGATATGCATTTTCTAAGCTGAGACACATGAAAAACATTATGAACACCTGACAAACTTGGTGGTAACGCCAATCTATAAGCTAATGGCCCGATTCGTTTCAAAATTTCATATGGTCCAATGTATCTTGGATTCAATTTGCTCCTTACGCCAAATCTAAAAACTCCTTTTGTCGAGGATATTTTGAGAAACACATGATCTCCAAGTTCAAACTCCAAAGGTCTTCTTCTCAAATCGGCATAACTTTTATATCGGTCTTGAGCAGCTTTTATTCTCTGTTTAATCATTTGAATCTTATCAATTGCTTGTTGTACCAAATCACGATCGATCAACACTCTCTCACCCACTTCATCCCAATGTAAAGGAGATCTACATTTTCTCCCATATAATGCTTCATATGGAGCCATCTGAATCACTGTCTGATAGCTATTGTTGTAAGCAAATTCAACCAGAGGTAAGTGTTCATCCCAATTCCTTCCAAAATCTAATGCGCAAGCTCTAAGCATATCTTCAAGAATTTGAATCGTCCTTTCTAATTGCCCGTTAGTTTGTGGATGAAAAGCTGTACTAAACTGTAACTTTGTCCCAAGAGCTTCATGAAGACTTTTCCAAAATCGACTGACAAATCCGGTATCTCTATCTGAAGTGATGGTCACTGGTATACCATGTAATCTCACTATCTCTCGAATATAAATCTGAGCCAATTTTTCGAGTGAATACCCGACTCTCAATGGAATGAAATGTGATGATTTCGTTAGCCGATCTACAATGATCCAAATCATTTCATTCTTGGCTACTGTCTTTGGTAAAGCCGTCACAAAATCCATAGTTATCTCATCCCACTTCCATTCCGGGATTCTTAATGGTTGCAATTCTCCTCCAGGTCGTTGATGCTCAATCTTCACTTGTTGACATACCAAACACTTAGAAACAAATCTTGCAATATCCTTCTTCATTCCTTCCCACCAAAAATGTCGCTTCAAGTCTCGATACATCTTTGTGTTTCCAGGATGAATTGAATATGAGGAGAATGCGCTTCTTTCATAATTTGATGTCTCAAGTCATAGATCTCGGGTACATAAATTCTATCCTTAAACCTGATAATACCTTTATCATCAATCCTCATATCTTTTCTCCTCTTCTTACTTATCTCACTTCTCAATTTCTGGCTTCTAGGTTCTTCCAGTTGTCCTTGCTTAAATTGATCCAGAATCGTTGGTTACACTGATAAACTCGCTAGCATAATGTCAACATTTTCCATGGCTATCTCAATATTCATCCTTTGAAGATCTTCTTGTAATTCCTTGAGTAGTAATCAGAGATTCCACATTCATTGGTTTCTTTCTACTGAGCGCATCTGCTACAACATTGGCTTTTCCCGGTGATACAAAATTTCAACATTGTAATCTTTGATTAACTCCAACCATCTTCGTTGTCGCATATTCAATTCTTTTTAGTGAAAATGTATTTCAAACTCTTGTCAGTGAATATCTTACACTTTTCACCAAATAAATAATGTCTCCAAAGCTTCAATGCTAATACCACCGGCTAGCTCGAGATCATGAATTGGGTAATTCCTCTCGTGGGGTTTCAATTGTCTTGAGGCATAAGCTATAACTCGATTATCTTGCATCAAAACACATCCAGTCCTTGAAGTGAAGCATCACTGTAGATCACGAACTCTTCTCCGCTAACTGGTAGTGCCAAAATCGGTGCAGAAACCAATCGTTCTTTCAGCTCAAGAAAACTTTGATTACAATCTTCATTCCAATCAAATTTCACATATTTTCTTGTCAACTTAGTTAATGGGAAGCAATTTTGGAAAAACCTTGTACAAATCTTCTATAATAGCTTGCCAAACCCAGAAAACTTCGTACTTCAGTGACACTTGTAGGTGGTGGCCAGTCCAATACCGCTTTAATCTTTTCCGGATCAACAGATATTTCTTCTTTTGTAATGATATGTCTCAAGAATGTAACTTCTCTCAGTCAAAACTTGCACTTGCTAAATTTAGCACCATATCAACTTGGAGTTCTTCCTTACTCATTGTAGCTCCCATATCCTTCTCCCACATTTCCATAGAATACATACTCTTCGGTCTCCTTCTTTCCAACACATGAAGCAGTCTTCTGCCCTCCAATTCAACACTTACTTTCGCTTTATTACAGTCTATTGTAGCTTTGTAAAGATTTAACCAATTCATTCCAAGAATAACATCAAAATCGATTAAAGGCAGAACTAACATATCTATTGTTATGCTTTCATCAGAAATCACAACATCAACATTTCTACATACACATGGCTCTTTGGATTGCACACCAAAAGGAGTATTTACACTCATCATTCTATCATACAACACTTCAGAAGACAAACCACACTCATTCACAAAACTTTCAGCAACACATGCATGAGTAGCACCAGTGTCAATTAAAGTATATGCAGGATGATTTGCAATCTGTGTTGTACCTGCCAGTGTATCAACCGAAGGAGCTTTCTTACACTGTTGTAAAGCAAATACTCTAGCAGCTGTCATTCCCTTTCCAAAGTTTGGTCCTTCATTCCTAGGCTTTTCTTTACGATTCGCCACATGATGACCTCTTTGTTGACAATGAGCACAGAAGATGGGCTTCACTTTAGGATGAGGACACTCAGAAGCTTTATGACCTACTTTCCCACATGCAAAGCAAGCTCCAGGAGTCCACTTACATTGAAATGATTCATGAGGCCCAAAACATATAGGACACCGCTTATCAAATGGAATAGAAGGCATAGAAGTCTTCACTACTTGTCCCGAACTTGGTTTCTTACCCATATATGGTCGCTTGCCTTTGTTAACATTACCAAACCTTGAATAAGGAGTGTGTGGTGTCACCGATCTCTTGCCCATAAATGTAGCACGTCTATCCCTCAGAGCTTTATTTTCATTATTAATTTATTCCACTATCTTCGCTTTGATTACTGTTTCAGACAGTGTTAATAGTTGAAATTTCTTGACCTCACTCTAAATCTCCATGTTTAAGCCATCTTGAAACTTTTGAACCTTCATACTCTCATCATTGTAATTTGTACCAGCAAACTTAAGCAATCTGCAATATTCTGCATGATATTCTTCAACAGTTTTATTTCCTTGCCTTAGACTTAGCCAACTCGATATCATTTGTTCTCGTATTGTGGATGGAATGTATTGCAAGAAAAAGGCTTCCTTAAATATGTTCCATGGTATTAGTCTCACATATCTTTCACTATTCAATCTCCACCAAGTATATGCATCTCCCTTCAACATATATATAGCTAAATCAACTTTCCTATGCTCAGGTACTTCACAAGCTGCAAATGCTTTCTCCAGCTCCACTTTCCAACCTTCCGTTCTAGTCAAATCCAAAACAGTTCCATCAAAACCAGGTACCAGTCTGACAAAATCATGCAACTTGACTTGATCATTCCGGTCTCCCATTGGTACTTGTTCTTGTCTCACAGTTGATGGATTATATTGCTACATGAATTGTTGTTGTTGTTGATACATCATTTGTTGATACTATTGAACTATTGCAAACATGTCTCGAAACATAGTGAACACATTATTCGGATCTCTTGTAGGCATCTGAGGCATAGCTGGATATGCTGGCATTTGAGGAGGCTGCGGATTTGGTGCAGTAGAAGCCGAAGCCGGTGATGGAGTTGAAGTAGAAGCTGGAATACTAGCTGATGCAGAAGCTGAAATAGTAGACTGAGAAGGAGGTGGCATATTCTCTCTTTCTGAAGATTGTCGAGTTACTCTTCTTGACCTATCCATCTTTTAAACAAACATGCAACATATGTATGACATATAATAATTTTACAATATCAAATCAACATCAAAACAATTAATAACCAAATAGACATTCAAACAAAATACTTAATATAAACAAGTCCTATATACGTCTAACTAAACTCACCGCATCTAAGGTAAAGTCACCACTGTTTAATCAAACAATTTCATAAACATAGCTCTGACACCATCTGTAAAGACCCCTCCCTCTAAATCCCGAGATTTTGAGTTCCGAGTCCCCAACCACATATAACGTTTTCACATTATATGTAAGGTTGTCCTAAAACTAACAGTTTATAAAAATTGTTTGATCAAAACTACTAAAACTTTATAAAAAAAACTTTTAATAAAACAAGATTACTAACAAAAGCAATCTGTACATATGTTTACATCATATATACACTGTTTAGTGTCAATACAAGACACTACAAAATTACAAGTTTTCTTAAAGCAAAAGAATCCTAAGGAATCTTAAGGTCTTTACAAATTAGGCTTATCTATCAAGCCTTCTATACATAACTTTTCCTTTGGCAAAAATTCTTCAAAAAGTCCAGGGTGTTCGAGTCCTGTTCGTCCCACTCATCCATGAATCTCTCAAAGTCGAACCCGTAACCCAAATCATCATAAAACTCGTCTCCAGTACCTACAAAGCAGCAAAAGTGAGCCAAAGGCCCAATACACAATAACAAATGCAAAAACAAGTTATCAAGCCAATGTAAATCCAATGAAATGCATTAGTAGACAAGCAATTATCTTTATTAAATTTTCTTTTGCAAAATAACAGGGGGGTATTCAAACCTCGGAATCACGCTTTGGGCATTCAGGGATCCTGAGTAACAGCAGCTGCTCAAGGGGTTAATATAAGCAGTCCGAATACTTATATCTCCTATATCTATTTCATAAAGATAATAGCTTCATTTAGGGTTCAAAAGCCGTTGCCGGACTCTACTTAAACTCAGTCCATAACATGAGCCTAGTTCACAAGTTCCCATAACATAAGCTTTGCATAGAGTTTTAATATTAAATTCATGCATAAAACATGTTTATCTAGCTCATATATTCAATAGGGAATCATATATGAAGTAAAGATTGAAGATTGAAGAAGTTTGAATTTGAAAAACTCAGGAGATATGCTGCCTTCCAATGCTTGCAAAATTTGATTGAACGCCGGCAGCATAGGTAGTTTACGCCGACGGCGTTTCACTCCGGCGTTTAAAAATTTGGTTCTATTCCACTTCAACACCACCCTATATGCCGGCGGCTTAAACTCTCAAATTGCCGGCGTACGTTTTGAAGAACAAACGCTGGCAAAATTTCTTGTAAAAGCCGGTGGTGTTCAAAAGCGGCGTTAAAAGATTTACTTCTGTTTGGTTCCAACGTTGCCTCCATCCTCAACTTAACTACTCAAACTATTTTTATTTCTTCCCAACACTCTATATTACTACCACAACACATAAACAAACTCACACACTAACAAAACACAATCCAAGCTAATTTCAAAGCATGAACAAGCAATTTAGATAGCATTAAACTCATCC
The DNA here is from genome assembly GCA_024138025.1 of Combretum micranthum. Lineage (NCBI taxonomy): Eukaryota > Viridiplantae > Streptophyta > Magnoliopsida > Myrtales > Combretaceae > Combretum > Combretum micranthum. The sequence goes on along the minus strand of JAMXBD010001137.1, from coordinate 320,213 downwards.
TATCCATGATTTCACATAGCCACTACAAGAAATGAAAACAAAACAAAAGTTATACTTAAATCAACTCACATGTATATGCCTTGTCTTGGAGAGAATTTTGATTCACAAGGCTTGATATTGTTCTTGGTTTGGACTTGGAATTTGGAGTGAAGGAAGAAGAGAAAAGAAAGAAAGAAAAAGAAAAATTCGGATAAAAGAAAGGGCTTCCTAAAAGGAGGTCTAATTAAGCTAATTTGAGTCTTAAACTTGTCTAAAAATTGACTTTTAAGGCATATATAACTTTAGTTTGCATTTGAGTAAATTTGAGTTTCATTTGAGGTTTATTTAGGCATAAATACTAGCTTAACTAATAAGAATTTCTATCAACTAACCTTAAGCAAAACCAAAGTTGATTTTATAGATCTAAACTTAACTTAACATATTAATGTATAAAAGACACAATTAATAATTATACTATACACACATTAATATATATAAAACAAGGATATTAATTTCATTACATATGCAAAATAACACATGAAATGTTCAATTTACACTAACTTAAACACATTTAAACTATTACCAAACACAACTCTCAAAATCAACATGCTCATTTAGTTCAATAATTAAGATAAATAAGCATATACATGGAAATTAAATAGAATTCAAATTTGGATCCTTTCAGTAATAGGTTATCAAATGTTCTTCTAAAATTTTAATAAGATGATCTATTTGTTTTTTATGAACAACATATTTCTATTAATACTGGGAGTTAAATGAATCCTTTGATTTCTAGAGGTTACAACCTAATAATTAAATTAAGGAAAATTACACCAAAGAGGTTCACATTTGAGTTTAATTTCATATATGAGATCAACATTTTAATTGGTTAAAAAGAAAAGGAGATACAGGTTATAAAAGGGGTGTAAACAAAGATTGTTAATGTGGTTACACAATATGTTCAAGTAGCATGTTTCGATCAAGCACGTCCGCATCTATTTTTAATACTCAAAAGAATATTGATCTGTTCTTTTAATCATCTAAAATGTTGGTACTTTATTTGCATCACTTTATATAATATTGGTTTATTTTAACCATTTAACACCGAACCCACACCTGAATTTATCACCATACATTAATCCTCTCCAATGTAATTTTCCTATTTGGAATATTTTGTGAGTTACGGTAATGCCCTAAAAGTAATAAAGGCATTATTGCCACCTATAATACCTTAGTATTATACATTCAGGCATCCTAGAATGATATGTTTATTCAAACGTTTTCTATCCGCTTTTAAATCATGAAATCGTTCAATTAGATTCTTAAAACAACTAGATTCAAACTTATAAAATAAACTTTTTTATTCAAAAACATCATTCATAAAACAGGGTCTCTCTATATCTATCAGAGCAGACTAACTTTTTTAAAAACATATAAAATAAAATCATTTTATATTCACAGTCCTAAGTCACTTCACTCATCCAACAACATCCAAAACCCGAGCCAAGAATCACCAACATTATCATCATCATTCATTCATCTTCAACACAGAACCTAGAAAAAGAATAATAACAACACTAATGAGTCGAAGCTCGGTACACAATAACACAGACACACATGGGATGATACATAAGCTTAGCTAAATGCAATGCACAAACAACAAGTTAATTATCTTTAATTAAAAATAAACACATCAACATTGGAGCCCTCACACTCCGTGACAAGCTAATGGGAGTTTAGAGGTCCTGAGTAACAGCAGCTGCTCAGAAGGTTGATATAGGTAGTCTGGATCTCTTTATCTCTTATATCTAATCAAAAAAGAGAAAATAGTCTCATCTAGGGTTCACAACTATCATATACACCACTTATCCCAGTCCATGACATCAATTAGCTCAACCAGTCCCATAAACGTGAACTAAAACATGTTACTTCCTCCCAAATGTAAATAGATAATACGTCGATACTACTTACCCCATCAGCTACCCACTGAGTTGCGTATAAAATCATCATTCCATCATAGTATACTATTGCATCATGGTATTTGTCATTGCATCATGAGATCTCAGTGCCTAACTACCATGCCATTGCATCATGACAAGGTTGCTGCTCCCCGGACCAGATTCAATGGCACAAGCACAAGCAGCACTCAATTATTAGACTATCTTTAAATTTTAATTCATTTTAGTATACCCATCCTAGCACCCAAAACACAAGTTACCACGTACCTTATTAATTCAAAATCCAAACAGAAATAGAAGATAGATTAGAAGTCATCCCAGAAGATGATTCAGACATCCATATATGTTTATGAAATAAACTCATATAAGCATTTACTTTAATTATCCTTTTATATCAAACCCATTTTAGAACCCTATTTAATCAGACACTAATTTGGAACCCCACTATGGCTACAAAGATCGCCCCACCAAAATACGGACACTTCTCCTTTGTCTGTCAAAGTATTTCTTTTCAATTTAATTATAGTATTTTATTACAAAAGCAACAACAAAGAATTCATATTCAAAAACATTCATTTTCCAAGCAATCATGCATTTGAAACAACATATTCCTTATATTATACTAAGGTTATCCTAACATATTATTCTAAGCCAATTATTAACTATTAAGCCTATTTTAACTTAATCATGACCAATTTGATTAAAGTTAATCTTTTAATCCAATTACTAAGTCATTTTGATTAAACTTAGTCAATCTAACTCATTTTAACTTATCAAAGTCTATTTAGTCAAGTTGAACTAAGATTAATTAACTAAGTTCATTTTATATCTAACATTCATATTAATTTAAGTCTATTTTAGCTTAATCTTGGCTAAATTGATTAAACTTAATCAATCTAATTCATTTTAGTTCATTAAGCTTAGTTGAACTTAGATTATTAACTAACTTCATTTTACATCCAACTCTATGTGAAATCAAATTATCTATTAAATCTATAAATTCACTAATCTCATGCTTAATCATATCATTCAACAAATGTAACACATCAAATATGTTTATCTATCTCATTTTAGCTCAAAAAGATTCATTTTATACTTAACTATACACTTTTATCTAGTAAAATAGTTTTTTAACTTTGTTTGGAAAACATAGCAACTAGAAAGAATTAAAATCTTGGACTTGATACTTTATGAATTCGTAAAAACTTAAAACATGAGAGTTGTAGATCTCTTTTTTTTCCATGGCCTTTTGAATCACCTAAATCCAAGGTCAGATGAAAAAGTTATGCGCAAAATACGAAATAATATTGCAGCAGGAAAAATCAAACAAGACCGTATGGAGGGCCGTTTCAACCCAAGGATTTTACTCAAAATGATTCGAGAGTGCAACACCCCTCCAAACGTGCCATTTCCAAAGCCATTTACTTCATACATCCCCCCAAACGGGTTGTTTCAAGGGTCGTTTGGACCAAGAGGATTTACATAAAAAGCTCAAAAACTTGCAACACCCCTTCATGTGGGTCGTTTGACCTATATACTCCTTCAAACGAGCCATTTGACAGGTTATTTGGGCCGCAATGAGTTCCCCTGTTTAAAACTTTATTTTTTCTTCACATTTCACTTCTCCAACCTTATTCTAAGCTCTATACAAACTTCATACTATATACTACCTATACTTAACAACTCAAAATATGTATGAACTTCACTTCTCAACGTCAAACACCATCAAACTCTTTTATCAAATCCCAAAAATACTATTCGTCATCTTCCTCAACAACCTAACATGCATCCACCATTAAACCAACACATATAAACATAAATTACAACTAAAACAAGGAATAGCAACACTTATCTCATTTTTGGCAAAACAACTTCTTGGTTTTCTTTATCTTCTCTTCACTTCTTCTTCTTGTTATGGGCTACTTCTAACTTGATTTCTTCTCCTATGTTCTTGAAGTTATTTCTAGCATGATCTTCATCCTTTATCTTGTTTTCTATCTTTGATTCCCTCTATACTCTTGTTGAAATTGAGATTTGTGGCTTGTTTTTGAAAAAAAAGAAAGAAAAAGAAAGAGAAAAAGAAACGATGGAAAAGGAAAGGAAGGGAGAGAGCGAGAGAGATAGAGAGAGAGAGAGAGAGAGAGAGAGAGAGAGCAGCTGAAGAAAGAAAGAAGGAAAAAAAAAAGCAAAGCATATATATGTATATATATAGGAAATTAAGAGATATTTTAGAATAAACTTATTATGTCAAAATTTTTAGATCAATATTTTAATTCTGAAAGTATTTAACGAATAATCTAATCATCAAAAGGTCAGAAATAAAGAACTTTAGATAGAAATTTGATTTAGGAGACTGGTTTATATCAAATTGATATTTAATTTGAGCTTAGACTCAAATATAATATTTTTAAGAAAGCAAGTGATTCCAAAATTTATGGGGATTAAGAATATAGAATGTTAGGCTAAAGTTTAGGGATTTAGAAATCCACTAAATATTTCAAACAACCTACTTGGGGTTTAAGCATTTCAAATCTCAAATTTTAATTTAATTCTATTTACTAAATTAATTTTATTAATTTTTCTAATCATAATTTTTAATCTAGCTAAATCCAATTTCTAACTTAGTTGAAAGGTTAGGATATCTTGGTTAAACTATTTAATCTAGTTATTTTTTTTATTAATTTATATTTTTATGAGTTACATCGAAATAAGATTCAATAGCCTTAGTTCACTTGTGTCACATTTGATACGCTGGAATCATCTAGAATGGAATGGATTGGATTGGATTAGAATCATAGGAATAGAATGAAATGGATTGGGCAAAGGAATAACAAATCCAATTTTATGTTTCGATACATTCATAGAATGGAATGGAATTGAATGATTATTTAATAAGATTTGTCAAAAATACCCTTCATATTAAATGTAGATAATAAATATGTATAGAATAAAAATGTACATAAAAATAATCATATATAGATGGAATGGAAGCATCATTCCACATTCTAAAATGCAGAATCTGATTCCTCCTAGAAGCCAGAATAGTTGATTCTAAGAAATCATGATTCTAGGTTCTAAAGACACTTTCAAATATTAGTAAAGGGAATGGAAGATGGAATCGTAATTCTATTCTATCTCATTTCTACATGCCAAATGTGCCATTACAAAAAACAATCATTTCTTCTCTTTATCACTTATTTCAAAAAACACATTAAAATCAAATCTTTTTATATTCTTAAACCATTAAAAATCCAAATTGTCATGCTATAGTAATTTGTTGCCCTATCAAATTGTACGCCTTTATCCATATAAAAGAAGCAGAGCATTAAGTTACTTTAGTACATAAGAAAGGGAAACCTACCATTTTATTTCGATAGAGATGCAATGCATAAAATTTTCGATATTTATATAATTACAGAAATTTTAATGCTATTTTATATTCGTTAGTTAGTGTTTTAAATCAATTTTCAAGAATAGTAGTCAGTTCACCGAAGGATGGAAGCTAATGAAGTAGTGATAATTAACTCTTCTACCGATAGTCAAACATATTTGATTCTATTTTATGTTTTCATCTTATATGTTTAGCTGATTTTATAAGAAAAAATAGATTTTTCTTTTCTTTGTAAATCTACTTCTTGTCTTGTGTTTGATTGGTGGAATTGTTATTCCGTAAAATTGCTATTATTTTAAAATGAGTAATTATAATTCTTTTATTAGGCTAAAGAAAGAGTCCTTTCTTGACTTTTTTGGTATATTTCTATATCTATCTATGAAATCTTTAAGAAAATTATAAAAAAAAAATAACTATTTTTATTTCATTCAATTTTTGAAAAAATTGCAATCTATTATTTTATTCATTCAGCAAACCAAACCAAACCCATATAGAAAATGGATAGAAATGTAATTATCCCCATAAAAAATAAAAAAAAAAATTCTATATCCTATTAATAGCATTGTTCAATAAATGATCTACTAATTAAAATAAATATAATAAATGATATATTAATTAATACAATCATGATTTCATATAAATCTTAAAAAAAATTGTGTGATTACTAACTTACTCATATAAAAATTACATAAATACAAATTATATAAAATTAGTTATCAAAATACTGATGCAAATTAACATATGGGCTACATATATAAAATGCGACTCACATATTAATATACGATTCGCTTTTAACAAAAGCAATTTACTAACACATTACATAATTATAATAAGTGCATTAGTGAATTACATTTCTAAGATGCAATTCATTAAGAAAATAAGTGAATTGCATTTTTAAAATGTAATTTAGTACTATACAACTTCTGTTAAATTAATTAAAAAAAAGACTAATTAGAAAAGTTATAAACAACATGATAAACATACGATTTAGCATTGATTATTTTATAATTAAAATCATTTGATTTCTATTTAAAAATTCTTTCTATTAAAAGTTAATAAACACGCCTATCACCAATGATAAATTGACGAGACCGACACCCATGGAAATTGATGATGGGGCATAGGATGAAACATGAAGTTTGATCACAAATCCTAAGATTCCTTCAAAATAAACGTTGGAGCAAAAGGTTGGGCCATATGAGGCAGTATACATTGTTCCCCAATGATTAGCCTCCCTGATTAATTATGATTTTGTAAAGAGTACAAGTCAAATATAGAGTCCCATGGAAAGAGCTCTTTCCTAGAATCCAAAGAAAAGGCACCCAAGCTGTTGTTTCAAGGCAAAGCATTCACATTGGGTTTTCGTTCCTTTTCCTCTTCTTTTATTTTCCTTTCTTTTCTTTTACCCTCTTCTCAAATTTCAGGCCACTTTTTTGCTTCTAATTATCACAAGCATCACCCCACCAAACGGTTCACGAATTTTCTTAAAAGACACATCAGACATGGATAACACGAAAAAAGAGTTGATCATTTAAAAAAAATTACAAAAAATAAATCAAGATTGAATGTATTAGCACTTCTTGGAAGGTGCTGCAGCTGTCGAGACATCTCGAATATTCTTAGGATAAGTCATGGTGGAAAGATTCTAAATTTATAAAATGTAACATTTAAAAAATTATAAAATCCCAAAAAAATTATCCGATGGAATATCAAATCAATCTATACAACTACAATAATTATTCTGAAGCTGATTTATTGCATGTTAAGATTACTCTCATACCAAGTGAGAAATCAGTAAAAAAATTATGGGGAAATTGAGTGCAAATTGGCTCCCCATATTTTGATGGCATGTTTTTTAATTCTTTAATCTATAAAAAAATAGTATCGTTAAGGAGATTTTGTACTTTTCTGTACTTTTTTAGTACAACATCACACAAAAATACCATCAAAAACAGTATAAATATTATACCTTTTAGATAGAAAGGTACAACTATCCCTAACAATGCTCATTGTTTATAGATTAAGGAATCAAAAAACACATTTCTAAAATATGATGAGTCAATCTGTATTATCCTTAAAGTTTATGGGGTGTTTTTACAATTTATCCAAAAATTATTTACATGTTAAAGATCGATTTGTTGTTGTATAATGTATAAAAAATATAAATAATTATATAGGTGATATTTTTAAAATAAGGATCTTTATGATAAAAAACCAAAAATAAGCCATTGAATAACAATTATAAGTGTTCGGACATGAACTGTTTTCCTTCAAAGATAATTTTATTTAGAATGATAAGATAATAAATATCTATTTCTCTAAGTAGACTAACCTTAAGTGTTACATTTTCGAAATTCAAGATCTTTTCATAATTCTTATTATCTTCAAATCATCCTTTATGGAAGGCAACAAAACCTCCACAAATCTATTTCGAAATAAGTCATTAAAGTATGTGTTTCAAATAGAATTTGCCAAGTGTTACAATTTACTTTATTGATACTTAAAGCAATTTCACCAAAATTGTAGACTATTCCAACAACTTTTCAAATGGTCGTTAATTATCTCTTTTTCAAACGTACATTACATTCCTATCATATAACAATGTTGCTCCATTCCTTTCCCCCTTTCCTAACAACATTCATGAACACATTGATCCTTTTTCATGTGAGTATTAGGATCGTAAACAAAACAAATAGAAATAGTACAGTATTGAGCTCAACTTTGAATTTGTTTCAAAATTTTTAAACTTAAACTCGGTTTCAGTTCGATCAAGCTTAAGATTTTAAACTCAAGTTCGACTCAAAGTAACATTATATAGTCTTGAGCTTGACTTGATTAAGCTCATTTATGCTCAATTTATTAAAAAATATATTTTTAATTCTAATTAAAACAATATTAATACCCAAACTTAATTTGAATTCGATTAATATTTATATTCAGCTTAATCTCGAGCTAAACATAGAAAGCTCAAGCTGGACTTGATTAACTATTCAAGTAGCTTGAGTTTGAGCTCGCCTCAACTATTATTCAATCAAACTCGAGTAAACATCAAGCCGAACTAGAGGAGTTTGTGAACCGACTTGATTCATTTCTATCCCTAGTTAAGACTAAAAATAAAGGGATGAATTCATTAAAATAACTAAACCATGATAAGTAAGAAAAGAAGAAAAAGAAAAGCAAATATACTTAACAATTTGGTATATAGAAAGAGGTTTGTAGTTGTTGACTTAATCCAAGATCTCTTATTATACTCTTGCTTCTTCAATTCTCAATATGACTCCTTAAAATAAGATCCTAACTTTATCATGAAATTAGAGAAGATCTATTATTAGTATTATGCTAAAAATATAAAATCGATCGAAATAGATGAAATAAGAGATAAGAAATTACATAATAATTGTACATGGAAAACCCCAATGCAGAGAAAAATAACGAAAAAAGGAGAGCTAATTCATTATAAAAGGTCAAAAAAAATGAGGAGAGTGCATCAAAACTACAAGGTTTTCTCAATTAGCAACAAATCCTTGCTCAAATTCCGCAAGACCTATCATTAGTGCTTCCCAACTTTTATTGAAAGAGACATGATACAAATTTTGTAGTAATGTTATTTCAATGTAACACCCTAAAGAGTCCCATTCATAAGCTTACACTAAAGTATGGAAGGGAAAAGATAATAAACAAGGAAACTTCAATGACAAATGGGTTCGGCGGGCTAAGTCCCATAAGATTTGTCCGATTACAATCACCTTTTGTGATTTGGTGGTTGATCATTGTACTCTTAAAATAACACGTAACTCTTAAAAGTAGATCTCTGACAAGGGTGTAAATGAGTCAAGTTAGTTCACAAACTATTCGAATTTGACTTGATATTTACTCTAGTGTTATTTGAGAATAGTGCTAATCACATAGTTTATTGAGCCGAACTCGAGCATCATATGTTTAGCTCGATGAGCTCGAATTGAGTTCAAATATTAATTGAATTCAAATTGACATTGAGTATTAATATTATTTTTCACAATTAAATATACTTTTTAAATTAATTGATCATAAATAATCTTAATCGAGTTGAGATTGACGTTACTTCGAACCGAACTCGAATTTAAAATCTTAAACTTTTGATAGTTTTACAATTTCTAGTCGAATTTGAATTTAACACTGTAAAAACTCGACTTGTTTATATCTCTACCTCAAACTTCGGTTATCCATATCTTGCATCAACCAAACAAGTCCAGCCACCAAAATTGTATATGCCTGAGTTTAACCATCGACTCTAATGTGCCACATGGAAACCTTAAGGATTTAAAGCATGCTCAAAAGTTTTTTCTTGGCAATTCCACAAGTTTACCAAGATGCTTTTCAGAAGTAAGGCCATAAATAGGTCCAGCTTACCCTTAAATTATTTGAGTTTGGCTTAATATTCATCTAAATTAGATCCAATAAGAGTTAAATTTGTCTTAATCCCAAGTTACTTAAGTAGTTATTTGACTTAAGTCTTATAATATTTGGCTTGACCACCTCCTAAGTCTAGTCAAACTCAATCAAATCTAAATATAGGTGAGTTTAAATAGAGTTTAGATATAAAATATTTTTCTAATTAAAAAATAAAATAAATCAATAATGAGTTTAGCTGAATTAACTTGAACTCTTTAGTTGCTATGTCGAATTAAATTCAAGTTTAAAATTCTAAAAAAAATCAAGTTTTAAAATTGAATCAAACTCAAATTTAGATACCGTATTGTTTTGATTTAATTCATTTGCGTCTCCAGCCAAAAATAATCAACGCATCTCTAGCACGCATAAGTCGACAAATTTGTTAAAATATAAAATAGTTTAAATGCATAAGCACACTTGTCTATTTGGCAGGAAAAATGATTTTAAGAAGGGTTCATTTTAAAAATATATGGTTCTTCAATAATAAGACAGGGTTACCTCACCGAATAATTATGTTTATCTAGAATATATTACTATAGTTTCAGCCAAATGCATTGTGTACGTATGGTCTCTAATTACATTATTTATATGCAAATTTTAGAAAATAGAATATAAAAATTTGAAGATATATTTTATCTAAACCATTGAAAATCAGAAATAGAAAAAATATATCCCACTTGATTAATTTCTTTTTAATACCATATGTATTTGCAAAGTTTTATGAATGTAGAAAGAAATTGATCTTCACTAACTACCGTCATCTACTTAAAATAAACTCTTATATTTATCATAAAACGTGATATCCCTTACATGATTGCCAAAATCGCGAGTTAACTATACATTTCTATGAGTTCTTGATTTTATAATTTTTTTAATTAAAATGGATGCGAAGTTGTATAGGTACAGATTTAATGTAAAATTATGAATTTATGTGTATGATTTTATAAGTTTACAATGCTATTGGTTTTATACAATTTTGTATAATTTTAGCAATGTTATACATTCTAGTGAATAATAATATCACAATTTTGACAACCATGATCCCTCAAATAGTATAGGATGGAATTCTAATTTTTTTGGTTGCTTTTTTAGTGTTGTTTGCCTTCAATTTCTATTGGTAAAGTATTGGATCTACAAAGCTTAAAACATGTATTTAGTGGGCTTGTGGAATAGAGAAATCATTCGTAAAAAATTTTGGGTTGTCTGACGAAGTTATTGTGATACTTAAGTTAGTGCTTTCTAAGAAGTAAATGTACCAAAGTGATAATAAGAGCAAAGTGTGTGCAATTGATTTACCAATTAACTTCGATGGCCAAATAAAGGAGGAAGCCATGGTAGATATGGCAAATGGATCACTATAAGAGATAGCGCATACCAATATATTTGGATAGTGTACCTTCTCATTAAGCAGTTTTCGAGATCATCACAATATGTTAGAGATAGCTAGCCACATCCGCTAATCACTCATTTAGCATGAGACTGAACTAATAGGTCAAAATTATAGGGGGATCATTCGAGAGTGTCTTCTCCAATCTTTAGTAGGAAGTGATTGTGCTGCTATCAACTAGGCTAGCTTAGTCTGGCTCCATGTGATTTATCCAAGGCCCATTGAAGGTTAAACGAGGCCAAATAGCTCAATCCATGATCCAAATAGTTTAGTTTAGGTCTAAAGAGACCATGTTTAAAATGGCATATCAACAATACTTGCAGTTCATGAAGAAGTCAAAGTTAAGTATGCTTAGTGAGGAATGTCAATAACCTTTTTTGTAAAGCAATTGAAACAAAGTACAAAACCATATGGTGTGCCACATTAAAGCAAACAATACCTTAATGTGCAAAGTTTTGATCAGTTATTACAAATAGTATCAATGTATAGTACAACAACTTTAAGTAAGGGAGCTAAGTGTCCCATAAGGTAAAATGCCATGGTAGAGGCACCTCTTGAACACATACAAGGATATATCTAAAGTCCTCCCTACCTAGTATGATCATGAACCTATGTGATGAAACCATGGGAGCATTAGTTTTATAAGTGAAGGAAACTGTGGCATCGATCATATAGAATGTGACCAAACTCTAATCATTAAGACACATTTAATGACTTTAAGTTCATGTAAAAATCCAAATTCAAACCTACTAAGCAAGAAGAACTCGCAAATTAAGTACCATCTTGAAAAGTAGTTGTACTAGAAAGAACAAAACCATGAGGCATACAATACCAAAGCACAAAATATAGCATAAAAAAGTTTTGATGTAATGCTATAATTGAATTTTATATTAATATATAAATACATTGTTTAGGAGTTGAGGAGAGGATTGGACCTTGTGAGAGTTAATCACCCATTAATAATGATCTTAAAAATTACAAAAGTTCTAAAAAACTGTTTGTATAATAGCTTTCATATGTACATTATGATAAGTAGACAGTGTAGAAATTATTTAAGAGGTTCATCTATTTTTCGATTATTATTTCCTTTTTTAGATCTATTTGTCTCAAAACTAAAAAGAAGATTAAATAAATGAATAAAAAAAAATAAGGGATGAAGATATGCACGGAAAATGCATGTCAAGTGTTTATACTTTTAATTTTTGGCAATTTAGTGTCTCATCCTTAAATATTGGCATATTAGTTCATGTACTATCAAAGTATGTGTCATTCGGTGTTTTTGTTAAATAATATTTTATGGTCATTTATTTTGATAATAGGATGATGGCAAGCTAAGTGGTTATACTTTCATTTTTTAGCAATTTTTGATAATTTAGTGTGATATCTTTAAATTTTAGAAAATTTTGGCCAAATAACTGTCGTCATCCTATCATCAAAATAAACATATGTCAAATGTTGTTGAACATGACACATTCTTTAATAGAACAAGTACTAATTTACTAAAATCTAAAAATACGACACTAGATTACGAAAAGTTAAAAGAACAAGCACTTGGTATGCTATTACTTCAAATATGTGTACATATTCACTATCTTGTTTTGTGTAATTTGAAATTTAAATCTTTTCTTCAATTCTTAGAATTCACACTTTAATATCAAAAACAAGATGTATGTGCTTATGGGGCAAGACAAATGTTAAATAACTATTTTATGAAAAGTTCTATATTAGTACCCTGAGAATATGCAAAACAAAAATGGGATAACGTCATAAATGATATCTAAAGTTTGATACAATACGCAATTAAATACCTAAACTTTGAAAATGATTAATTTAGTACCTGAACTTTGAAATTGATCAAATTGGTATGCAAAAAACTTTGAAATTGACAAATTTAATATTAGAAAGAACTTGATAGAGGTACTAATAGTATACATGAAAAGTTATTTTAGGTACCAAATTTGTCAATTCAAAGTTTAGATATTAAATTCATTAATTTCAAACTTCAGGTCTCATGTATCATTTTTGTCATTAACCCAAACAAATATTGAGTATTTGTAGAAAAGGAAAAACATATCACAACTGCCAAGCTTAAGAATGTATTTAAATTGCTTTAAAGTCACTTTTCTAATTGGTGTCCAATTTTATATCACTCAAATATGATATTTATAAATTTTTAAGATAATATAAAATTTGGTGCCTAGATTCTGACTATTTTTAAAATATTCATCCTTTTTTTTTATCTCAATAATTATATTACAACTATGTACATCACTTTTTAAAATAAGAAATTTATATGCAAAGTTATGCTTAGTATAGTTAATGAACATCCAATTAGCTATTTTAGTTCGTAATATTCTTTTATTAGAGTTAGGTAACATAATCTTAACAAGACACCTACATTTTCAAGTATTTTAGGTTAGGTTTTTCTTCCTTTCATGATCTTATGGCTTTGCTCCAAAGATTAATGAGAGAAAAAAAGCTAATGTATGGCATTCATCATTTTAGTGCTATTTTTAGGATAATAAGCAATTTCATGAATTATTCCTTTTCTTTCTCAAAAATTATTAAAAAGAGTATACTAACCACTTTTATCTAATCTAACTCATTTAATACTTTTCTTTACTTGATTTTCTACTTTAGCTTCATATAAAAGAACATATTAAAAGCTTCATTTTAGTAAATAAACATTATAATATCTTGAAAAATCATCAATAAAAGTCTTATATTATTTCTTTCCAATTGTAGTCATATTTTGTCGTAGATTGTGTGAGATATGGATTTTTGAAGATTAATGCCCGATGATTGAAAATATATAAACTTTTATGACCAATTTGATTTGTTTGGGTAGTGCAATAATGGATAATTTCCACTACTTGGGTTCAATAAGTATGCGAAGCAGTGATCTATTATAATAACACATCCTCTAGTATTTTTTAGGAGAAAACCTACATGCATGCTGTAGATGTACGGATTTCATTATGAAGGCTTTAAGCCTGATTTATTATTTAGATTTAACTCTTTGGGTTAAAGTGACAGGGCTTGGAGAGTTAGGCCCAATTATATTGGGATGATCATTGGAGTTTTAGCATGGTAGGTTTGGAGTAGGGCCCGTTAGAATTAGCCTGCCCGTTAGAATTGGCCTGCCCAATTCCAACCTTTCTCAAATTGGCTCACACACATTACAATGAAGGCCTTAATGGGTCTGGGTCCACAAAGGAGCCCACATTCATATCCATAATGAGGGGACTCATCCTAGTCGTTGGTCATCGGTCTCATCTGATGGACGACATCGACAGCTAGATTCTCTATAAATATTCTTAGTCCTTACCTCATTTAGATAGGTGAAATCTTTGACAAACGTTGTCGTGCTGTCAGATTTATGTCCTGGTGAATCAAACACTTGATTTACTCAAGAACATACACGAATTCGTAGTACTTAGTGAAGTTGATGCTCTTTAACTCCCTCATCTGTCACACGTGTGTTAAAGCCTATTAAGACCACCTACTCCTCCTCCTTACACGATTCTTTCCTGATCATCCTTACACGTGTTGTTTCCCTAAATCAAGTGTAATGCGATAGTCATGCGACACGCTCGTGATCGCTACTTCCAGAATCAGACCTACACACATGCTAAATCAAATATCTAGGATGCTATTGTATACTAGGAATTTTTAATTGAAGTTTTTCTAATTTTTTATTTAATTATATGCTACTGTAAGGACCAGGAATTGCTACTTATTTAAAATATGCAAATCCGGTCCCCAGCCACATGTAATACAAAAATATTACATGTAAGGTTATTTATTAAGGAAGAGTTTTATATCAATTGTTTATTCAAACCTATTATAAAAACCATTCAAATAGCATTTCACTAAGGGAAACATAATATTTTACATTACAAAATCTTGTTGTCCTTTTAAACATTAAGACATATGGCTATAATATATATATATATATATATATATTTACATACTTAAGATTCCAAACATAGATTTGAGATCAAACCTATATCAAAATACACATATGTTTATCAAAATAGCTACAACTATCACATCGTTCCAAAACATTCCTCCTATTCTATTACAAAGGCTTCCATCATTAAGGTTGGGGTTCTTAATCATCCAAATCATTCAAATAGTCCTCAAAATCGATTCCATATCCCAACTGAGTATAAAACTCATCATCATCAAAGCATGAAAGAGAAGATCATGAGCCAAAGGCCCAGTACACAAGTGACACAAACAAAATGTAAAGTGCAACCACCCTTAGACTACATGCAACGCATTAATCATCAATTTGTTATCAATTATTTAAGTTTTTTAATCAACAGAGGAGTATTCAAACTCTAAAGCAAGCCATTAGGAAGTTAGGGGTCCTGAGCAATGATAAGACGCTCAGGGGGTTGATATAGGCAATCTGAGTATCTATATCTCTTAGATGATATAATTGATAAAGAGAAAAGCAATTTCATTTAGGGTTAATAGTCGTTATTTAACCTTATTTAACTTAATCCATAATATCACTTAGTTCAATCAGTCTTATAAACGTGAATTAAATCATATTATTTCCTCTTAATAATGAGCAAATGTTACATCGCTTATCAATTACCCACTAAGCCATGACTAATGACAAGGGTGGCTTAAGCGCCTAAACTAACGTATCCGCTCAGACAAGGTTGCTGCTCCGTGAACCAGATTCAATGGCATAAAGCACAATCAATATAGACATTTATTAATTCATTTCAATTAAGATTAATTTAGACATGCCTATCCTAGGCAAACAATAACCAAATTACTGGGTACCTGAAGACTTGATAAAAGACCTGTAGACTCTTTCGACTGAGGATTTGAAGCTGTAGCAAGGAATTCACCTTATATCAACATCACTAATTCTCACATGTATAATAATCGTCACTAGTTACTAAGCACTAAACATTCATCAAATTCAAATAAAACTCGTATATGAACATAATTTAGTTTTTATACTCACAATAGGTTCATAAAGGCTTTCTAATTAATCACAATTATTTGTTAAGCACTAATATTCATCAAATCCAAATAAAATTCATATAAAGCATAACTTAATATTCGTACATACGGTTGATTCATAAAAGCTTTTTAATTAATCATAAAACTAGACAATAAATAAGGAAACAAATATAAAGAAATAAAAATTACAAAAAACAAATTTAATAAAGAAAATATTATTTTATGTTTTATTTTTTATTTTTTATTTTTTATTTTTTGAAAGTACGCGGACGATGTAAATATGGAAGGCGGTGATGTAGAAGTCCGAAAAAATTTTACATAAAGGGTCAGAAAATGAAACATGATGTCATACATGATGTATTGGATGCTATTTCAACACAGGAAAAAAAACACATGAAAGATCAGAAAATGAAACATGATGCCATACATGGTGTATTGGATGTTGTTTCAGACCAGAGAAAAACACATGAAAGATTAGAAAATGAAACATAATACCATACATAGTGTATTGGATGCTAGAGAGTGAAACAAGTTGTCGTACATGGTGTATAACAAGCTGTTTGAGCCCATGAAAACGCGAAATAAGTCCAGAAAATAAAACACCTTGTCATACATCATGTTTCAAAAGGTATATGATGCATCAGTGGGTGAAACACCTTTCGTACATGTTGTATCAATAATACATGGTTCATACACCTTTCCAAATATGGTGTTTGACAGGACGTTTGAAAACTTTCGAATTTTTCCTGTTTCAAACTTAATTTTTACTCACTTTTATCATATCCTACCTCAACCAAACACTACACTAGTATCATACACCATACGACATGCTCTTAACAACTCAAAAACATGTATGAACTTCATATTTCAAGCATCAAACAAATTCCTAATCCACTTTTAAGCACTTCATCGTCATCATCAACACACACATTGTCTTAAAACAACTCCTACACATGCAACCACTTATCTTACCATCATCATCTATCTCTAAACACTTCGACGCACTCCAAATGACATAAACACTACTTCTTAAGCATTTAAAAACTTCCACTTGCCACATAAAACATCACACGTGCATAACCCCATATGAATCATCACACAATTTCACTAACTCATACATCTCCAACTTTCATCTTTATAACAACTTCAATACTTCTCGTACTCAACAACCACACCTAGAACTCATATACTGCAACTTCAAGGGTCTAAAAGCTTTCTTAACAACTCAACATGTCAAGATTACTTAAAATCTACCATGAACTAACTTTTGATATAAATTTATTGGAATAAAGAGGTAATAATCATCATAAAAAGACATGTAAGCTTACCTTAACTCATAGATGATTAGTGGGAGTGAATTCTTGTTGAATTGAGCAACGAAACTTGATTAAAAAGGTTGGAAAAATAAACTTGAAATTTCCTAATAAAGTCATTACAATTTTCATTAAGCAATTGATACAAAATCTTTATTAATTTTTATGAAATTGTAAGATTTGGTACTTAGGCATGTTTAAATTCATGTTTTAGGTCTAAATCAAACATGAGAAGAAAAGTTATAAATTTGATGGAGTTTGAGCAAAATTTATAATGGAAATAAATGAACACCAGCCATGAAACAAAGCACACTGCCGGCTTTGAACAGAGGAAACACCAGCCTTGGAAATTTCAAAATCAGTATCTACACCACCGACGTTGCGCGGGCCTTGAGGATGAGCGGAATGCAAAGTATTAAGGTCGGTATCATCACAACTAGCCTTGAAGAAGAAATCCATCGGCCTTGAATATTTTTGAAGCTACGCCAGCATAATTAACCTCTATGCTGCCGCTTTGAGGCAGCCTTGAGCATCCATAGAAAACGAAATTTAAGCACTGGCATGAACACTACCAGCGTGGGAAGAAGAAATTAGACGACTTCTATAATTTCATTATACATTGGCTAATCAAGATTCAACACCATCGGCGTTTAGATGGTGCTGAGTGTTCACAGAAAGCAAAACATTAAAGCCATCTTCAACACTGCCTGTGTAGCTTTGTTTTAAATTGAACGCCACCATGAATGCCACCGGTGTAGATTCTGTAACTACCATCATATGTTCTATAACTACAAAAATGAACTGAAGGGATTCAAATTCTACACGACCTTTGTTTATAAAATATCAATGTTTCCTTTGTTCTAGAAGATCAGAAACATATAGAAATATATTAGGGTTCAATTCTAGATTTTAGATCCATTATGAGAGAGTTGTTCCAGGATTAAAGTATAGTGATTGAGAAGCTTTGTATATGCTTGGAAGGATTGATTTTGCAATTGAAGACTTTGTCATTTGAATTGATGATATTTGATTTTTATCTTTATATGCAATCCATTTGTCTGATCTTATTGTTTATCATGATATCATTTGTAAAATTTGATTTGATTTGTGAATCTAGATCAATAATGTGCTAAATTTTCTTTATGGGAATTTGATGAAACCCTAAATATGCTAATATGATAATTGAGATTATGTTATGTGACTATTAGAATTGTGGAATATTCATATTGAATTCCTATTATAAATCTTGTTTCTTAATGGAATTAGGGTTTATAAGAATTATAATAACTCGAAAGGGAAATTAGGGTTCACAAGAAATCCATGAATTAAGGTTAAAGAATAATTGCGGAAGCAGCGTGACTTAATCTGATTTAGAAATTATCATAGGATTCATGCAATGTTTTAAGTTAATTTCTCACTAAGTGATTAGGGGAAGTTGATTTAGGGCATTAGTTAATTAAAGAATTGGAAGATTCATAATTGTAAATTTGATTCTACTGATAATTTATTTAGCGGAAGCTATTAGGATATTTTGTGGTTGAAAAGATATTAAAACTTCAAATCGAGTTTTAGATGTTTGATAATTTCATATGAATATCCATAAGTCTAATTGTTAATATAACATGATTGCAGTTTGATTAGTAAGATTAGGGTGGATTCTGTTTTTCCACACTCAATTATTATATGTCTTTCAAAAACACTCTCTCTGATTTTAACTATAATTAGAATCTAGATAACTTAGTTGGTAAATAGAAATTTATGTTCAAAATCAATTGCTTGAATATTAGTAGAGCTGACAACTGTTTAGTAGTTACTTGATCCTTGCAGGAACGATACTTGACTCATTTTTGTATTACTTGATTTGATCCAATATACTTGCTAGTAGCATACACACCTATTTTTATTATACATTTTCAACGAATCATTTCCCATGAATTTTGGTCTGTTTTTGGTTGGTTTATTTTTTATTGTTTTTGTTTCGTGATTTTTGCAAAAATGAGAGTTAATATTTATCCTTAACTTGTTGACTTTTGGGGCGGATTTTAAAGTGTAAATTGAGTGGGCTTTAGGCTTGGTTTTGAGCTTGAAATGAGCTAAATATCTACTAAGTTTGGTTTGGTTTTGGGCTTGGGTTTTGTTTTGTGCAACATGAGCATTACATGTATAAAATTTATCAAGCAAGACAAAATCATATTATACTAACACACATAACATACAACACTATATCAACTATAATTTATATTAACTCAATCAAACACATAATTCATCACAATTAATGAATCATACCAACACATCTCATTTTATTATCTAATTATCCACTAAAACTTCTATACTTCAAACAAGCATATTATAGGTGTATTCAAATTAATTATGCAATAAAATTTTGGATATTTCAGTTAGGGAATATTATGATTTTAAAGTTTAAGGATTAGATGATTAGGATTTCTAATATATTAAGGGTAATGGCATGTTAAGCTACCTATTAGTTATCTAATCATATATTTTAGTCATTAATAAATTTAGCAGCAATTTTACAAAAGATATGGGGGAGTAATGTTTATTAGAGTTCATTTACGCATAGAAGATATAATATAATTGCAATAATAAGTAGAATTATACAAATGATTCTAATATTAGCTTAATTAAGGTCTACTCCTCCCAATGATATAACTATGTGTCCTTCCCTCCTAGGATTATATATTGAACAACAAAATGTTTAATCACTTATAATAAAAGGGAATTTTTTAAAGTGCTGCTAATAAAATGATTTTGCAAAGTTATCATAGATAAATTTAAGAATACTTATATTTATGTCATTATTTTTTTTTCTACTTGTAAGTTTTTGTATAAATTTTCTTATGATCTATTTTTATGGATAACAAACTTACAAAAATTTCATGCATTGATTCCATTTTTTAAAGTAAATTATTAGTTGATTTTAATTAATATATATGACCCGATGAAAAAAAAAATAAAAACTTTATTCTTACAGGCATTTTATGAATTACATTGCATACTTATAATATAATCATTTTGTAGAAAAGTTTAAAATAGAAAGTATAAGGTATACTTGTTAATAAAAATCTTGTTGCATTCAACACATATACATTATAATTGCAACAAGAAATGAATTTTTTTTTGTTTTTACATATAATTATAATAGAAATTTAAATAAGGTAGATCCAACCTTCTTCCTTAGTTATATGATTTTGTGTTTGTTACTAGAATATTTATATTTATATTAAGTTGTTCATTTATGATCCACCTTTATATTTACACTAACCTTAGTTCTGTTAGCTATGACACATGTCATGAGTACACATTAGCCCAACACATAATTGGCCCATCACTCTCTGACAAGCTATACAACTTTAACATTAGGCTTATCAATCCTATATAATATAAAAGGTCGATTGTTAAAAACTTTACCAATGTGGGACTATGGTATTTCCAACTATGCATTGCAACAAACACATACCACCCTACAACACAAACACTAGAACATTTTGGTTCAATCATACGCCTGAACTTCTCAATTTAAGCATAATCTTCCATTCTATGCACAATGAATGGAAAGGCATACTTCTATACACCTCAAACAAACATATTTCATAAGCTACATCTAATCAAGTGGATCAATTCCAAAAGGACAGACACAAATGAATATCCTATTCAAATTAGTACATCCTATTTGAGCTTTTATGCTTTGTGATACTTAAGTGGGTTTCATTATCTGCTCATACGGGGTCAACAAAGTTGCTACATTTATTTGGGTTAAGAGGAAAGACAGGAAGGAGAATTTATTTAAGAAAATTCAATACATTGTGGTGTAAGAAGAAAAGCAATCCCAATTACTGCTTGATGTAATATTTGTGCAGAAAGTCTAACGTGGGTCTAGTACATTGCAAGAGATTTCCTTAGAGTTTGATGCATCCCAGGCCTATCATAGTTCTTTCTTTAAGTGACCTGCCAAGATATCAGCTCGAATGTGACTCCAAATTTTGCTCGAAAATGCATTACTGTTGCTTGTATTCTACTGCTACAAATGGAAGCTTGGTCTTATTGCAACCGTTGCATTAACTGCAGCCTTAGGTGTATGTATGTATACACGAGTGTTTGTGCAAAGATCATTCTTTAGCAAAGTATTTATGCTTACAAATTTTTAATTGCAAATTACATATCTTCTTGATAATTTTGCATACCCCCTTTTCTTTTATATAATACTTTACATGCTATTTGTAATGACTTTTTATAGCTAAACAAATCTTGATGTACTATTCGTGATGATAATCACCATCTTTGTTTAAATATTTGAACATAGGCATAGCATACCCATATATGCGCTTGCGAAGCTTCATTCTATACTAGCCAAAAACAAATGAAAGAGAATAAAGTTTCAAGCCAACTTCATTGTCATTCTAATATACTATGTTTCCTCCAAGTAACATTCACATATAAGACCATGAGGGTTTGTTTGATGTGTTGGTTTAAAATGATAAGACATCTAGTCGTGCTTGAATTGAGTAGTTCAGTTGCACGAACCAACCAAAATGTTTCGATATATGTGTTGTAGTGTAGTATGTGCCTATTGTGATGCACAATTGGAAATGTCATTATCCCATATTGGTAAATTTCCAACAATCACCTTTTTATATAATATACATTGGATGAGCCTAAGATTGAAGTTGTATAGTTTGTAAGACGTATGATGGGCCATGGGTATGTTGTACTTGTGGCCCTTGATATAAGCCTAAGTTTTTTCTATGCTAAATAAAAGAAAGAATAAAATATAGTGATAAAATAAATATGATTATTATTCACAACAGTGTCATATTTCTATTAGTTGAATGTGTTAGGTTAGCTAATGAAAGTAACATGTTAACTAAGGTAATATAGGTATGAAATTGATCAATTCAAAAGTTTGGGTACTTAATTGCACATTTGGCTAAAGCCAAGATACAAAATTTGACATTAACCCTTTTCTTAATTAATTGATAATAAAATTTCATTTAATATATATATATATATATATTAAAAATAAAATGTGAAATTTCATTTGTCTCGTATAGTATACTGAAATAACTTAGTAAATAAAAAAATAATATGTACACGGGACGAGGGGGGGTTGTTTGGGTTCAAAACCTTAATTTATTACAAATTAATAAAATTTTAAAAAACTAGCATAATATTCCTTTCTATTGATAGTTCCCGATTCTCCAGGTAATTTTTATTAATAACTTACGACTATTCTTTCCCAACACAACAAACTTCACAAAATCTTGAAGATAAAATGTTTTCTCTTCAAATTTGACAATCCTTGGTGACCAATATGTCCTAAATTTGAGTTTTTAGTGTTTTCTTAGAGCCCCACAAAACTAAAATAGTTGGAGTAGAAAATTTTCGATCTTCTTGTGGAAAAAAAATTAACTCTGGAAACTTTTGGTAAATTAGATTTGCAAAGGGGATTCAACAAGAAAATCAAGTGAGTTAAAGAATCATAACAAACAAGTTTTTATGTTAATCTTATGTCTATTTTTCATGGATGGAAATCGTCTTTCAAAAGAGGTATAAACGGTGATGATTATAAGACTGACACTTATAATGAAAGTATAATTAAAAAAGCCTCCATTTGGGCAAACACGACTTATGTTTGAACCCATGTTACATTGTTGTATGTTTCTATTTCCAACATAACTTGTAATGTAGCTTGTGTTCGAACTGGTGCTATACTTCTATTTCAAATACAACTTATAACATGGCCCATGTTTAAATTCGTGTTACAATGTGTTATCCTTTTGTTTTGAACATAACTTAGAACACAATCCATGTTTGAACTCATGCTACACCTTGTAATGCTTTTGTTTTGAACATGACCTGGAAGACAGCTCATGTTTAACTTGTGTTAAGCTTGAATACAACCTCTAATAAGGCCATGTTCCAACTCATGTTTAAGAACATAACCCTCAAACATGGTTATTTTCAAACTTATGTTCCACTTCTATTCAAAAAAAGAGTTTTAACATGGTCATGTTCCAATTTGTGCTCAACACAACCTATTTAGACTCATACTTTACCTTCTTAGAAGCACTTAAAACTTATTAAACTCCTTTATTTAAGATATAATGCTGCTGTGAGACCTTGAAACCCATATATTATTATATTAATTACCAAATTTGCATTATAAATTAATATTATATATAGCTTTGAAACACTAATATTGATGTAAAGGCGAGAAGTATAGAATTGTAAACTATAGATAAGTTTGGAAGTAAACATATCTAAATACTTTAATTGCATGGTAAAATGAGTTTAGAAGGTGCTAGAGTTCAAGAGGGGTTCATGTTCCGAGTATGCATATACCCTACTTGCTAGTTATCTTGCTTAAGATAGAATTAAAAACTGATTATTTAACTAACTAGTTGTAATAATTTATTGTTTCTTATGCATGGCTACTATTAACAGGTAAGGAATACCCATACTATTAACACAGTAAATTAATGATCCTTATGTGACATTATCCTGAGTGGTTACACTTAGAAATGATGCCAGCCGGTCTTGGTGGTTTTAGTGTTGTTGTTATTAGGAGTACCCAATATCTAATATATATGTATATGTATACTTACGTGTGAATCGGGGTAATAAGTTATCTACTTCTGGTTCTTAGATTATATTATCTAGATAATTAAATGATTGTTTGTTGCATGTATAACATGTAATTACATAAAAGTTATGACTGATTGTTTGTGTCATTTGAGTGTTAGTATATAGTATTGAGCTTCGGTACATCTCTTTGCCTTGTTCTAGTATAGGTGATGGTCCTATAGCATTTGATTTGTCTAGCTATGATTTCGTGTTTAACTATGGGAAAGGAGATAGCTACAAAGGCTACCATACCAATGAGTACTTTTTATATCTTGCATTGGAGACAAAGACTCTTAACCGTGTTATGTTCTATGTAATACTTTTAGTTTAGCATGTTCTAGTTGTTGGGCATATACCTTATAGTTGGTTGGGACTTACTAATAAGTAGTTCCTTAAACCTTATATTTGAGATAGGGACGCCTTATTGTACTATGTTCTATGTAATACTTTTTGTTTAGTGTATTCTAGTAGTTGAGCGTGGACATAATGTTAGCTTGTTAGTATATTTAGTGGACTCTATGAGCCACATAATAAGTGCTATATGTGTATGGTATTATTGCTAATCTTAAGTTAAGGAAGGAGTTTTATGTGAATATGTTATTAGCTAGAATATCCTTACAAAGTATGATGAATAGTTATATATTATTTATTGAGGTTTTTAGTAAATTCTGAGCCTTAGTGTGTTTACAATTAATTGTAGACATGTGGCAAGTTGTAAATATATTCATGTTAAGGGCGTTACATATATCAAGCATCATTAATCATTTCTTGAAAAATCTAAAGTTCTTTCTCTATTGAGCATTAGAAAGTATCATGAGCACCTATTAACAAAATCCATGATAATTTTAGGATCTTTTTTCTTTTTTTTTTGAAAATAAGAGTAAGATATTTCCTTTATTTTTATTCTAATAAATGACAAAAGAAAAAAGAAAAAGACAACTTCGGTCCTAAGTGGTATTAAGTGTCAATCCTTACCACAAATACAAGTTAAAGAATTGTGGAGCCATGATATATCCTGTTATCCATTAAAATAATACTAAAATATGTACCTTACGATATCTATAGGTTCTCAAAGGGCTAAATTTAGGTTTTGGGTCTCAAAACCTAGTAATGATTTGGTTTTGACTCTTCAGATTGAGTGACAAGGCCCAAAGAGTCAAGTCTATGAAATTGGGATGAATAAGGGTGATTTTGCATGGTGGGCTTGGAGTAAGGACCGTTAGAGTAGATTGTCCGTCCGCTCTCAATCTTTTCTCATGGAGTATGTGCACTTAAAGAAGTCTTTCATGGACTAAAAAGCCCATGGAAAAATCCATCATTAAGAAGACTCACCTTGCTTATTGATGGTCAATACGATCCGTCGAACGTCATTAAGAGCCAATTTCTATAAATACCTAGAGCTCCTCCTCACTAGACGAATTCAGAAATTGACAGAAAATGTCGTTATGCTTTTGGAATACTCTCATAATATAGATCAAATAGAGCTCAGAGCAAAAAACATACAGTTTTTCCTCTAAATTAGTGGGGTTGATGCTATATAACTCTTTTACCTCTCACAAATGCGTTGAAGCTCCTTCGGATTATCCACTCTTCCTTCTTACCTTATCACTCTTAGCTATTCCTTGTGTGTACTTCCATGTCACTCTTCTTAGGCCACGTGTAATGCAAAACATATGCTATACGCACATGACTACTGCGGTCAGATCTACCCCACAACAGTAACTAAGTAACATGTGGAACTTGAAAGGGAAATAAAAAAAAAAAAAAAAAAAAGCAGCATGTGGAATTTTTGGATTTTTCTTAGGAAAATGGCAAATTCAATATTTGAACTTTGTATAAAAATTCAATTTGTGCTTGAACTTATAAATGGTTAATTTAATATCCAATCAAAATTTTCATAGCTATTTTTACTACCTCATTGTAACCATTTACTCTATATTTTAACATGGAATAAGTAGTATATCAGTGTTAGATAGCTTTAGGAGCATTGGAAAAAATTAAAATATATGTTGTCTCTTTTGCATCTGCAAATAGAGTAAACAGTGTTAAGGAGATTATAAAAATAGTTGCAAACAGTTTGATTAGATATTAAATTGACTATTTTAAAAATGGGGTACTAAATTGAATTTTCTCACAAAGTTTGAATACCAAACTTGACATTTATCCATTTTTCCTTTATCTTTTCTTTAAGTTTAAATATTATTAATAATTTATATTAATATCATATTTTTTTTAAAGTAAATTTTAACTAATATAAATGTAACGCCCTAACCTGAAGGCATTACAACTCGCCAGGTGTCCTTCTCTTCATAAGAATATGCAAAGACTATGAAACTCTACACCACAAATAAGTAATAACAATAATCTCCAATACTCACATAAAAGATACCTGTTTAACACATATTCAAAACTGAACTTTCAATTATCCTTGTTCGCATAAATCATAGCTAACAATAATCAAACTTATAATCATAAAAGGAAACTCTTTAAACATCCTTAAATTCATAAAACATATATATATATATATGATAAAGTCTTCATATTATTTTAAATCCAAGCCAGATATCCTAAACATCAGTAGGGAAGTCTAATCCACTATCGTCCTCCCGTAACCCACATAAACATCCAATCCTGACAAGTCATAGTATACCTGATCTTCACCTTTTCGTAAAAAAGATAAAGAATGAGCGAAAACGTCCAGTATACCATACTACAACTAAATACGCATGGACATGCAACATACAGATTTCACATATAACCCTAAACTAATGCAACAAAGCACAGGTTATTATCTTTAATTAGTCAATCAAACAACACAGTTTAGGACCATCTGCACTTAGTCCTAAACTCGGAGTAACTCATGACCCCGAAGAAAACAAATTTTACATAAAATACTTTTATATACGTATAGTGATATTAGGTACTCTCCACACATCGTTGCGTACCATAAATAAGCTGGCACGACTCCTAATCTACCAGAATCATTTCCAGGTACAACTCCACTAGGGACAATGACATACAAGGATCATCAGGTTGCCAGTGTTAATATCACACTCTACGTGGTCTTTACTAACAGCAGCCAAGCACAAACAGCAAATAATATAATTATAAGACCAATATAATTAGATTCATTGTATAAATCTAAACCTATAAGCGCAGACAACAAATAAGGAATAGTCCTACCTGAATCAATTTCAAGGAATAGAAACTCCAAATCACCAATTCTCCTTTAGAACACAACTCAAATTCACCAAAACCTATTTATAAATATAACAACTTTTAATAGCACACACCACATATAAACCTAATTGTATATATTATCTAACATCTTAATCTAAAAAGGAATAGAAATCTGTACATTTCTTCTCAATTGAAACATAAAATTCCTTCAAAGAACATATTTTTCTCAACAAATCTCCCAAACCCTAGAATTCGTTCAATCCAATTTTAGACTAAAAGTCAATAAAATTATTTTTATAATAATATAAAGGTTAGAAAATATTCAATCTTATGATCCTTAATCCTTCTTAATTATTCAAAATTTAGATCTCCCAATCAAGATAGGTCTTTCTTCAATTTTTCCTTCAAATCCAATTACAAACCCTAAGAAAAAGATTTATTCCTTTAAAATATAAAGACAAAGAAGAATCACTTACCTCGGTTTGGATTCCTCAAATTCCATGCTAGTAGACTTGTTGAGAGGGTTTTCTAGGTATAAGGATGATGTTTCTTTATCTTTTATAACATCTCTATATATTTAATGATGTCTCTTTATCTTTCGACAAAACAAAAACCGAAAAAAAATTAATAAACTTTAGGTTGACCATAAAACCCCTTTATTTTATATCAAATGACATATTTGCCCTTTAATATAAAATATTTATTCGTATATTATGATAAATATAGTGAATTTCAATTAAAACATAAAATAATAACAAAATATAATAGACTTAAACCTTAATATCGATTCAACTTTGAGGATTTTGGATAAATTTGACAATTTAATTGAAAACTAACTTCAAAAAGGTTATAGTTGAAGGAGACATGGTTGGAATTCTATTGGGACCTGAAATACAAAAAATTTAAGTTCTTACCGGCTTCTAGTGGAAGTGGTCACTCCTGGACTATAGATTCAAAAAACTTGAAAGACAACCACAATCATAATATCATCTTAAAACCTATCCAATAATCCAAGAAATTACACGCTGAAGTTACATCATAACTTATTTAAATCTGTTCCTTTTTTTCCCCCCGTATCTAATTGTTAGTGTTGGTAATTATTGGTACACTTGGCATTGGCATTATTATTATTATTTGAAGAACTTTTAGAATGAGGGGACAAACTAATTATTCTAGATCCAACAATCGTAAAAATGTATTTGCACATAAAAAAATTAAAAAATCCCATGATCATAATTGCAAAATGAAAACCACAATGTTTCCAGAAAATTTATTCCGTTGCATTGACATCAGCAGCAAAATTGTAAAGTCGTGAGTTGTAACAGCTCAACGACATGACAATTTCGACATTATTGCCAACCTCATACATAGTCAATGATTTCACCTAGATTGGTAACTCTATTAAATATATATATATATATATCTCTTACCTGAAATGAGTACTAATTATAGTCTGAATAATTAAACTAAGTGATTATCCCCTAATTAACGAAACTCTAATGGACAGTAGAAACTACAAACTCCATAAATTATTGACAATCAAAAGCCACTTGTCACTTTCTGCAATGGAATATCCAAAATTTGATTGTATTAATAATAGTAGGTGTGCTCTATGCATATACCTGTATCAAGTATTTTGTCAAAATACTCTAAATAATCACATAAGATTTATCTAGGGTAGCCTCATGATCAATTACCCTATCCGTTTATGAAAAATATATTGGTCAAAGTCTTTGTTAAGGATATATAATCACATGAGATTAAGGAGAATCTTTTGCTCCAAAAAAAATAATAATAATGTAAACAAAGCGAGTCTAAAAGCAAAGTATCTAAACTTAATTTTTTTTTTTTTTCTTGAAAAACAAAATTTAAGCTTAATTGAGTTTTAAATCATTAGTTCAAACTTGATTTGAAATAACACATTACAAGCTTGAGTTCAACTTGATGGAAGTTTTCTAAGGTGGTTTACTTTGACTATTATTCTATTAAAATAATATCAATACCTAAATTTAATAAAATTTCAATTGAAATTTACTTGACGAGTTATTGGATTAGTTCAAGTTCAAATTTAACTATAATCAATTAATCGAATCAAGTTAGAAAAATTATTTAATTAAATATGAAAGACAGGTGAAAAAGGTTTCATATTATTTACACACAGTCTTTCCAGCTATAAAATACACAAAAAACTTCTATATACGTTTGTATATTCTGAATATTCTACTTCCTAGTCCTAGAACGAGCTTTCAATTTCATGCTCAAACCCTCTAAAGAGAAATAGAATGGCGAGAAAGAAAGATCGGGATTGTAGGCACTTTTATCAGAAAAAAGGTCTTATGAACTACTTTTTTTTTTTTTTTTTTTACTTTTTTCTTGCCAAAGGTATCATCAACTGTTAATTTACATAATTTTCTATTGCTTTCCAGCCCACAACTGAGAGCGGTCTTTTTCTCTCTTGTGGGAGCGCCATAAATTCGCCGCCGGTTCAACTGTTTCTTCAAATTTTTTTGGTTCGACTTTTCCTTAAGACCTCAGCGAAATTTGCGTGGCAAAAAACTAACGGTACGCCGGCGAATGGTAAATGGAGGATTTTTTTTTAATTTTTTTAATAAATTATTTGTTAAGAAATATTTATAAATAAAAAATATATGATAGTTTTCATAAAAATATCAAATAGATCAAATATAGATAAAATATAGTTGTAAATAAGATAAATTTACACATAAAATTTATACACATATGAGAAACTGACGACCCAAACCGACCTTAAATTCTGTTGTCAGATTAAAATTCAACTAGAAAAATTCTCATTTGTCTAATAAAAAAAATTTGAATAGGATATAACTCGTATGGAAGGAAAAATAATTAAATGATACAGAAATAGGATATTCAGCAGAAATTCCAAAATCTCTCCATCTTCTCTCTCTCTCTCTCTCTCTCTCTCTCTCTGTGACTTTTCAATTTTTTCTCCCACAATATATTCCAGAATATACATAATAAATGCAAATGATTCTTTATGAATTGGCTTTAAATCAGAGTTAAAGACTTCGAATATGTTTAATAATTGGTATTTTATAATTGGAATTCTATGTTTTTGTCTTATTTTTTAAACCAATCCTATCAATTATTTTAATAGTTTAGATTAATATTGGACCATGATTATATTATTAAAATACTTAATATATTACTTATTATATTTATTTTAATACTTAAATAAAAAAGGTTATATCAATAGGACCGTATCAGTTCTTTTCATGATATTACCTAGGGGCTATTTCTTCAATTTTATTTGGTTTTATCCGAAGGGGCTTGAATCTTGATCCCCTGCCCAAAAAAATTGTCAACACTTTTATTAGTTAAACAATGAATGCTAGGTTTAATATATAAACATTACTCAATTTTATATTTAATTACCTGAAATTTAGAAGTTTTTTTAATCTCATTAAAAATATCTAAATCAATACTTAATTGTAAAAATAGAAAAAGTCAAAATAGTTAACTGATAAAATAGATAAAAGCCAAATACCCAATCGTAAAAACAAAAGTTATGTATCAAATTGACACCTTCGAAGTTTATATACTTAATAATAAAAATTGATAAAATTTAGATATTAAATATGACATTTTCCCTTAATTAAATTATCATAAAAATTATCCAACTTACTTACTAAGGAAATATAATATCTAAACTAATTAGGAAGTGTTTCATGAATATAAAAAATTTTCTTTCGACAATACAAAGATTTTTATTTTCTTGATAAAATCGTATGCCATTCATTAATTTTTTATTTTGTAAGGTATTGTATGATATTGCATGTCTTATTTTTTTCCCCCTTATATCATGGTAAATTAAAATTTTTGTAATGAATAATAATTATATAAAATACCTCCTAAACAGACAAGTGATTTCTTGTGGGCATAGGAATGTGAAAAAGGGAGCATCTATCTATCATAAAATAATAAGCTTGTATCCTATTATTTTAAGATGAAAAAGCTAATGGTCTTGCAATCTAATCGTATCAGGTGATATCTCAAGTGAGAGATATCAATTTCAAATCTACTCTTTTCTCTTGTAATTAGAGAAAAATAATAATAAGCTTATGAGCTTGTTTTTTCTTTTGAAAAACTTTTATCTTCAAATTTAACTTAATTTAATGATAACTTACATGTGTAAAGTAATATCAAAGAGAATTTCTACGAACACATTTAAAATATATGTAGTAATTAGTGTAGTAACTATTCTAATGATGCAATCACCATTGAGTATTCTAATACTACATTTACCATTGAATATGAATATAAATTGTTAAATAGTTAATGTAACCATCGTAGGTTAATACTATCAATTTTCCTCAGCCTAAAATACCAAACATAAAGGAGCTCCTCCGGAAAAGATGGTTTTTGGTCACAATACCTAGTACATACAGTAATTACGCCTTCCGGCAGGTCACCTGCCCTATCTTCAGCATTGATCCCACTTTCCCACAGCCAGTACAACTTTGACGACTTCACTCAATTCACTTGCCCCATCTTCAGCACCGTCCCCCTTCCATCGTGTCCAATACAGCTATTACAGCTTTACTTTGATCATTTGCCCTATCTTCAGCCCATAACTCTAGGCATGCATCCTTATAAATGGTCTTTATGTATATAGTTTTTTTTTTTTTTTTTGGCCAGCTTTATGTACATAGTTATTTACTTGTTTTCATAGATGCGAAGACATCCACTAGGTAACTGCTTTTATATTGTGAGGAATTTTGTGGCTATTTTTAATAGTATTATATTTTCACTTAATTACATCTATGGCTTTACTTCATAATATAAAATAAGAGGGAAATTTAATAGGAATGTAATAAAATACAATAACTATTATGAGACTTATAAAATGTTTAATACATGTAAATATATATATATATAGGAAAAAAAGTAAAATATCTATTATACCCATGTCATAAAGTAAAATATTTATTGCATTATAGACATAAGTTGCACACTGTGTAATTACCAAAGTAAGTGCAATTATGTAGAGATAGTAAAATAAAACATGGAATAGCAATAATGAGATGAAGATATGTGTTACTATTCATTATTTGTATAATAACAATTTTAGCTCTTTGATTTCGTTGTATGAAATAAGGGAGAAATCATATTTCAAATGAACAAGAATATAATAACATTGTAATGATTATTATAATATTCACTTTGTATAAAAAAATAAAACATGTAGTTATTAGAGTAAAAGTAATATATTTATAGAACAACCATTCACCAAAATAAACATGCCTTTAAAGTTGTCAAAACAATGACATCCACATCTCTCTTATTTGTATAAAGGAACTTTTAAATTTTATAAATATGTGTACCATAATCATAAAAAAAATTTGGGAGACATGATGTAAATAAAGAAAATATAAATTCCAGTTACAATATAAGTATCCATGGTGCATACAATCAAGTATAAACCATTATGCCAACATATAAAACTAAAATATTAATATCATGGCCGTTATAAATTGCATTAAAACATTGATCATCATGATAATTTACAAAGCTAAAACAAATCATTAACTGCCATTCACTTTGTTGTAATTGCAATTTCATTACAGTCTTATTCCTTACGAATAACTATTATGATAATTAGTTCACTGAATAGAGATTTCATAATGAATACCTATTATACAAAATATTGAATAGTTATTCTTTATTCAAACCTATGAATACCAATTCACTTTATTTCATTCCTTGGCAATAGAAATTCCATTACCTTCTCACCATCAAATCTACAACCCTCCCATTGCCATCATCATCATCAACACCAATGTCATCATTAGTATTGCAAACAATGATATTCATATATTGTGATTCTAAGAGCATATAAATGAAGGTATTGAACATAATTTCCTATATTAAAATCTACTATTTGAGTTCTTTACTATTGTAATAGGGTTTTTGCAAAATATAAGGTCCATTGAAGTAGTTGAAAAGTCATTTCATTGTTTTTAAAAATTTTTGACAAATATTAAAATGAACTAGTATAATAATAAATTGATAATATTTAAAGTATTAAATGGTTACATTAAATAAGGATCCTTAGATAAAATAAAGAGGTCCTTAATGCGTAAAGATCCCCATAGGATAGACATGTAGAAAAATAATTGGTATGAGTTGTTATAGACTGCTTGACTTGCTAAAACCCTTTATGGGGTAAAACCCTAGAGGGTTTTAAGGTGAGTTTAGACATTATTTTGAAACTTATAGTTTCGGGTTAATTTTCATATTTTAGCTATCATAAATTGGTAAAACCTAATATAATAATAATAATAATAATATCCTATTGGTTGTAGCATAACACTGTGAATAAATAATAACGAATAAGATTAAATCCCTATTATCTATTTATCCCTCCATTAATTCCCTACATTATACCTTCCTTTTTTTCCCTTTATAGATTCAAACCCTATTTTTGTTTTCTTTTTATGACTTTTATTCGCACATTATCCCAAAAACATTGCAATTTAGTATTAAATAAATCAATTGCACAAATATAATATTGATATGAATCATGGCTCATACGGTCCATTAACTTGATCTAAAGTTAGAGAATTGATGAACTTAACTCAATGAATCATTATGGATGAACTGATTCAAGGTGAAGTAGAGTATTTTCATAGTTATATGATACATTTTGCTATAGGGTATGATCTAGTGCATTTAAGTGTAAAGGAAAGACAAAATTTGAAGGAAAACTTATCAGTTTTGAAGACTATTCCTATGAGAAAGACAATGATTGAAATTAAGCAAGCGAATGAAGCTACAAAGGATAGCATGACCCAAAGCATGCCCTTGCCTAAGGCAATGCCTCAAGATATGGCCATATGCAAGTAGTAAGCACATTATTTATGAAGAAACAAGAAGACAGAGAGTGGCACAACCGTGCCTTAGACTGTTCCTAGGTCTTAGGCCACTATGGCTAGTTTCGAGGTCTAATTGTTTAATAGTGGAAGACATGCCCTGACATAAGGTTGTGTGGAGTAACATGACTTCGTGTTTTGTTTACACAGTTTATTTTTGAGTTTCCTATTTCATTTATTTTAGCTTTTACCTTCCAGTTGCCCTTACCTGATTTATAGGAGTATGTAAGGTTCATTAGGATTATGTTAGCTATAACATTGACATCTTTTATTGCTTTGATATTGATTGTGATCATTTGCTCTGAGTAATATTGAGTTTTCTTCTTAAGATTACTCTTTGTTGTTCCTTTAATTGTGTGTAATATTGATTGAGTTGAACAACTAGTTTGATTCTTTTCTTGGTACATCATATCTAAAAAGATAGATTGTTTATATCTTTTAATTTCAGTTTAACCTAAATCATAAAAACCCAAAATTATATTTCAAATCCCTAGATTGCATTATATCGTTCGATTTATAAAACACATGGATTCTTCAATCTGTATCAAATATTATATATTACAATATGTTTTTTAGTATGTTTACTATTTATGTATAACATATATATGCCATATATTATGCTATATCTCCCTTATCAAAGAAGTATGAGATATAGTGATATGATCAACATATTGAATTTCGAATTTATGATCTTTTTCATCAATTTAAACAATATGTTTGTTGTTGTTATATTTATTAGTATAATTGTAGACTAACCTTTTGAAAATCATCTACAATGTTTTTTATTATTTCTTAAAAATGATAAAAAAAAGAAAGCTAGTCAAGTTAGGGTAGGGCTAGGTAAGTTGCTGGCTTGCAAAATTATTATCAATGCCGGTCATGGACACAATGGAAAAAAAAAAAAAAAACTATAAGGTTTTTACCAAGTCTTAGGAAACCCTATAAGTGTTGGGGTGACTTGAATTTTACATGACCCATCCCAAGCTGCCCTAGTTACTTCCTAATAGAGATCGCACTTAAATGAGGTCCATACTAATGTACATGCTTTAAGTCTTTTAAAGTACATATCTGTACTTAGTCTCCAATAGTATCAATGTATAAAAAAAAAATCTTTAAATCAACTTGGCTCATATTCCTATAGTTTTTTGAATCTATATGTGCATAAATTTTTTTTCAACTCATATCACTTATATATATTTTTTTCTTGTTCCATGTATTTGAAAACATATCGATGAATTAAATATATCTTCTTCCTCGAACAATTTAGGGGTGTAAATGGATCGAGTTGGTTCACAAAATTTTTAAACTCAAGGCGATTTTTACTTGATTTCAATTTAAGAATAGTCGAGGCAAGTTTAAGTTTGAATTACGTAAGTAGTTTATTAGGTTGAATTTGAAATCTATAATGTTTAACTCAATTGGTTCACAAACCTAATCAAATTTGAATTGAACATAAACTTCACTTGAGTTGGAGTCAAGTTGGAATATTAATATATCTTAACAAATCAATTTTAAACGAACTTAATAGAGTTGAACTTGAGTTTGCACAATATCATTTCAAGTTGAGCTCGAGTTTTGAATTTTTGACTCGAATTCGAGTTCAAGCTTAGCACTGTGTTATCTTAACTTGACTAAATTCTTACCCTAAAACTACCTATCATCACTGAAAGATAGATCTTGATGGTAAAGATAGGTGTATTTGCTTTCAATTAAAAGAAGCAAGTCTAATGTCATTTCACTAATCATTTGATTCACTTGCTTTAAATTGCAAAATCTTAATTCTTTTTCTTAAATTTAATAGTCCGTTTTACTTAAATCAAGATAAGGTGTAGAATAGGCGGAATTTTAATTTCGTAAAATCATATATAATCATTAAAATTATAAATTTATAATATTATACACCAAAACTCATGATTCCATAACAAGTTTATATTTAAATAATTTTATATTCATTTTATTTTGGAAAAGTCTTTTAAAATTATAAATTCATATTTATGGATTAATTTGCAATTTTAACGATCATAACTTTTATTTTTTTTTCCGATGATTCAACCATAGCATTTCTAATATACAACGTTTCCCTAAGATGCATCATATTGCAACGAGGAATCGATCAATTTTATAATGACTTGATAGTGGGCTTAATAGAGAAAAAGCTTGCAACCATATGTAAACTTTGTATTTTTTTTTTCTTTTCCCAATACAATGGGAGGGGGTTTTGAACCTAGGATCCCTTATTTGAGAGACCAGAGAATATGACTAGGCTACAATACCACTGACGTAAAAGTTGTATGTTTATTCCTAATATGTGCATGTATTTATAATTAAACCTCGATAAATGGATATTCGATAAATTAATAATCCCAATTAGATAATTTTTTTTCGATCCCAACATGGGTAGACGTGCTAAATTAATAATCTCACTATATGTATAAGATAATAATTTATAAAGAAATCCTTAAGGTCCAATAAAAAAACAAATTAATAATTCATCAAAAGCATAAAAAATTTCATACAAAGTTCGTAATGAAGTTTTTCAAAATACTTCTATTCTTTCAAAATTTTATACTTTGCTAAAATATACATATAAAATTTTAATAAAATTTTCATTTGTTTACTTTAAATATTTTATAACCATTTATCTTTTAAAACATTAACTTTGAACAAAAAACTCTTTTTCTTATGTACCAGTTCATTTTAATTTTCAATATGTATCACAACTTTATTGTTTTTTGTGTTATAAAATTTATTATTTCATTTATATTTGTACATTATGACTTTTAAATTATATATATATATGTATACTATATATGTATTTTATCCATATTTATTTTCAGTTTTCATTGATAAATTATACATAAATTTTGGAAAAAAATATGTAAGAAATCTAACAAATCTTTGTAAATTAATAAATATTTATTTATGAATAAATTAATAAAATATTTATTTATTGATAAATAAATAATCTCTATAAAATAATATTTTTTTATTAGTCCTAATAGCATTATTGTATAGAGGTTTTTACTGTATATGAAATCCTGTTCTTTTTATGCACTATATCTAGGATCAATCGAATGGAAGAATACTATACATATTAAGCGTACGAACTTATCAATAATAGGTGTTTATGGAAAGCTCATGATTATAAACTACCAAAAATGCATCAAAATACCTTTTTCTTGTATTATTATAATTTACAGGATAAATGCTAAATATAAATGTTCTTGTTTTTATACTGTGGTGCCTTCATTTTATGGAATTTTTTTTATAGGTTTACAATTTTTTTCTAAAATAATTTTTGAAATATTTTTAGTTTTAAGTTAATTATCAAAATAGTATATGAGAGATATTAATTACTGAAATAACCTTGTAAACTCGCATGATGTATATGTCATCTCTATAAATATAAAATACATTTAACAAGTAGAAAAATGATCCATAAATGGAAAATGTGATTTCAATTTTCATTTTCCACTCAAATTGCATCTCTAGGTTTGATTTACTTATAAATCTAAATCGTATTTTTAAGATGGAATTTTGCTATGTTATTTTAGTAATTAATTTGCATTATATCTTGTTCTAATAATTTTTTTTTAAAAGGTTAAACTTACTATAATCTCTCATTTTATGCTTATCTAACATATTTAAAGGTTATGTCAACTTCTAATTATATAATAACTAATTTAATAAAAAATAAAACATATATAACTTAAAAAAAATTCAAAAAATAACAATGAAATATTAAAAGTCAGGTAGTAGGTCATTGGTTACCACTTTAGGTAAGGTATCACATGATTCTTTTAAGATGGTAGCCTATTAGCTTAATACAACTAATTTTGACATAATCAGATCATTAACATTAAAATTAAAAGAAATTTTTTTATTAATTTAAGGTTAATATAAAGTCACTTAATTACCCAGGTGGGTAGTGGCCCACAAGTCAAATTTGGATTTTGTTATTAATCCACTACAACTTTTATAAGCTTTTCTTTTTTCTCTTTTAATTAATTATATTTAATAATATTGTTCTATTAAATTAATCATTATGGATAAGAAAGAACTTATAAGTTATAAACATTTCTTAATAATTGTGACAGATTAACATAAAATATAAACATGCAAAGCACTGAAAATGAAAGTTCAATAAAACTTATCCTAAAAAGGAAGAAATCTGTATCACTGTTGGTTTTTTTTTTATTTTTTTCTTGTTTTTACGATTTTCTCCCAATCCAAAAAGGAAAATAAAAAAAATTTATATATATATAAAAAAAGTTCAACACGTTCAAATTCCTCTCTCTGTCTCCTTCTGTAGAAAGAGAAAGAAAGAGAAAGAGAAAGTAGATGGTGAAAGAGAGAGAAGAGAGAGACTATGGGCTATTAAGGATTTAAGTAATAGAACTAAAAAAATAGATATTATAGTCAGTGTAGTTGCTCAGCTTAGCTGTAGTATGCGGGATTACTGCCGGTCAAACCCCTTCTCTCTCCTCTCGCCGGAAAACTTAACACTCTTTCCCTTCCGTTCACCCCTCAACACACATACGCATACTTACCTTTTCGTTTGAGCGAAGAGGAAAAGGAAAAGTAAAGGAAAATTAAAAACCAAACCATTCTTAGTTTGTTAACCAAAAATAACTGCAGTTATGTTAGAGAAAGAATAACATTATAACTTTTCATTTATATTTATTTATTTATTTTTATTGGGTTTTTCATAGTCTCATTTTCTCTCTCTAAAACACAGTCCTTTCCTCTCCCCCCACTTCTCTCTCTTTTTGTCAAAGTGAAGAAGAAGTTGAGAGAGAGGAGAAGGGGAAAAGAAAAAAAAAAAAAAAAGCCAACAGTGATATAGATTTCTCAACTACTGTTTTTCAAGGTCCAAGAATCAATCTTTGAGGTAAAAAAGTATACAAACGTTGTTGTTTTGACTATCTGGGTATTTACAATATTGTTCCAACCCACCCTCTTCTTCAATGTGCTTGAAACACACCCAACTTCATATTTTGACCATATGGGTATTTCCATTTTAGTATCAAAATCATGTTCATTTCCGGGTGATACTTGGAAATGGAATTTTGCATTCACACCATAGTAGTACATACAATGTGTTGCTGTTGTTGTTAGTTAAAGGATGAGAAGATTCAGTATGTTATTTTTGTTGTTGTTGTTGTTGTTGTTGGGTCAAAGTTGTTATCACTAGCCATGAAGGATCACAGGAATATTGGAGTGGTTGTGCCATTGTTGGTATTTGTGGTGCTGTTGTTGTTTGTTGAGTTGACATTTGAGCAAACTGATGTGCCATTGAGTTCTAGAACGGAGCGCTTTGCTTTATTTCAACTTAGATCTTCATTAGGGATTAGAAGCAAGGAATGGCCCAGAAAGTCAGACCCTTGTTCAGTTTGGAAGGGTATAACTTGTGATGGGAGTGGAAGGGTCATTGGGATCAATATCTCCGGGTTTAGGAGAACCCGTCTCGGTAGCCTAAATCCTCAATTCGCTGTGGATGCACTAGGGAATTTCACTCTGTTGAAGTCATTTAATGCTTCTAGGTTTGCTCTGCCAGGAAGTATTCCTGATCGGTTCGGGAGCGGGCTTGTTTCACTGGAAGTGCTTGATCTGAGTTCCTGCTTGGTGCGTAATGGCATTCCAACTGGTATTGGAAATTTGACTAATCTCACCACTCTGAACCTTGCTGATAATAACTTGACTGGGTAATACCCTCAAATTTAGGTCAGCTATCGCATCTTTCAGTGCTCAACTATCAAGAAATATTCTTAATGGACCGATTCCTTCGTCCTTTGTGTCTCTCAGTAATATTTCTGTGCTTGATGTTTCTTTGAATTCATTATCTGGGTCTATTCCTCTTGCCCTTGGAACCCTTTTGGGACTTCAGTATTTGAACCTTTCTAGGAATAATCTGTCTTCTTCAATGCCTCAACAGTTGGGTGACCTTCGCAATTTGGTTGACCTTGATCTAAGCTTCAATTCTTTGTCTGGAGGGTTGGCATCGGATTTGAGAGGGTTAAGAAGCTTGAGGAGAATGTTGCTTGGTGATAATATTCTTAGTGGACCGTTGCCAGGAATTTTGTTTTCTAATCCAAGTCAATTGCAGACTGTCATATTGAGAAACAATAACTTTTCTGGTGAAATTCCCGTTGAGCTGTGGTCATTGCCAGCATTGCTTTTGCTTGATGTCTCTGGCAATAATTTCACTGGTGCTTTACCCAACACTAACCCAACCGTGAACACCACAGTTGCAGTTCTTAATATATCACAGAACCAATTATATGGGAACATTAAAGAGCAACTGCGGAGATTTGGTTTTCTTGACCTATCTGGGAATTATTTTGAGGGTAAAGTGCCAGACTATGCACAAACTAATTCATCACTTGGTGGGAACTGCCTCCAGAATGAACGCAATCAAAGGACTCTTGACGTTTGTTCATCCTTTTATACCACTAAAGGCCTGACTTTTGATAATTTCGGACTGCCAAACTCCACTGCGCCAACACCATCTCCTTCTCCGGCAGGGGGGCCTAAGAAGAAGAGCCACAGGACATTGTATATATTGATAGGAGTTTTGGGAGGACTGGGTCTAATTGCTATCCTGCTCATTCTTATCTGTGTTGTTGTCATCTGCACCCGGAAGAGGAGTTCTGCAAGTGATAGGGGAGCCAACATGGGTGCAGTTCCTGGAGGGGGAACTGTGCCTACTCCTGGTGCATCAGTCAACATTGCAAGGGTGGGAGATGCGTATACATATCAGCAGCTCCTCCAAGCCACTGATGAATTTAGTGATTCAAACCTCATTAAGAAAGGCCACTCGGGTGATCTTTTCAAGGGTGTCTTGGATAGTGGCATTCCGGTTGTTGTTAAGAAGATTAACTTGGGAACAGTCAAGAAGGAATCTTACTCTGTGGAGTTGGATTTCTTCAGTAAGGTTTCCCATGGGAGGTTTGTGCCTTTCTTTGGACACTGTTTGGAGAATGAGAATGAGAAGTTTTTAATATATAAATACATGCCAAACGAGGATTTAGGGAGTTCTTTGTACAAGAAGACTTCGGAAGATGATAGTTTGCAGACATTGGATTGGATAAAAAGACTCAAAATTGCAGTTGGAGCTGCAGAGGCTTTATCTTATCTTCACCATGAATGTACTCCACCCCTTGTTCACAGGTATATGTCTAATATTTCTTTCAAATTTGATGGAATTTGTTTCCTCCATTGTGACTGTTTTTAGCATGATCGGTTGTTAATGCCCATTTTTTTAACCCTCCCCATGAAACAATGCATAAGAAAATCATGGAAAGCAGATTGTGGCAGAGGCTTGTTATTATGTGATTGCATGATCTTTGGGAACTTCTATTACTAAAAAATCCTATTGCTGTTTAACTGTTGATGAAATTGCAAATAGATTCCTGTTGGAGTTGGGAATGCTCCTGCACTGAGAATAGTTTTCCTTGAGGTATTTGTTTCTACAATGTTGATGCCCAAAATAAAATAAACTGTTATGTCTTGTGACCATGTTGTCTTTTAGTGCTTTATTTTATCAAAGTATATTCCCCATATTTATCTTCAACATAAACAAAATGGAAGATGACATGTCTAAATATGCTACAGAATTCTCAAAATGCTAAAAATGGAGGCAAAAAAGTTTTAGGACAATGCCAGTGGTGCAGTACTGCAGTTTTGACCAAAATCATTTTCTTTTGTCCTTTCTTCTTTGGGTAATTGACATGAGGTCTTTTGAATTGTCAAGGGATGTTCAAGCAAGCAGCATTCTTCTTGATGATAAATATGAAGTGCGGATGGGAAGCCTCAGTGAGGTCTGTGCTCAAGAAGGGGATACACATCAGAGCAGAATTTCTAGACTGCTCCGGCTGCCACAGTAAGTGTTCTAGCAGAGTTATATGTTTTTCTGACGTCTGTGATTTGGACAAGATTGACAATCAAATATAGTAGCGCATATTTTATTCTCCACAAACTGCTTTAGATGTTATTTCATTAAGCAAATTATTGATCTTCTATAGTAGCATTTTGCTCACCTTTTTTAGAGCCATTTTGCTCTTTTTTGACCTTTTTAAACCCAACCTATGATTCAGCCAAAGTAAATAATTCCAACCAATGCTACGGTTCTCTTCCTTCTTTCCAGCTTCAGTGTTGTCTTTGCCATTCTTAATACATCTGAATGATGGCTTACCCCTGAAACTTGATGTGGTAATTTTTCATGTTTTGTTCTCCATGGACAGTAATGAGTGGAATTTTTTGGTGCTATATTCGAGTCATGATCAGATCAAATCACACCTGCTGCTTTCTTTTTCTGTGCTCTTTATAGAAGGATTACTCTGAGAAGGATGAGCCTCTGTTTTCATTTTATTAATTTATTCCTGGTTTTGTATGTGTGAAAAAGTTAAAAATCTTTTCGTCCTTTTTATGTCGTTGTCACTCCACTTTACTGAGAATAATACTACTTCAAGACATCTTGTCTTATTATCCACCTCTAATGCCTGGAGTTTAGTACTTGGTTTCCATGTGTTTATTTCTTACCTTTTCAACTTTTAGGGCCCCTGCTTTAAACCTATGATTTGAAATTTCATTTAACACAGGATAAAATGTATTTTTAGTTTTCCCACATCTATTGCATCACTTTTAAGTCCCTGAAGTTTATTGGTTTATTAGTAATATTTTGGGAAATTGGTTAT
This sequence comes from Combretum micranthum, assembly GCA_024138025.1. Taxonomy (NCBI): domain Eukaryota; kingdom Viridiplantae; phylum Streptophyta; class Magnoliopsida; order Myrtales; family Combretaceae; genus Combretum; species Combretum micranthum. The sequence continues at coordinate 277,336 of JAMXBD010001137.1, read as the reverse complement.
TATGTATTGGATGGATTAAGCCTTTAAGCAGCCAATAAGTCTTGCCAAATATCAGTAACATTTGTTAATTTTGAAGATTCTGGCACAAATACATCACACCAAAACATGCAATCCTGCTATATCAGCAAGATTCTGCCTTGCTTTATTCGGATATTTCCATTTTCTGATCCTAGGTTTTTTTCTGTCCACGCAGGTCATCTGAAGCAGGTACTTCTGGTAAGTGTGTTAGTTCTTTGCTTTTCCCAGTTTATACAATTTGTTGGATTGTTTGTGTTTTAATTATTATATTTTGGTTGTTCATGATGCATGAAGTTGCTTAAATTTTATTCTGGCTGATGGAATTCCTTCAATTAGTTAATATAATGTTGTGTCGTATTTGATGCTGTGGAGCACAAAAGAAATGAAACTATTGAAGGAACTCCTCTGCCTTCAGAACTGCGCCTTCAGATCCATCCATAAATTGGCAGACCCTGTCCATTCTTTCATTATTTTCTCCAAATATTACCTCTATCAACCTTTCGCTAAACCCCACCTCCACTAATAATTTTACTTTTGAGATTATGTGGATAAGTTTTCTCTCAGCAGTTGAAGTCATTACCTGTTTCTTTTCTGTAATTCTAAATAATTATTCTACAAATTGAAACTGTTCGTATCCATAAAGTCAAAGAGGCAGCGTGGAGGTTGTATAATAATTGCATGGATAACATTTAACCACTTAAGAATTTATGGGTAATAAAAACGAATTTTCAGCTAGTGTCTTCAGCATTATCCTTAACAAGTTATGGGATGAATGGATTACTAATGCTTTAACAGTGAGTCCTGAGTTGTGTCCTAATGCTCGACCTTCTTTCAGGCTTCTTGATTCTTCAAATTGCCCAGATTTATTTGTTATGTGGACCTGCTAAACTAGAATTGAGTTGAAGCCTAATAATATTGTTACTCTTGTGTCAGTCTATTTGGCAGCTTGAAATGTTATTAATCTATCCTTCTCATTTGGAAACTCCAGATTCGGCAACAGCAAATTGTGCATATGATGTATATTGCTTTGGGAAAGTATTACTAGAGTTGGTAACGGGTAAGCTCGGCATAAGTGCATCCACTGATGCTGAAATTAAGGAATGGTTAGAACAGACACTACCTTGCATTAACATTTATGACAAGGAGCTTGTCACAAAAATTGTTGATCCATTGCTCATTGTCGATGAGGATCTGCTGGAGGAAGTCTGGGCGATGGCAATTGTAGCAAGATCATGTCTCAACCCAAAGCCAACACGGCGTCCTCCCATGAGATATGTACTCAAGGCTCTAGAGAATCCCTTGAAAATTGTAAGAGAAGAACATGCAGGATCTGGACGGCTTAGGGCTACATCTTCAAGGGGGTCATGGAATGCTGCTTTATTTGGTAGTTGGCGCCATAGTTCTTCGGATGTAGCAGTCATCCCAGCTTCTTCTGCTGCCAAGGCAGAAGGAGGAAGCAGCTTAAAACAGTCAGGAACCACAGGTTCACAATCTCAAGGAAGTGGCCCAAATGGTTCTTCTTCTCATAGACGGTACTCTAAAGAGATATTCCCTGAACCACCTGACCAAGATGTGGAGAGGCAAGATCAGGACTAGAACATAGTTTGATGTTTCCTCATTCATTCATAATAAAAGGCAGGCTTTCCATTGAGTGCCTGTTCCTTGGCACGCCCGACAGGCTCTAGGTAGTGAAAGACATCGGGCTCATTGCCAGTTTTTGCTTTACTTGGACATATCTCTCATAGGCTCTTCGACTCACTTTCTTTGGAAAAATCTCATGCCCTGGAAAATCTCAGTCAAAGTGTTGGAGTTGGTGCAGCTGCCTGGAGCATTTCAATGAGTTTGGAGAGTGAATGTGTTGATTCCGGCTGCTGCTTCAAATATTCTCTTGGCTTGATTTTGGCCGGACGAGCTGCAAATTTTAATGCAATCGTTAATTGTTCCTAGTTCTTCTGTTGAATGTAAATTGTAATTGTTTTGACCTTTCTTGATTCAAATTAGAGTTCTTTTTTTTTCTTCTACCACCATTTGATTTAAAGGAAAAAGGTATATGAGAGTCAGTAGCAAATTGTTATTCTTGTCACATGGATGACCTAAGTTTCCTACATTACATTGTTCTCTTTTCCTGTGTTTTGGTTATTCTTGTGCTTGGTATCAAAGTAATTCGTCATTTTTGGTTTAGCAGCTTGATTTATAGGTTTTTTTTTTTAAATAATCGAATTTAGTGTTTAAGTTATGTTACTTGGGCAAAAGAACAACACATACCCATCTAAGCAATTTGTTGTAGGGCCCTTGTAGAGGGTCAAAAGGAAAAATCTATCTTACATTGTCCAAGATAAATATATAAAAGATCGAGCATACATGATTGTCAAAATTGTGAGTTTATTATTCATTAAAATGCATAAAATTGATAGAATTATATAAAATCGTGTAAAATCACTAAAATTGTAAACGTATAGAATTGTATACTTAAATTCATAATTAGACGTAAAATCCGCACCTAATTAGTTTTGCATTCATTTTAATTAAGAAAAAATATAAAAAATTATAAACTTATGGAAACGTATATTTGACTCATGATTTTGATAGCTATGCTTGAATGATTTCAGATTTACTCACAATTTATTACAAATTTGACCTGGATTATCTTGATAAAAAACTAGGCTGGATCCACTCCAACCATGTGAAGTTTCCTTAAAGATTGCCAAAAATTGCTTACAGCGATTACGGGAATTTTTTCTTTTTTTGCTCTTTTTTTTTATGCCGCCCACCCTCCAAGGGATCGATTACAACACTCCCCCGCAGAGAACAAGGATGAACTTAAATTTTTCAAACATCCGGATCAAGTCCCTACTTGCAATGAAAATATCCTAATTCAGATCAGTCTCATTCTAAGTTCGCAAACATATTTCCAAAAATTTCGGCGGGATCCTTAGGTGTTAAAGCTTTCACAGAAACCTAGGAGGCTAGTATCTACTTTTTTGTCTTGTGTCCACCCACCCCCCTCGTCCCCACTCTGTAAAAAAAGGGTCTGGAATAAGGAACCATCAACATTCATTAGTTATATACTGACGTAATCCTTTGAGTCCATTTTCAATGGTTTCACGATGGGCCTTGTATCTCGGGCAGGACATATCTAAGGTTGGTGTCCGTCCATGTTTTCCTAAACGAGAATGGGCTAAGAGGCCATGGAAAAAAGAAATCTTATCCTTAGATGTGTTGAGCATTTCTAGAATAAACCCCATCGGGCGTCCCCTCCCCCTTTTTCCTCCAAAAAAAAAAAGAAAAAAAAGAAAAGAACTTATTGATAAGGAGTTCAATACATCAATCCACTTTTCATAAACTATAAATACAAGAGAATTGCAAATTTTCGAGAAAGAATGTCCTTTAAAGGAGATGGGATTTGAAAACCCAATCACTAGGATACACCTCCAAATGCTTATTATAAGCAACCCAATCACCAGTTTACTTAACTTGTCTTCTTACTAGATTGGATTGTATGTTTCTCAAAGATAGGAAAAACATTATTCAAATCATGTATAACTGTCTATAAGCACCATGGAGGATTTAAACTTGACTCAAGAGCTTGAAACATGATGGAGCTATCTAATTCAAAGGCAGCTTCTTCCCTTTCCATTCTTGTTAGCAAGACAAACAACCTCAAGCAAGATCAAAAGGATAAAGACGCTTGTTAGGCAGGTTTCTCCCTAAGCATCACTAATGATATTTCTACACCTATCTAAGGTGGTTAGCATATTTTTAAACTCAAATCGTATTTTACTTCTTTTATTTAAAAAAAAAAAAGCATGAGTCAATAATCAAAGTCACATGATCAAATCCAGCCATCTCACTATGCAACACTCATGCTTTAGGATGTCCGAGTAGCTATTCATGGGATGATAAATAATATCATTGACTATTCTATCTTTCTCTCTCTTGTTTGATCAAGTATTGGTTCTTGAAAGGTAAGATTATATAAGTACACGTTCATTATCATAGATTCGAAGTGCTCCATAGGCCTAAAATACATTGGATTGCGACCTTCCATCTCATGATTAAACAAATTATCATTGAAGTCCCCAATGCATAACTAGGGAGCAATAACTGAAGACCTAATAGATTCAAACTCTTGCCACAAGCCTTGTTGGATAACCAGGTTAGGACTTTCATAAATCTATGATATCTTATGAGAAAAGAGTGCCATACGATAGATATACTAAAGTACATATTTGGTTTTTGTTGAAAGTGGTTCTCTATGTCAATGTCATCTATCCACTAAGGTTCCAATACACTAGACATCCTACTAGCGGAGCAGAACTCATAGCTAAATTTTAATCTTCTCCTGATATTTATTCTTCATCTCCATAAAAAATAATATATTAAAGTTATGTTTGCAGGTCAGGTCCTTGAAATGTTAAACTATCAGGTCAAGCCTATAAGAGAATCATGTCCCTCGTATGGCTATTTTTAGCTAGCACCCTAGCAATTTGAGAGATCATGTTAGTCAGATATGGAAACATTCATTAAAAAATCTTGAGCCAGTGTTGTCTCTTGACCAAGTGTATTACTTTGTTTTAATTAAGAAGAATATATATATATATATATATTTATAGATATTGGGCTTCATTCCTCTCTTAATTGGCGATTTCTTTTTAAAAGAAGTGGGCCCATTTAAGTTGTCGTCAAACTTCAACTTTTTCAAAGGCTTTGAAGACGAAACCTTAACTAGTTTTTTTATGACCAAAGTTTGTAGGTTAGGTATCAAGTGTGATGGAGGAGTGCTAAAGAAAGGCAATAGGTATTAGAGTGGGTTTGTAGGGGATTGGGAAATTCCATAAGGTACAAATTGGTGATTTGTGAATAGATTGAGGGAATTAATGTATGGGAGAGAGGAATTAACAAGTGTATGAGGTTGGAATAAGGTTTTAAGTTATGAGTGGTGAATCTTTGAGGGACCAGTTAGAGAGACAATTTTCGTTGAACTACTAACTTTGTCTTGTTCTTCTTGTACAGGTGTGTTGAAGTGGTGTATTAGAGCTTAATATCTTATTGTAGTGTTATGGGTGGTTTAGTACAAGTGAGGACATAAATGCAATTGCTTGTGGTGTGTTTTGTTGATTATGAAAATATTGTAGAGGTGGTGAGATATAGATTGAGGATTGGGCCCTAAGAAAGCTGTTAGGAGAAGGTATATTAGGCGGTTGATGCCATCACATACCTTAAGGGGGAGCAGTAATTGTTGGGTTTCCATAGGGTTTTAGGTCTTATAAAGATCAAATCTTTTGCAGCGGAAGTCAAAAAAAAAAAAAAAAACAAGAAAACCTAACCCAGTATCCATGTGTTTTGATTAGATTAAAACAAAACACAAATAATTCGAAATTACACCTTTAACCTTGAAGCTTGAAATCAATCGGCAAATTGGATCTATAGGTACTGTGGATTCGCAATCCCCTCTACAGTATCCACACGTATAAACACTCCTTCAAAAGAACCTTCACGTGCTCGCATTATCTGGAACACTCTTAGATAAGATTAGGAAAACTTTTTTTCTTTTTCCTACAACTCTCGTGGTTTACAGAATTTCTTTGCAGGTCTAATGTTGACAACACATGTCATTCACCCTAAAAGAAATCTCTTATGTCTTATTTATACTAATGTCAATATGAATAATGATATTAGTGCCTCTAATATTATTAGGGATGAAATAATTATAAATTAATAAATTAACATAAGAATTCCTAGTCCAATTAGGAAGTATTATTGTTCTTAACAAATCATATTTATTTATTATTCTTAATAAATTAAGATTAATAATAAATGAATTTATTATTTCTGTTGAACTTATTTAAATTTAGTCAATGGTCCTTTTTGTTTATTCTTTTGTGTATGATCATATAGGTTCACTTAATGTTAGCCTTTGACCTACAAACAATATTGTCAATAAAATAAAGCGCCTCTAGCAAAACATTATATTTACCTAAATTAAGTGAAGATGGGTGATCTGATCTTACCCTATCCTTAAGTTATGTCATTATCCTTTTGTCACATGATATCTAGACAAAACATAAGGCATGGATAGAGTCATCCTTAAATCGTTTAATCTTATTATTTCTCTCTAAGTGAACTAACAAAACAAATGAAATTGATCACACTATCTATTTATTTGAGCACGGCCATGCATTTCTCAGTTTTACTTATTGAGGGGCCTAGAGATACCTCTCCCATAACGAGAGGGACAAATCCCATCATAATCACTCAACTTCCTCTACATGATTCACATTACACTCAATCTCAACCCTTATAATTATCTAGTTAAAAACAAGCTTTGATTGAGTTGAATTATAATATCCCTCATGTTGGAACCTATGGTGAGGATACACTAACATTGTTATTGTGAGAATTACTTATGATACTAATCCATGTAGTGATCTCATAAAGGGTCAGTCAAGTACATAGTCCTCTAAATATATGCTTATGAGTTTGATTTGTATCCCCATATAAATAAACATCTCATGACTATAAAACGAAAACTCATACTAGATTTAATTAATTATAATTCCCACAATAATGAACATCTAGGGACTTTTAGAATAATTAAATTATTCATGGATCATATTATAAAGTAAATATGCAAATAATAAAATAGAAATGCCTCTATATCAATATATATATATATATATAATGACAATATCCAGTAATTGGCTTAGAGTACGATCACTAACAGTAATGAAAGTTGAGCTAGATTAGCTTGAGGCAACCCCATTAATGAAGATTAGCCTGGCGATGTGTTGCTAGTGCTACCTCCTTCAGGATCTGGTTTTAATTGAATGAACTCTTGGCCAATTTCCATAACTCTATGTGTTGGTCCCCAAACTATAACTTGCATTTAATTCCCTAATCGACCACATTTGAATCAAATGTTTAGAATCTTCTTGTATTTGAATTTTGATAAAGTATCTCTCTCTTGTTTCCATTTGCCTGAGTAACATTCTTGAATGGAAGTGACCAGTCAATATTAACTTTAACCTTAAGGAAGTCTCTCATTGTACCTCCTTTTGGAAAAACTAGTTCACATTCAGCTACTTTGCCCAAGTAAGCTTCAATTTTAGAGGCATTAGTATCCTTGATTTGGTCTAACTTTAGGCCATGTATCTAGACTTAAAAAAGGCATTTGGTTAGATTTACATTTCACATCTTTTAAGTTCTTATGGACTTCCCATACATTCAACACTAACAATGTCCCCTGAAATTTCAAGGTCTATCTTTGATGATTTTCAACAATTGTTGTATTTCATTGAAAGTATGAACATATAGCTTATATGCCACTATCTTACAACTTCCATAAGTTTTCCAAGACTTATTGATCACTAATATCAAAGCTACTTTACTTTACTTTATTTGACACTCCCTTGCACACCATTACAGGTCTATTTAGAATCATTTTGTTTCCCTATGTGTTTAAATCCAACTTTGTCAAGTAATTAAAACTAACATGACCAAAATCTTCATGTGCAAGAGATGGATTAGGAGTGTCCATTTGATACAAAATTTCAATTATAAAACTAGTAAGGAAAAGGAAAGAGTAGCAATGAAATTGTGTGTTAAGAGACTATTAAACTAACTTAAAAGTAAAAAAGAACCAACGATGAAGAGAAAGATAGGTAATTGAACAAATATATGTTAAGGACTCGGATAAAGAGTAAACTAAAGAAAATAGAACAACACTAATCGACTACAGAACAAAGAGATCAAGACCTGAACTAAAAGCACAACAAAGAATTCTCTATAAACCAAAACCGGGATAGAAAGCCAAACATGAAGAAAATAGCAAGATGGAGAGCAGATTGAAACTTATCCTTTCTAGAGACATGAGGGATTCCAGATTGCTAAGAGACCATCTATCTAATAGTCGTATGCTTCAAGCTAGAGCTATTGTGTGGTTTAGGTTGAGTTAAAGACTGGGATAGATGTATGGTGGATTTATGGTAATTGGGTGAAGAGGTTGTTAAATTTCCTAATTTGGTTTTGGTGATAACAAAACATGTGTTAAATGTTTACTAATATGTTTCTTAAGTGTACATGAAAGTTGAAATACCCCAAATCTTTACCAAGATTAGAAATTGAGTTTAAATAGAGTAAATGAATAAAACGAATTATAGGATATAATTAGACAAGTTGGCTTAATTTAATTAGCTAATAATTAAGTTGGTTTTGAGATTTGAAATTCCTCAAATCCCTAAACATGTTCTAAAAATGTTTAGAGGATTTCTAAACATTCAATTTAGACCAAAAATACTAATTCCTAAATCTCAGTAAAATTTGAGTTCATTTGCTTGAATAAAAATATCAGTTCTTGAACCCGAACTCAAATTAAATATCTTTGTATCCAAATTAAATTCCTAAATTAAGTTCTTATTTCAAGATCTTAATTTATAACCTATCGGTTCAGAAATCATCTTTTAAATACTTCTAGAACTATAGATATCGATCTGATAGTTCTAAACCTATATCCTATTTCTAAAATATCTAAATTTTAAACTATATACTCTCCTTTTCTTTTATCCTTTTGGGCTGCCCTTTCTTTCCCTTTTATTTTCCTACGTTTCCCTCTTCTTCTTCTTCTTCCTCTATCTTTCTTTCTTTCTCCAAATTCAAGACTTGATCTCAAGATCAAAGCCAACTAGAGGATGAATCAAAGCTAGGAGATGAACTAGATGGAGGAAACCGAGCTAGAGGAGGAAGTTTCAACTTGTGCTCTTTTCTAAAAGCTAAGTTTTCGTTTTCTATTTCTCTTTGCTTTTACTTGTTATTTACATTTTTAATTGATGAATTGATGTTGAATTGGGTTGAGAGTGCTGTTTATTTATGTATTTGTTGGTTTAATGGTTGATGGAAGTTGGGGTTTGGTTGGAGAAAGAAGATGATGAATAGTGATTTGGAGTTGATGAAGTTTTGGAGATGTTTGGTGTTGTTTGAATGATGGGATGATCATGTAACAAGCTTTAGAGTAACTTTGGAATGAGTTTAAAGAATTTTAAGAAGTGTAAAATGCATTTTGAAAACAGGGGATTTCGTCATTTTTTTCGCTCCAGTGTACACAGCCTGTGTACATGGTCGTGTAGGCCTTGAAATTCTTAAAAGTTGCTCTCGGGTGATTTTTTTTACCCAACACGGCCTCGGTACACGGCCGTGTACCCGGTCGTGCAGACTTTCCCTGTTTCACAACTCTTTGTATTTTAGCCATAACTTTTTCATCCGACCTCCGATTGAGGTGATTCAAGTTGCGTTGGAAAGCTTAAAAAGAGATATACAATTTTTATGTTTTGAGTTTTTACAAATTCGAAACTTATCGATGCTTAAATTTTGATTCTTTACAACTGCAACACTTTTCAAAACAAAGTCAAAAACTTGTTTTTGTTTGTTAAATGTGTTTTTGCTTATGAAATGGATCTTTTTGAGATAAAATGAGATAGATAAGTGATATTTGATGTGTTATATTGATTGGTTGATGTAATTAAACATGGGTTAAGTAGATTTATAGATTTAACAAATAATTAGATTAAATCTAGAAGTTAGTTATAAAATGAACTTAGTTAACAAACTTAAGTTCAACTTGATTAAATAGACTTGAATGAGTTAAAATAAATTAGATTGAGTTAGTTTAATTACTTTAGCTTATAATTAGATTAAATGATTAATTCTAATGAGTTTGACTTAATGAACTCAATTAAACCAAAATGAACTAGATTTCTTAAGCTTAATCCACTTGGCTTGGCTTTTGAATTAAATGGCTAAGGTTAATCAATTTGACTTGGTAAATCACTTAAATGACCAACTTTTAATCAATTTGGCTAAGGTTAAGCTAAAATGGGTTAGTAACAAATAACTGGGTTAAATGAATGTGTTAGGGTGATCTTTGAATAATATGGTGAATATATTGTTTCAAATGTGTGTTTACTTGGAAAATGAATGTTTTTGGTTTTATGAATTCTTTGTTAATGCTTTTGTAATAAAACACTATAAATAAAGAGAAAAAAATTCTTTGACAGACAAAGGAGAACTGTCCATATTTTGGCGGGGCGATTTATCGCAGCCATAGTGGGGTTCCACATTAGTGTCTGATCAAATAGGATTAATAAAAGTTTGATATAAAGTGGATGATTAGTTTAGTTTAGTTTCTTATACGAGTTCTTTTCTTAACAGTGGTGGATATATGATTTTATCTTCTGGATTGTCTTATGAAATTTCCTTCTGAGGCTATGTTTGGATTCCATATCCAAGGTACGCAGTAACTAGCTTGTCTCTGTGTTAGGATAGGCATTTATGAAAATTATATATATTAAGAAAAACTTAATTGTGAGTGTTGATTTGTATTTTACGTCGTTAAATCCAATCCCTGCCCAGGGTGGCATGAGTGCCTAGGGGCGCCCCCTCACAGATTGGGTGAGCCTGGGATGGAATTGGTATCCGGTTCGAGGAGCGACACCCTGCTCAGATTGTGTTTTCTGTAAAATTATCTAGGAGATATAAGTATCCGAACTGCTTATATCAACCCCCTGAGCGTCAAGGTTGTTACTCGGGATCCCCCACTATCCTTGTTGCCCGGAGTTTGAATACTCCCGTGTTGATTTGTTTACCTTAAAAAAAGATAATAACTTGTGATTGTTGCATTTGCCTTTAGTTAAGCTCGTGTGTCACTCCGTGTGTGATTGTGTTGCTGTGTACTGGGCTTCAGCTCATTCTTGTTATTGTTATTCTTTTTACAGGTTTTGTTGTTGATAAAGACGATGTTGATGAAATTGATGATGGTGTGGAGGTTGTCGATGTTGTTGTTCTTCTTATTGTTGTTGATGAGGATGGTGGTGATGGTGATGGTGATGGTGATGGTGATGGTGATGATGATTGATGTGATGATGTTTGTCCCGGGTTTTGGGCGATTATGAAGATTTAGGAGATGAGTGAAATGTGATAGGATCGAGACATTTCTTATATTTTGTTTCTTCTTTTGTTTTGTTTTGTTTTGTAAGAGGACTGGATATTTTTATACATTGTATTTTCTTTTAAGGGCTTGTTAATGCCCAATTGATTGTAAATGGTTATCTACCCCTAAGAGTAGATCATAAAGTGTTTTTATAAAGTTAGTTTCTTAGAAAACTGGTTTGCTCTGTAGGGAGTAGAAGTTTATAAGTTGTTTTATAAAATTTGATTTTCCGCTGCTAAATCCAGTTATCTGAAAATCTAATTAAACGATTTCACAATCTAAAATTGAATAGCAATGTTCAACATAAACACCTTCTTTTAAGACAACCTTACGTATAATTCGTAAGAGTTATACGTGGTTGGGGACTTGGTGTGCTTAATTTGAGAATTGAGCATGTCGGGTCTTTACAAAAGTTAAAATATTAGTCAAGGTATATGTACTTAAAGGATTTGATTATTACTTAAATTTGTAAATTTTTAGAAGCATAGGAAAAATCAAAAGCACAAACAGAAGCAAAATTTTCCCTTCTATAGTACAACATGTATTTTTGAAAACCTAACTCCATGGATTAAATGTGTTTGGGGAATATATTTAATTGTACCACTAGAAATTGGACAAATATCTAATGGAAAATTTAAAATTGCTTTTATGTTATCAATATAATATTTTTGTCAAGGTCGAAGCATAATATTATGATGTTAATGATCTCATCATGTTGCTGAGGTTATCATCTCTAAGAAGACTTGAAATATTATTATATATGTTTCAAAAATAAAAATTGAAATGAGTCGAATCTTATTTGGGTGAAGAGATCGTGACAACTAAAACAATCTGTTATTTAAGGTAGGAAATCTTCATGTAATGCTAAAGATATCAAGAAGATACGATTCATATCTTACACAATATCTTATAGAATCGAGCCCAATTTTGTTTGCACAACATGGAGACATTCTAGAAAACTCTCGTAGCAGCTATTTTCGACATTGAAAGAAGCATTTCAAATTATCATAGCTAAGAATCAAATGGAGATCAAGCACAACAGCTACAAGAAGATTTTATCCATATTTGCTCAAAAGACCATTGGTTGAAGCTCTATAAATTGAAGCACAACTTTAAGGCTTAAATATGAAGAAAATATAACTAAGAAACTAAGCAAAAACATAATAACACTATCACAAGTTAATTTAGAAATTATTTCTTGGTGATAAGGCACATAAAGCTACCAAAAGCACTATTGAGAAGAAAAATTCACTTTTAGTTTTCGATTTGTTTAAATTGTTTAAGGATCTTGCACTTATGTTTCCTCATTGTCTTGGCTTTTCAATACTCGTAATTGTATTGAGTGTGTAAGAGTAGTAAAGGCTATCAATAGTGCTGTGTTAGCTTGGGTAGAAGCTAAGGAAAGGAGATAGTAAGGCTAATGACATTATGTCACACATAAGAATTTTCTTGCTCTCATCAAGTTTTTAGGATTAGTGAAACAATTGATAAAAACAATTAATACCCTAACGCAAAGTTGAAGGAGTGGAATAACACATAAAAAAAAAAAAACCAATATACTGATAAGCCTATACTATGATCTACCCAAATTCCCAATACTTCAACAAAGTCCAGCCCAATGTGAAATGAAATACAATGCTGAAAATTTTCGATGAAATAGATCAAAGAATAAAAGAAATATATGTCGACACTAATACAATAGATGAGTTGTTCCCACTTCCATAAAAGACCTAATTCGAGCAAACAAACATAAACCCTAGATCGAAAAAGAGTACAATCCATAAGCATTCAACTTTACTTCGATGAAAGAAACAATAATACCGCATAACTCAAATGTTCAACAAGGTAACGTCTTCTAACTCCTTTGTCAATCTTCAACAATGGATTAGTATTAGCCCTAAACTTAGATCTCTGCATGGAATGAATTAGGATTTGATTAGGTATTAAGTTTGTAAACTCTCTACAAATGATTATGTACCAACTAAGAGTTTTGTGTTTGTGTATTTATGTTTACAAGATGGAAATGAAATGCTTACTGGTCTTCGAGCGCCAATTTGCTCCTAAACTCAAGACTGAGTTACAAAAACCAGAGAATAGCCCCCAATAGATCTTCTTCTGCTATTTATATTGTGTACTCCTTATGATTGTTATGCCATTGATTGTTATAGCTATTTCAATTGCTTTAGATATTTCAATTTACTTGATAGTTATTAGTTAATAGCTATTGTTGAGTTGTTATGCTCCATTCAATACACTTGTGCTAATGTTAAATATGAGAATAGATTCTTTCAAATATATGTGTCTCTTTCTCTTGTTCATATCATTTCCTTCCCCTTTAAAAGCTTAACCTTGACCCCAAGGTCTAAAATGTGGATAATCTCGCTAAAAACCCTTCCAATCCATCCATAAGACTTCTACTGAAGTGAGAACCATGGTACTTGAATGTCTTTTGTTCAAATACTTGGTTGATCCCATCTTGTCCTTGAAAAAAAAAAAACAGTCGCATGTGATTGCTCGTAAAATCTGGTTATGTTGTCTCGATGATAGCTACTATCCAGTTGGTTGTATAGGGACTGAGACATGATAATCGTGATGTATTTGAACCTTCTATTGCAATTCTAGTATAAAATAGCATGTCCCATTCTTTATGGTACTCGAGAAGGTTCCTATAACATATAGTCGCCATAGACAAAATACCCTAACAAATTATAATGAGTTTGTAAAGTTGTGATTTTGCAAACACTAAGTGTGTTAGGTTAAAACAAGACTTGGTCCTTTGCTCATCCACTGATTATTGCATCTAAAGTTGAGCATCCATATACTTGCATGTAAATGAATCCTCGTCCTATTTTGAGTGCCCAGAATGGAGTACACAACATTTGTGATGTTTCTTAGCTATTTGATGCCTAAAAATTTAATTGTAGGACTAAATGATCAAGTCCCGTTCCATATCTTGTAGTCTAATAATGGCAATGATGAGAGGATAGTATAGGTAAAACAATGGCTACCCAATTTAAGGTGAAAAACAAAATTGTTGGCGGTAATCTTGTTGTTATGAAAACAATCCTCTTGAGCTTCAAAATCAAAGATACCGATCTGATAACGAAAGCTAGGCAATGTATAGTGAAAATAATCCTTCAACTCATCCCGATCTATAGGTAAAACTATGATAGTTCTTCTTTGTATTGATGCCTTCACTTGTGTGTCCATTATAGCATCTTCTAATGCTCCCATGTCAGTCTTATGTACTTTGTAGTGATACTCATGTTCCTCCATCAAAACAAGGGTCATTCTTGTATTGTCAGTATATTGTTATGTGACATTTTGAGATGCTTGAAAACTGATTTATGCCAGTTTAATTCTGTCTTTTTCCTCGAAAATAGAAATTTGTTGAATACTATCCTAAAAATTTTCAAATCGAATCTTACATGCCACTAAAAAGGAATCTCATGTAGCCAAGAGTTTATTTGTTGACATCCACTTAAACTATCCAAGTGCATCGCCTTCCATTACCAATGACACTAGGTTCAATCTATCATTGAGTGACACATGATGAAAATCAAAATTTGGATCTTGACCCAAAAATGTTGGTAATTCTGAGTTGTTGCTTGTTATGGATGAAATTGAATCACTCACAACACCATGAGAAATTCTTTGAAAACTACCATACATTCCATATCGTGTCTGATTCTCATGCTTCTCCTTTTCTATTTGCTTTTGAACATACTACACTACAAAATTTAGATTCTCTTCAACACTATTAAATTTTGTACTCAATGCATTAAACTTTTCATTTAGTGCTTTGATTTGTTTAGAATGAATAGAAACCTCTTCTTGAAATTTTACTACTCTTCTTGTTTCATCCACCATGGTAGGTATCATCAAGAAAATCAACAAGAATTAACTAGGAGTCAAGAATTCAAGATGAGAGCACCAAATGATAGGCCTATACTATGATCGGCCCAGATTCACAATACTTCAACAAAGTCCAGCCCAATGTCAAATGAAGTACAACACAAAAGAATTCCGAAGAAACCGATCAAAGAATAAAAGAAATATATGCCGAAACTAATACAATATATGAGTTGTTTCTTACTTCCACAAAAGACCTAATTCCAACAAACAAACATAAACCTTAGATGGAAAAAAAGTAAAATCCACAAGCATTCAACTTTACTTCGATGAAAGAAAAAATCATACCACGTAACTCAAATGTTCAGCAAGGTAATGTCTTCTAACTCCTTTGTCAATCTTCAACAACGGATTGGTATTAGTCTTGAACTTAGATCTCTGCATGGAATGAATTATGATTTGATTAGGTATTGAGTTTGTAAACTCTCTACTAATGATTATGTACTAAATAAGAGTTTTGTGTTTATGTTTGCGAGATGGAAACGAAATAGTTACTACTCTTCAAGCGCCAGTTGCTCCTGAACTCAAGACTAAGTTACAAGAACTAGGGAATATCCCTCAATAGGTCTTCTTCTACGATATGTATTGTGTACTCCTCATGATTGTTGTTTCATTGATTATTATAGCTATTTCAATTACTTTAGATATTTCAATTTACTTGATAGTTAATACTGATTTTGTTATGCTCCATTCAATACACTTGATGGTAATGTTAAGTATGAGAACAAAGTCTTTCAAATATATGTGTCCTTTTCTCTTATTCGTATCATATAAATAGCGTAACGTGCACTCTCACTCTCACTCTCTCTCTCTCTCTCTCTCTCTCTCTCTCTCTCTCTCTCTCTCTCTCTCTCTCTCTCTCTCTCTCTCTCTTATTTTCTAGATTTGTACTTTGACTTATATTCTAAAGTTACTTTTAAGCTTTTGAAAACATAAAGAGAACTAACCGTTAATTATAAAGTTAATTTCATGCCATATAACAAGTTAAGCAATTAAGAGGGATATAAAGCTTTGTGTTTGAAGTTCAAATTAAAAAAAAAAAATGTTAAAGTTACCACTCTATCCCCTCCTCTTAATTATTTATGTTTCGAGATCAACAAAGCTGTATGAAAGCAAATGGGGGTTAATAATTGACTAAGGTTTTTTATGGGTGGGATTAGAAAAATTAGAGAAGGTGGTGTCGTAAATGGTGGTGAAAGGTAAGTTGAAAGGGATTTTGGGGTGCAAACAATGAATTTAGATTCTTTGGTCCATTAAGATTTGTATTGTTTGATTTCAAGCAGTGAAAGAAGATAGGGTTAAGTTTTCGTCAAGGATTAACAAAGGAAAAATGGAAGATACAACGAGTAAAGTGGGTATCAACAAGTGTATCTTAGCATTTATGGCAATGGATAGAGAGTCAGTGATGTACCCTCGTGATGAAGTGGAAAATCTTGACTAAAGAGAGAGACAATGGGGTGAGCTAAGTTGAAGATTTGATATCTCGATCACAAAGAACTTTTCATATGATTTAGTAGAGAAGCAACCATTAAGTTCCTTATTTCTAAGTAATCACATGCTTCTCCACTTTTTCTTGTGTCATGCTTAAAATTCAAAGGACATACAATGGATTGAACATGTATCCTATTTTTGGTCCATCATATGTCTTTATCATTTAGTAGGAGCATACAAAGGCTATATCCTATTTTCTAAAATAATTATGTATGAAATCTTTCAAATTGCATAACAAGCAAGTCTCTAAAAGTGGTGAATAAATATGGCTAATACCTACATACAAAACTCACAAAAATATGGAACACAACAAAGTTAAGTTGTCATATATATCATGACACTAATTAACAAGTTATTTAAGGTGGGGACAGTAAACACATGCAGACTTGGCTTTTTGAGCTTAGATATTTAGATCCATAGAATTTATAGGTCAAATTTGGATCCTCAAAATCATAGAGGTCAATCCATATGGTCTCATATTAAGTTCACGACCATACTAGCCATTAATCTACTAATCCATAAAAGTGCCTCATACACCAATATAATTCAGCTACAACTTATCTTTAGAAGACTACCCATATTAGAGTAGTTAGTCATTTTAACAATTGTCTACCAATATGCGATTATTCGATGTTGAAAATGCTAGGTACTTTATTTAAAATTAAGTTTGTCATTTTATTTTATTAATTTCTAGCTTTTATAACTACTAATAATAATGACAATAGATACATCTTCTATAATGCCTTAAAAATTTAATCAAGCATTAAATCAATTCAGGCCCTACTGCTACGTATAATAGTCTACTATTACATGGTTAGGCTTCTTTTAAAAGATTTTGTTTATGCTAAACATTGCTAACCGATTTTAGTCAATAAAATTGTTTGCTTAGATTTCCAATCTAACTAGATTTAGTAGCGGTGTACTAAACTTTATTAAATACATTTTAAAAATCTCTACTGTCATCAGAGTAAACCAATTTTCTAAAAAACAAAACATTATAAAAACATTTTATAATCTACCCTTAAAGGTAGATCTACAATTTGAAAACATTTAGGCTCCACAGGCCCCTTAAAGAATATTACAGATTTCAAAATATAATTCCAGCTCTTAAAACATAAACAAAAACAAATACAAGCAATATCCACGGCCCTAACCCACATCAGCTATCAAACATCGCCCAAAACCCGAGTCAAGCATCATCACATCAATCATCACCAACAACAACTCCATCATCAACAACATCATCATCTTCATGATCATCAAATCATCAACCTCCTCATCATCTCATCATCATTAACAACAATAACATTAATCATCACCAGCGTCACTTAATCATCATCACCATCAAATCAAGACCTGGAAAAAGAACAACAACAACAACAACGATGAGCCAAAGCTCAGTACACAGTAACACAAACACACATGGAGTGGCACACAAGCTTAGCTAAATGCTATGCACAAACAAAAAGTTAATTATCTTCAATTAGAAGTAAACAAATCAACACTGGAGCACTCACACTCTAAGACAAGCCAATGGGAATATGAAGATCCTGAGTAACGCTCTCGACACTGAGGAGGTTAATATAGGTAGTCCGAATCCCTATATCTCCTAGATGATATAATCAATAAAGAATAGAAGCCTTATCTAGGGTTCACAGCTATTACACGCATTCTGCCCATCTCAGTCTATAATATAAAAGGGTTCAACCGATCCCATAAACGTGAACTCTTATATATTACTTCTCACCGATTAAGATAGACATTACACCAACACCATTTACCCCATCAACTACTCACCGTTCCACTTATAAATGCCATATTTTAATGACAGGAGTGTCCTAAGCCCCTAAACTACAGTGCCCATCTCAGGACAAGGTGCCGCTCCTTGAACCAGATACCGATCTTCTACTCCAGGGTAAGAATCGGATTTCAACGATGGCAAAAACAACTAACACTCATCAATTAATTAGGCTATCTTTAAGTTCTTAATCCATTTTAGATGCCTATCCTAATATTCAACATGCAAATTACTGTGTACTTTATTTATTTGAAGTCCAATAAAAAATAGAAGGCAGTCTAGGGCTATCTCAAAAGATAAATCAGACATCCATATATGTTCATGAATTAAACTTGTATAAGAAATCTAATTAAATATCTACTTATCTCAAACTTTTTTTATTACCTTATTTGATCAGACACAAATTTGAAATCCCGCTATGGCTGCGAATATCGCCTCGTCAAAATACGGATAGTTCTCATTTATCTGTCAAAGTATTTCTTTTCACTTTGATTATATTGTTGTATTACAAAATCATCAACAAAACATTCATAATCTAAGTATAAAAATATTTGAAACAACATGTTCCCCATATTAGACTAAGGTTTATCCTAACATATTAATCTAATTCAATTATTAGTTGTTAACCCATTTTAGCTTGATCCTAACTCATTAACTGGAGCCAATTATTAACTATTATCTCATTTTAACTCAATCTTAACCAATTTGATTAGAGTTAATCATTTAATCTAATTACTAAGCAAAAGTTATTAAATTTAATCAATCTAATTCATTTTAACCAATTGTAACTCATTTAATCAAGTTGAACTTAAGTTTATTAACTAGATACATTTTATGTCTAACTTCTACGTTTAATCCAATTATTTATTAAATTTATAAATTAACTAAACTTGTGTTTAATTATATCATTTAATTAACACATTACATTAACTATCATTTATCTATTTTATTTTATTTTATTTTTATTTCTTTTATTCTTTTTCTTTCTTCTTATGAATAACTCCAGGGGATAAATCATGCCTGTGATGGAAGCCGTGATCGTCATCACCGTCTTCATCACACCTGTTATTCAACATGTGATCTCCATCATTTGTCTTATCACGTCCGTTTTAGGGGTCGTGATGGTCGATACGGTCCTTGTCACACCTATAGTCAAGGAGAAAAACGTGATCAGAGCAAATCACATTCCTCGTCATAGTTGTAATCACGCCTTTGTCTTAAAAAATATTTTGCTTCAAGGAGATCACAAGCCGTGTTACGACCGTGATGAACAGGGGAATCCCTGTTACGTTTTCATTTATTTGTTCTTTACATTTTAACTACTCTAATTCAACATATATCATCAAAAACATCATATTATCAACCTTCCCAAGCCTAATCTTAACTCATAAATGCTTTTAATCTCATTTTCAACTCGTATTACAACAAGGCATTTAATCAAACACTTGATCTACTCAAAGAAACATATATAGGTTTTAAATAATAATCATGTATTACTAACTTACAAGTTCGATCACAAGATCTACATCTATCTAGTTCTGATACAACATTTGCATGCAAAATCACACTAAAATAAATAAAATAAGAAAACTTATCTTTTAGGAAATCCAACATCTCGATTCTTTTCCTACCATTTCTTCTAGTTAAATTCCTCTACTTCAATCTTGTTTCTACCTTCAATGTTGATTTTCTACCTTTGATTTGTCCTATAATCTTGTTTGAATTGAGATTTGGGTTTTGATTTGAGAATGTAACGCCATAAAAAAACTAATTCGATTAATTAAATCAATTAAGACACTACGCCATGTATAATACTCTAAAGTATTACACGCTCAGGCTTCATTTAAAAGATTTTGTTTATGTTGGCATTGCTACTCAATTTTAGGTTATAAAATCATTTAATTAGCTTTTCATATAACTGGATTTAGCAGTGGTATACTAAACTTTATTTAACACATTTTATAATCTACACTTAAAGGTAGATCTATAATTTCAAAACATTTAGGCTCCATAAGTCCTTAAAGAATATTACGTCCTTATACCGTATCACTCCTCAAACATCGCCCTAAATCCGAGCTAAGCATCATCACATTAATCATCATCAACAACATCATCATCTTCATGATCATCAAATCATCATCATCACCAAACATTATCATCATCAAACAATAATAACAATAATTATCACCATCATCAAATCAAGACCTGGAAAAAGAATAAAAACAACAACGATGAGCTGGAGCTCAGTACATAGTAACACAATCACATACGGAATGACACACGAGCCTAGCTAAATGTAATGTAACATCAATAAGTTATGATATAATCTTTAATTAGTCAAACAACATAAGAGTATTCAAACTCCGGAACAAAAGGAATTTGGGGTCCTGAGTAACGATCTCGACGATCAGGAGGTTGATATAAGTTGTTCGGTGACTTATATCTCCTAAATGATATATCCATAAACAAAAATAATAGTCTCATATAGGGTTTTCATCCGTTTCTCATCTTTACTTAACTTAATCTCCTAAATGATATATCTATAAACAAAAATAATGTCTCATATAGGGTTTTCATTCGTTTCTAATCTTCACTTAACTTAATCCATAATATAACATAATTCAACTGTTTCCATAAACATTTGAATTAAATCATATTATTTCATCTTAAGAATAAGAAAACGTTATACCAATAACAATAACCTCATCGATTACCCACCGTACGACTTATGAAAGTCATTGTATCATGACAAATATAGCCTAAGCGCCTAAACTATCGTGTTAATCTCATAACAAGGTGTCGCTCTCGAACTGGAAACCGATCTTCCACTCCAGGGCAAGAATCGGATTTCAACGGCGGAAAACACAATCAATACTCGTCAATTAACTAAGCTGTCTTTAAATTCTTAATCCATTTTAGATGTCTATCCTAACATCCAACATGCAAGTTACTGCGTACCTTATTAATTCAGAATCCAAACAGAAACAGAAGATAAATCAGAAGCCATCTCAGAAGATAATTCAGACATCCATATCTGTTCATGAAATAAACTCATATAAGCATTTACTTTAATTATCCTTTTATATCAAACTTATTTTAGAACCCTATTTGATTAGACACTAAGTTGGAACCCTACTATGGCTGCGAAGATTGCCCACCAAAATATAGACAGTTCTTTTTTGTCTGTCAAAGTATTTCTTTTCTTTTTTATTATAGTATTTTCTTACAAAACATCAACAAAACATTCATATTCCAAAAACACAAAATTCTTAAGCAAATAAACATTTGAAATGACATATTCATTATGTTAATCTAGAGTCATCCTAACATATCATTCTAATCCAATTTTAAACTATTAAGCTCATTCCAGCTTAACGTTAGCCAAATTGATTAGATTTAGTCATTTAATTCATTTACTAAGCTAAGTTAATTAAACTTAATCAATCTAATCCATTTTAACTTATTCAAGCCCATTCAGTCAAGTTGGACTTAGATTGATTAACTAGATTCATTTTATATCTAAGATTCATATTAACTTAAGTCTATGTTAACTTAATTTTAGTCAAGTTGATTAATCTTAATCAATCTAATTCATTTTAGTTCATTAAAGTTCATTAAGCCAAGTTGAACTTAGATTATTAACTAGGTTCATTTTATATCCAACTTTATGTGAAATCAAATTATCTATTAAATATATAAATTCACTAAACTCATGCTTAATCATATCATTCAAAAAATATAACACATCAAATTCCATTTATCTATTTTATTTTATCTCAAAAAGATTCATTTTATAACTAACTATACACTTCTAACTGGTAAAACAGGTTTTCAACTTTGTTTGAAAAACGTAGCAGCTGGAAAGAAATAAGATTTTAGCCTTGATAATTTTTGAATTTGTAAAAGCTTAAAACATGAAATCGTAGATCTCTTTTTAAGCTTTCCAAATCAATTTGAATCACCTCAATCTGAGGTCGGATGAAAAAGTTACAAGCAAAATATGAAACATCATCGCAACAGGGAAAACCAAACGGGGTCGTTTGGAAGGTCGTTTCAACCCAAGGATTTTACTCAAAAATGATCCAAGAGTGTAACACTCCTCCAAATAGGTCGTTTCCAAGGCTGTTTACTCCATACACCCCCCTTCCCCCATACGGGCCGTTTCTAAGGCCGTTTCAACTCAAAAATTTCAACAGCCCTCCAAACGGGGCCGTTTGACAGGGTGTTTAGAACCTTACGACTTGCCCTATTTTCTTTCTTCTTTTTTACATTTTTCACAAATTTTACTTCCATCAAAACATCATCTAAACATTCCATAAACTAGTTTTCATGTTTCTAACACTTCTATATTCATTCAACAACATCAAACCTCATTAATTCCTCCATCAAACCCTACAACTACTATCCATCACCTTCTCCACACACCCACCCCATATCAAACATTAAACCAACATATTCATTAACTCCACCATAATTTATACTTAAATCTAACATCAATTCATCATATACATGTAATAACAATAATGAAAACAAGAAAAACTACAACACTTATCTTTTAGCAAAGCATGCACTCGATCCTCTTCTTCTTCTTCTTATGGGGCTACTTCTAACTTTGAGTTCCTCTTCTCCTATCTCATCCTTTACTTGATTTCTCTTTTATTCCTTATTGAATTTGAAATTTATAGAGAAGAATTTGAGAGATTGAAAAGAGAAAAGGAGAGGAAGAAAAGAGAATGAAAAGAGAAAAAGAAAAAAAGGGAATGAAAAGCAAAGGAAGAGAGAGAGAGAGAGCAGGTGAAGGAAAAATAAAATCAAAAGGGAAAGTTAAGGCTTAAAATTAGAATATTTTAGAATAAAAATATTATGTTTATAACTTTCAGATCAATATCTTTAGTTTTAGAAATATTTAAAAGATGGTTTCAAAATCAATAGGTTAGAAATTAAGAACTTAAAATAAGAACTTAATTTAGGAATTTATTTTAGATAAAATGATATTTAATTAGAGTTTGGGTTTAAGAACTGATATTTTTATACAAGAAAATAAACTCAAATTTTACAAGGATTTAAGAATTGGAATTTAAACTATGAATTAAGGGTTTAGAAATCTTCTAAACATTTTATTGACATGTTTAGGGATTTTGGAATTTAAATCTCAAATTTCAACTTAATTAGTTACTAAGTAAATTATATTAACTTGTCTAATTATATCCAATGATTCATTTGACTTATTTAAATCTATCTAAACTCAAATTCTAATCTAGGTGAAGGTTTAGGGTATTTCAAGAAATAAAAGGAAATTGAAGCGAAGAAGAAAGAAAAAAGAAAAGTAACGGTGGAGAGAGAGAGGAAGGCAAAAGAGTAGCCCAAAAAAGTAAAAAAAAAAGGATATTTATAGGAAAATATTTGAGATACTTGTTAATAAGGGTTTAGGGCTTAAACCTTTCAGATAATTATATTAAGTATCAAAACTAATTTGAGAATATATATTGTAGAAATTACTAACTTGATTTAGAAACATACTTTAGAAATTTAGTTTACAAGAAACTGATATTTAAATTGAGTTTTGATCTAAAACTGATATTTTTAAGTAACGAATTGATTTAAAAATTAATAAGATTTTGTAAAATGAAAGTTAACTATATCAAAAGGTTTAAGAGTTTTTAAAACATTTAAAATATTTGTTTTAAGGGATTTAGGAATCTGAATTTGGAATTAAAATGAAGTTTGAATAAAAGAATTGGGTTTAAAATCAGATAGTTCGATTTATAATTAAAAATTGCAAAGGAAAATAGATGATTTTGTAAAATATTTCAAATCTCAATTTCAATTCAAATCTATCTACTAATTTAGTTAGATCAAATTATCTATTTATTTTTTATTATTTACTTAGTTGATCCATTTAAACTATCTACTTTATATTTGTAACTTAGGTTATGATTTAAGGTATTTTATCTTCAACCATTAATATTTTATCATCTTTTAATTTAAATTTTAGACCTTTTCTTCTTTTCTATTTCAATTTTTAATATTTATAAGAGTTCACAAATAAATATTAAGTTAGTTATGAATACATGTAATAATGCCATTGTCCATAATCAATAAATAATATATAAATCATAAAAATAAGAAAATAATAATAAAAAGGTAGAAAATTAAAACAATATTTAAAAAATTGAATAAAAAATTAATAAAACTTTAAGACTAAAAATATCTATTAATATTAAGCCAATTCCCTCTTATTCGCGTCAAATAATAGAATCTTAAGTATAATAATCATGTATTTACCTATTTATCCTTATTAAAAGCAATTGGTTCTTTTGTTTTTATTTTTAAAAGCATAGGTGCACAGTAAAGTATTTTCTCTCCTTTTTATTTATCTCTCCATTCCACTCTCCTACCCTTCCTTATTTTTCTCTAATCGTTCTTCATCATCATCTCCTCGTTCTCATGTCTTCTTTCTTCCACTTTTAATAACTATTCCTTGTTAAACTTTTTCAACATTTAATATTTTAGATTTCCTTTTTTTTCATTTTCAAATCTCTCATTCTTAAAATCTGGAGGTTTCTTTCTTTTCTTTTATTTTTTTTCTCTTTCTACTTTCTCATGCTTCATGGATAAAACCTAGAGGTATATGAAAAAGATAATGGAGTATACTAGTAAATGACACATTTTAATGTGCAATTTTTATACTATCACAATAACATAATTTAAGGCCTTTTTTTTCCTCCTTTTAATTTATTCAAGAAAAATCTTCTCTTTTCATATTAGCATCGACTTTTTTTTTAATCAATTACCCATTTTTTTATATGAATTTTTCACTCTATAGTGATTTTTCTTCCCTTTATCCTTAGTTTTGTGATATTCATTATTTATATATATATTTTTTGCAAGTTTGTTTTTCATAAAATCAGTGCTCTCTATTGGCCAATGTATAAGTTTTTTTCTTTTTAAATTTTATGTGTGGAAGGATTTAATTTAATTTTTCCCTACAAGTTTGCTTTTCAATTGTAATTTCAATTATTTAATTCATAAATTTGGATTTAAATCTCTATTTTTGCTCCTCACCTATAATTTAGTACTCTTTTTCATCCAAATTATAGAGCCACTTTCTTTTCTTATTTGCATAAAATGGAATATGCCAATTACTTTAGATCAAAGCCAACACATTCCACTACTTAACCTTTCAAAGAAAAGTCCTCATTTTTCACTTTGACTTGACCTTTTTTTTTTTTTCTATCAATTACCCATTTTTTATATGAGTTTTTTGCTTTGTAACGTTTTTTCTTTTTTTCTATCCTCAAGTTAGTTTATTAGTTATAAATTTGTTTTGTAGGTTTAGTTTTCACAAACTTAATGCTCTCTTCATCAGTAAACGTATAAGAATTTTTTTTTTTTGAATTTCTTTGTGGAAGGTGTTAATTTTATTTTTTTCCCTACAAGTTTGCTTTTCTATTCTAATTTCAATTATTTAATTCATAAATTTGGATTTAAATCTCTATTTTTCTTTCACATCTATAATTTAGAACTCTTCTTCATCCAAATTGTAAAACCACTTTTATATATATATATATATATATATATGCATATAAGGGTATATGCCAATAACTTTAAGATCAAAGCCAACACATGGACATCAACATGAGAAGATCTAGCCAACCTTGATTAAACGTAATGATGGAGGCATGTGAATGGAAGATGAAAAATCACTTTGAATGTTCTATTTACAGATGAAATGGTGTAGAAGTTGGAAAGACATCTATTAAGAAGATTCATCGAGAAATATGTATTGGAGTTCTAATTATAAGTTCCAAGAACCTTAAACATTTGATTTGATTTTTTAAAATGTTTTTCAATCTCACTTAAATTTGTGATGGATTTTTATTGGATTCCTCATGCCCTAACTTATATAAATATAGATCCTAAATGTATTTCCTTTTCTTTTGAATACTTCTCATATATTGCAAACTGTGTAAGTTATCACAACTACTAATATCCCTTAATTTTTTGCAATTTCATACTTCCTTAGACCCTATGTATGGTTCTGAAAATAATTAATTGTGATTGTGACTATCTCACATTCAATTCACCAAGGCACATAAAAAAAAAATAAATCTGACCAAGGTCTAACATTTTACTAACAATAATACTCATTCTTTACTATACAAAATAAGATAACAATTATGATGTAGTTGATATTGTAAATAAAGTGTAATTTTCTTTTTTTAGTTTTATGGATGAGTATGCTACAACAATTTGGTAGAGGGTAAATTAATAAAATCACTTTTAATTTTAATTAATCTATTAAAATTATAATTTAAGTGTTTACAAGTCTTTACATTTATCAGTTTTCAACAATTTGATATTTTTGTTTATTGTGTAATACAAAAATAAAACATATCTCTTATTTGTACATATGAGTGTATGGCAAAAGATTTAGGAAACAACTTTTCTATACTTAAATTATTGAGAGAACCTTTAATTTTTATTAAGTCCATAGATAAAAAATAATTGTGTAATATAAAAGAGAAATTGCTATAAAAAACATTAACATTTAAGATAATGAGTTTTTGCTCATTTTGGTCATAATATAATGCTTAGGCATAAAATCATTCCTTAATTTCCAATTTTCATTTTTATTTGTAGCAATTTCTCTATATACAATATAGATATTAGATATATATATTTATTTTCATGATCTAATGTGACCACGTTAATTGTGAATTTAATGATTTTGAAATTTAAGCTGCTTTTACTAATATTTGAGGCCACAATTAATTAATTGGTGAAATACTTATATTTATTCATATATTATGTTTAAGCATTATAAAATAAAATCATGATTTGAAAAATGAGTGGAATCAAATAGTAATCAAGGTAGACTTACCCAAAATTGTAATATAATCATTTCTATAAATGTTGTAAAGACTCTACGATTCCAATGTCCTTATACCATTGAACTTTTGATTGATTCCACTATGTGATGATTATCATTCTACACGTATATAGTTTTCGTAATGATTATTATTATATGTATTGTTGATATTTATTCTTTTTTCTCAAACAAAAGTCACATGAATCATATAAATAAATGATTTCTCCTAATTTTTTAAAACCAATATCTAATGTTTCAACTTATTAAAAAAAAAATATTTTTTTTTTTCTATCAGATTAAGGAAAAAAATACTTTTTAAAAAAAAAATTACATAAATATACCAGATAAAAAAATAAATCCAAAATAGACGACTTGATCTCGTCTCTGAAGAGACGAGGTTGAAGATGATAGATTTAATAATCGTCTCTTCAAGAGACGAGATGGTGCAAATACACAACCTCTTCTCTTGAAGAGACGAGATCATCGGCCACTAATGATTTCGTCTGTTCAAAAGACGAGATTAACTCATCTATTTTTAAAATTATTTTATCTTAATGATATTTTTGTAATTATTTTTTAAAAAGTCAATATTATTTTCCTTTTCCTTTTTTTCTATCTCAAATTTTAATTTTATTACCATATCACCTTTCAGTACTGACATCATGGCGCATGTCTACCGGTATATTTTTAATACATTTTAGTTTCACACATTCTCTGAAATATGCCCAAAAACTGAACATCCATTTTTCCCGGGTCTTATCCCGCTTATCCGAACATGCTGTTGCGTTGTGACCACCTTGCTTGCACCACCACCACGCCGTCCACTTCTTCCGCCACTTCAACCACCACCCAATCTACGCCATCACCACCACAGACGACTTCCAATATCGAACCCGCTGCTCCACATCCACCTCTGACTCCCCCCTTTCTCTTTCCCTCCGAGACAAAGCAAATGTAAACCACCTCCTCGGCCGCCGAAATCCTACATTCCCGGCTCAGTTTCCACCTCATCGAACCCAAACCCGAAAACAACCAACTTCCAGTTCCGATGACGATTACGATCAGGAGAGGATAATGAGAGCAATTGAGGTTAGGAGGAAAGTGGTTTTTGAGATTCTGATGGAGGCAATGAGGAAAGGAAAGTTTGGGATTACTTATAGTAAGAATTTAGTTGGCAGGTTGGTGGTTACATTGATTATGTTTTGGTTGAAGCTGCCGCGATGAAGCGGTTTCCGGAGTTTAGGGAGGAGTCGTTTAATTCGAGGGTTCGCGTTCTTGTTGAGGATTCTAATGTCGTGCCGCTTATAAGGTTTGTTTTTGGTCTGAAAAATGGTTTTTGATGTTTAATCTCTGGTGCTTACTAGGTGCTTGATGTTTTGTTTTAAGGAATAGACTTTATGCAAACACATGCAAGCATATAATTTAAATCGTTGGCAAATGGAAGTATATTGTTAATTCATTAAAGCTCATTACTTTTTCTGTGAGCCAGTCAGAAGGCTTGAATCTTTACTTCTTTCTTTGTGGAATCACATTATTAATAATCAACCAAACACGACCTTTAACTTGAACCATCATATGGTAAGATCGGCTAGCTGAGGTTATGTTTGCTTTGATTTATGGAGAGAGTTGTTTGTTATTCTGGAGTGGAAAGCTCATTAATTTGTTGGGGAAAGGAAAATGTTTTGAGCAGAGAAAAATGTTCTATTAAAATTGGGAAAACAATTTATTATCTGAAAAATAAAAATCCATCTTTGTTCACTGAATTCTTGAATCAACATTCATCACTATTTATTAATTATGTCCGTCATCTCCTGACACCTCTTAGCAATAGAATGTGATCAGCTATAACCGCTGTTATCAACTATTGCTGGCATATTTAACAATTTGAAATCCAGGTTATGACAAATTGCAATATGAATAGAAGGCATTGATCATGAAAGAAATCTTCTTAAAATTTGTCCATAAGCTCCTAACATTACCTATTGGCTAGGGTCATTAAGTTCATTAGTTCGTCCATTGAAGCCTGTTGTTGACATGCACGTGTGTCCCCTCCAAAAAACATGTAGCTTAATTATGCTTTGCAGGAGAAATTATGGGACAGTTATGGGAGTTGGATACTCTGGTGCATTACTTTCAGTAACTTGTGATGTGATTTTCTTTCATTTTTTTTCCCCTAGTGTTCATCAGTTGAAAAAGGGACCCTTGCTTCATTATTGTATGATGATTTGTTTGACTAGTGATCAACCATTGTTGTAACTTTATAATGAACAAATGGGCAAACTAATCATTTGGACACTGAAGAGCAGTGATTTTCTAAATTGGATTTATATAAAAGGCCATGTACTCTGATGCGTAGGCTGTAGGGCACTTATTGTTTCTCTTGATGTGTTTTGCAGGTGGTTGAAACACAATGCATTACCATACACCCATATAGCAAAGCTCATATGCATGTCAGGTGGAAATCTCAAGTTGATAAGACATATTGTTGAGTGGTTGAAGTCCATTCATGTAAAAGGGAGATTTTTGGGGTTGCACTCATGAAGGCTGGAGATAACATATTGAACAGAAGCACTGATGAATTGGATGAAATTGTTGAGTACTTAGAGAGTAATGGTGTCAGAAGAGAGTGGATGGGATATGTTATGAGTCGATCACCAGAGCTTCTGTCTTTTAGCATGGATGAAGTGAAAACTCGTGTAGGATTTTACATAGACATGGGAATGAATGAGAAGGATTTCGGAACAATGGTATTTGATTATCCCAAGGCACTTGGCTATTTTACAATGGGAGAAATGAAAGAGAAGGTTTGCATTTGCCTCTGCTATAATGCACAATAAAAATTATGCAATAAAGGAGTTACAGTAGAAGGTGGTTAATATGCATCAATGACTAACATTATTCAACCATTCTAACAATTATTGCTGCTGTTTTGAATTATTATAGTAATTGTAATCGTTATTGTTATTAGTGCAGATGTGTACAGTGTTCAGCATAATGATATCGGGACCTTGATTTGTGCATGTAGGTAAATTACATAAAAGAGTTTGGTCTTTCGAATGAAGATGTTGGCAAACTACTAGCTTTTAAGCCACACTTAATGGGGTGCAGCATAGAGGATAAATGGAAGCCTCTTATTAAATATCTGTATTATCTTGGAATTACACGAAATGGTATGAGGAGAATGCTTATCATCAAGCCTATGGTTTTCTGTGTGGATTTAGAGACAATCATTGTACCTAAGGTGTGTTGCTGCTGCACTTTGGTATTTTAGTGATTCAAGTTATCATGCCCAAAATTTGATCTCGTTGTTGGTTTTCTGGAATCTGTGTTTCATGTTACTCATGCGAGTTTGTCTCACATGTGTTTCTTGCATTTTATTTGACATCTACTACATGTGTAACAAGTAGCAACATGCAACATTACTAGCTTGATCTGGCTTGAAATCATTGCCATTCTAAAAGCTTCTGGCTGATAAGAGGATGGGTTCCTGACTAATTTTCATAATGAAGGTCCGTTTTTTCCAAGATATAGGCATTCGAGATGATGCAATTGGCAACATGTTGGTGAAGTTTCCACCATTGCTTACATACAGCCTCCACAAGAAGATCCGGCCCGTGGTATGTTCTTTCGCCATTCAATATCTATTTCTCTGCAATTGTATGTTAGAAATTTGTTTCACTGTTTCTTACATCTATCCTGATAAAGCATGATCACCTGACTAGGTCATTTTCTTGATCACAAGAGCTGGAGTAAGCGAAAAAGATATTGCTAAAGTGATCGCTTCAGCACCTGAGCTATTAGGATGCAATATAGCCAATAAACTTGAAGTTAACATGAAGTATTTTCTATCACTTGGCATCCGTCTTTGGCAACTTGGTGAGATGATTGCTGATTTTCCCATGCTACTACGGTACAATGCAGATCTCTTGAGACCTAAGTACCGTTACTTGCGAAGAACTATGGTGCGGCCATTGCAGGATGTTATTGAGTTTCCCGGTAAGCTTAATGATAATCAACCTCTATTTCTTTCATTTAGTTTAGGGATCTGATAAAAATTAGCAAATAGTTGTGAATTGAGCCATCTTAGTGTCCCATCAATTGGTACACCTTCGTGGAAAGACAACTTTTGCCCTCTCCAGGATTTTGCTTTATTTTGCTGAAAATTTCTTGGCAGGCCATGTTGTTCTTGTGCGTGTAGGGAGATCTTGTAGTTGCATCTCCACAATATGCTCAACATGGTATTTTTTTTTTCCAACCCCTCATTGTCCCACTGACTTGGGATTGATTCCATATACAGGTTTTTCAGTTATTCTCTTGAAGGACGTATATTCCAAGACACAAGGTTCTCGTTGAGAATAGAATTAATTTAAGCTGCGATATATGCTAGCTGGCAGTGATGAAGAGTTTGATCAAAGAGTCGCGGATGCAGTTGAAAGGCGTCAAAGATTTGAATCTGGTCTTTCTTCGATGATTGATGAAGGTTTGCAGACTACAGCATTGGATTTTCCTTTGAGAGTTGCGGATTCAAGTTGTCAAGCACTTGATCCCTCTTTGAGGGATCGGAATGAGATTGTAGTAGTCATTTTTTGCTTCCTCGTCTTTTCTGTAAATTCATATTGTATATAGATGGAAAAGAAGTAAAAAAGAGGAGAATTCAAACAAACGCATTACGTTTCGGGTTATGTGTCCTTACTTGGGTGATAGCTTGAATCAACGTTCCCTCTTAATCCTTGCCGTTGTGGCGTAACAGATTAAAGAAACGCAAAGTGGACATGAGGAAACCCGCAAATAAAGTGTCCCCAGAAAGAACCACACATAAACTGGTTTCAAGATTTTCCCTAATGTGAATTTATTATAGTTGCATTCAATTCGAACTAGAAAGAGTTCAAGTGTCTTGTCCAATTTAAAGTGAGCTTTTGAAATTTTAATTAATGTTCATAAATCTAGTAAATCTCTGATCAAACTAAGTTAAGTCAATATTAATTTCTTCTTTCGATCAAAACCTGGGAGGAGGGGCATGATTGACATCGACATTTTCGAGACGAATGAACTTAACCAATCCTACCTGCAATAAGTTCGGTCTCGTGAAATATCACTCGGCTTGAGATTTCAGTCCATATGAGCTCAAGGTTCAACAAATCATAATTTTAGCCTAACCACGGCCTTAGGATGAGTTATGGTGGATTCCTTTTCAGGACCTCTTCACCACCTCACCAACAACAGCATCCACCAAGCCACTAAAGTTCTACGTCCTATGTCCCTGTGCTTTTAATTTGCAAACTCTAACCAGGTTAACACCGTCTGATGCATAGTGTTAATACTCTTCATGAGGAAGCAACAGTTTAAAATGAAGATATTTGTGCAGTTACATTCGTACTCCAAGTCCCAGCAAGTGCAACAACATCGACATTTCACTAACGAATGACTGTCGAAAACTTAACAGCAACTAATCCTCTTAACCAAAAGCAGAGGAGTTCCTCGTTTTTCTATTTAAACCATCCCATTTGTTTTACTACTTCCACATTCTTGAGACATGTTACCGTAGCTCACGTCACAAACACCAGGCTGAATTAGAGATTTGGATGCTATGGAAGTATCAACACTTTCTCCATCCAACTCAAACATATTCTTAACATAATTTTTTTTTTTTTTTTGGTTAATTAACGTAATTTTTTTTTATCATTCAATATCTAAAATGCTCAACTCAAAAGATCACACAACGCTAATGAAGGCCCTTGAACCCTAGACTTAGATTCCTTTCCAGCCACCATAGACATTTAATTGCTCCAGCAGTAGCCCAGCACACAGAGATAGGGCAACAACAGTTCCCCACTATAGTTCTCACTGCAATCAAAGAAAGCACCATGCTGAAAAGGCATAACCAAAATTTACATATGATAGCCACTTACACCAACAACACAAATAAAACAAGATGATGCAAAAAAGTGGTAATGTCTGTCTTCAGCTAGTACATTATTGACTGCAACGTACATGGTTACAACCAGTATTTCCCCATTTGCTCAAAATGCAGTTGGCATTCTCACTAAAAGATAGCTCATGAAAAAAGAGCAAATAAACATAAAAAAATTCAGTGACATTGCAAAAAGTTTAAGCTGCAACCATCTTCAGCTCAGATGTCACATCTGCATACACGGGATGAAGCACATGGCCTTCCTTTGGGATGACATGAACCCATTTGCGTCCACTCAGCGTATGTCTATCAAACTTAACATTTCCTTCTTTTAGAGCATAAAGGGTGTGGTCTTTTCCCATTCCTACATAATTACCCGGGTGGAATCGTGTGCCCCGCTGGCGGACAATGATGTTTCCAGGTATTACCCTCTGCAAAAAAGAAAAAAAAAATGAAAAGCATTTAGGAACAAAAGGAGAAAGTCTCTAATCCCTCTTCCAATCTTTTAACAAAACCCATCTCACCTCTCCACCAAATTTCTTGACCCCAAGATTCTTCGGTAGTGAATCTCGTCCATTTTTTGTTGAACCAGCTGTCTTTTTAGTAGCCCAGCGCCTGAACAGCAAGCTCAATCCTTCTCCCGAAACATCTGCAAGCAGTTGGTTTTAGCTTAATCACCAGACTAGTTAAAATCCAAGCAGCAAACAATAGCATTACTGGATTTTTTCACTGATACAATACGAAGGATAGTAAAGAAACACAGAGTGATCAAGGAAAAAAGAACCATACCACTAGCACTGCTGTATATAGGAGCATTGGTAACTATCTCTCTGATATTAACTCTCCGGCATAAGGATGCTGCAAAATTCATCATCTTGACTTCTTAGACAGCAAAATTCACCTGAAATCAAAGTAACAAGACTTAATAGTCTTAATTGAAGAGCTGCCAAATGAAAATGGACAAGCATGGCCTAACAATAGGCCTGTAGAAGTTTTTATGGCACCACCTAAGGAAATTGCTACTTATCGCTCTGAAACTATAACTGAGGCAAGTTAAAAGCTGCAACGTCATAATTTTAAACTAGACACTTCACAAGCAATATGGTTTGCATTTCAATAAAATTTTTGAGGGAAGCACAGAGATATTATATTAACAATTCTAAGAAGAAAGATCTATGCAGAATGACTCAGAACACAAACATCGGCAAGTAAACACACAACATATAGGAAAATTCTCCAGTGATTCTACAAGAAAAACATGCCAGAAAGCCGAAAGGAAATCACATTCTGTTGCCTTACACAATCTCCAGTCATTTCCCATCCCAATAGCACTGCCTCTCCCATATAATGCTTGTCATATGCAAAAATTTAACAGCCTTGTCCAACTTCAATTCGTTAAACATTTGGCAACCTAATTACTAGGAGTGTCTTACACATGACAGCCTTCAAATGCATGTGCTAACTTCAAGCATTGCTTGATAATCCAGCATTAAAAATTTATCTCACATAGTTATTCAAATTCCAATTAATAGCCTAGAAAGAAGGATAACTCAAAGTCTTCCTTTGCTCCAGCAAATGCATACTCAGGCCTCCCATATAACTAATGAAAGAGAATGCTGAACTCCACCTAATTATCCAGAAAGAAGAAACTACCACTATATTCTTAAACTTAAAGCACATGTGCACTAAAATTCTAACTATGGCTCCACAAATTCCAACCTCCATCAAAGCATTATATAGAAAAAGTTAAAGATACCCAAAAATAATATGACCCCTCCCAGTCATATCTCTCTGGCCAACCATGTTGCTAGACATAAACATCAAACAGGTGAAGAATTCCTCAATAAGGCTCCACTACATCACATCTAATTATGCTCTGCTCAGTGAAGAGGGTCTAGTGATGATTCTTCTTCTTTTTTGTGTCAAAAGTCTAGTAACGATTCTAGGGTGAATTCTTTACTTTGCAACGTTTTAAATTTAAAGTAAGGATAGTATCCAATGATCATATATGTATAATTCATCCATATACTACACAGAGAGCCCCAATTCTAATCTTTATCATCCAACACAAATTCCAGGCACTTAACCCAAAAATGCATTGTTCATTTAAAAAAGAAAAAAAAAATCTGAAATATCCAAAAATTTTCACATAAGGTACAATCGGAAATGGTTTATCTAAAACGAGTAATTTTGTCATACAAAGAGCATTAGTAGATGAAAATAATCCCCACTGAAGCAAATACCATTTTTTTTAATGAATATCAATATAAACATGCTCAACAAGAAATGCAAAATCCAATTTCTGTTTTTTACTTTAAAAAAAATTTCCCCATTTTCTGAACACTTTCAAAATATTCCCTATATTGCCTAGTCCCCACCACTATCAGTCTCCTCTCAACCACTGCAATCAACTTCCACCAATCTCAGACCACTCACTGAAGTTACCAATACCACCATAAGATCGACAATAATGAATAGAATCGTATTGCAACAACTCGAAAAAATAAGAAATAGAGAGAAACCTAATATGTTCAATTGAAGTGGCTGGGAGTTACATAAGAGTAGAATAGACCAAAGGCAAGTACAAACTCAAATCAAGACAACAATTACATTGTTTGACAATGCAAGTTCTACAACTGAAGCGATATCTCAAAGATTGAACCTAATCACAAGGAGGGAGGGGGAGGGAGGGGGGAGGGAGGGAGGGAGGGAGAGAGAGGAAACTGAGGAGAGAGAGAATGGTTGGTGCCGCCGTAAATGTAGAATACAGTGTTTGTTTAGCTGACAGAGACTTGCACGGCTTGAGTTGGCTCTTGGCTGCGAGTCACTTTTGAGGAATAACAAAATCGGTTGGAAATTGGAAGAAGAAGAAGAAATAAATAAATGAATAAATTAAACGAATTTTTTTTAAATATATATTTTTGGGAAAAGACCTAATTAACTATACTTGCGACTACTATAATGTAAACTTATATAATTAGAAAAAATATTTTTATATTATGTCACTTGTATCATGTAAAATGCATGTAATATGTGAATATAACCTATAGGAAAAAGCAAATACATGTATAACCAACGTCGTTGAAACTGGACCGTTCTGACTAGTTTGACCTGATTCAATCTAAACCAACCTTAGAATGGGCCAGTTTGAAGCTCATTTTTGTATTGAATTAGTTATAGATGGGTCAATTGGCCTAAACGCTCCACTTGAAAAAAAAATAAAAACACGTTAAACTAGTTGATTCTTTTGCTTGTGGGTACAACGTTGTCCACAAAGGGAGTTTATGGAAAATAAGAGACTAAATTGACTTAAATGCATTGTGATGTTATTTCATGTAGACTTACTAGGAGTAATGTCAAGTCCTATCTCGCTAGAACTATTTCTTTATTTTTTTCAATGATTGCATGTCCTTGGCCAAAATAGGGATAACACATTGATTACTGATAAGAAATGATTTAATTAGTGAATATTGAGAACCATGTGTGATCAAAATAGTTTTCAATCTTATTAATTTTTATCTTCATTTCAAGTTCAATTGTGGCTGGAAGAAAATTTGAAAGGGTTTTATAAGGGGATTGTCTTAGCTCAAGTAGCCAAGTTATGTCCTAATTTTAGGATGCGACTCCAGACCATCGGATCAACATAATTAAATCGTAGCCATCAGATCCATTCACCTTCTAGAAACAAAAACATTTGAGGTGAACTCACACACACAACTTTAAAAGCTCCACACAACAAGACATCTCCCACCCAAGCAAATCAAAGCAGACATCGATTCCCTCTCCTAATACACACATACAAACACTGATTTTTGCTCACATCAAGCTTCCATAGCAATCTACACCCCCATACAAAGTGAAGCCAGCCCCCTTAGTCTTCAACCACATGAAGCAAAACCTCACCATAGCCCTAACGATAAAATTGCGCATCAACGCTTGGATAATTGACTTCGTCTACTATAGGTATGTGCGATTAGAGATGAAACCGGATTAGGTTTCAAACGGGTCATATGAACCCACTACCCTATAGGGTATATCAAGCCCAACCCCATAACCCTGTAGGATTTTCCTACTATATCCAAACCACCCAATAACGTTTACTCTAAAACTCAATGCTTGCTCGTCCACCCGCCTAGTTATTAACCCGATTACCTGCCCGACCGACCACCCATCCAATATCAACCTGAACCCACCCACCCTTTTTTTTTTTTTCTCCAAATAGATTTAGACAATGAAGTAGAAGTTTCTGTTCATGTTTATGAATAAAGATTGCTAGCTTTACAAATATAAATTTTAGCTAGTTCATGCAGAAATCCTTCTAGAATGATCAGCTGGGATGGTGTGCACTTCATTGATGCAGCAAATCATTGGATTTCTAAGCTTATAGTAAATAAATATGGAGCCATTAGATATTTTTGTTTTGAATTTGATTAATTTCTTTTTTTCAATGATCCTACTCTCTTGAAAAATCCTTATGTAGAAAGGAAGCAGAGCAGATTTTGGATGGGAATATATGTATTAGTGTGAGCAAAGTGAAATGACTCCAGCTGCAGTCATGGAAGGATAAGAAATTCATTGAGGGAAAGCTTCCTATTCTTTCTTCTGACGTTCATGGATACATCACTCTTTTATCACTTGTTTAACCATAATCAAATAATCCATAATATAAATTCTTTATACTCCATCTTATAAATTCAAATATAAGAATTTTTATTCTACGAATACAGTCTCCATCTAGGGTTTACAAGTAAGAGTACAAACCAATTTCAAGGTATACCTCTAAACAAAAATGAATATTGAAAACAAAACAAATTAATTCTATCTATTAGTGATTCCATTTAATTCTCTGTCATAAACTTGTTTGCTCTAAGTTGTCCATCTTTTTCATTAAACCATATCGAATCTATTTACCAGAAACATTAATATCACCAGGAGCAACAGTTCTTCTTTAATAATAATGTATACAATACCCGAATCTATATCATCATCCTCATTGATGAATGGCACGTAAAATACGAATAGTGAAAACATAGAGATCGAGAGAGTGAGAAATCCCACAACTTACTTGGCTTTAATCATCTATATTTTAATTTAAGTTATAACAAATAGATTTCTTATAAAATGGAAGAAATGATCATACATAACATCTTGACAAACTACCGATAAAGTGATGATACTCCAGATTTTCAACCAAAGTTCAAACCACAAACACAAATACTAAAATATATCAGGATTATCAGAAAACAATGACACTCATAACAACAAACAAGGGCCTTGAATCTGAATTAAGGACAAGATGAGTTACAGTTAAAAGAATCGGCAAATAATCAAGATCGCTGGGCTTTGCTCAAAGTCAATCATCTGTATTTGACAGCTAGCAAGT
Source organism: Combretum micranthum (assembly GCA_024138025.1). Taxonomy (NCBI): domain Eukaryota; kingdom Viridiplantae; phylum Streptophyta; class Magnoliopsida; order Myrtales; family Combretaceae; genus Combretum; species Combretum micranthum. The sequence continues at coordinate 238,970 of JAMXBD010001137.1, read as the reverse complement.
AACTCTTGATTTTTTTTCAGTGTTATTAGATCAATATTATGAAAGCTATCACAACAGAGAATCTAAATCGTGAAATAGAAGAAAGAATATTTATCTAAGGAAAAATAGTTGAGAACATAGTCATATTTACAATCTAAGACTACGAATTGCCATTCCCATTATGGGAAAGAAGAATAAAAAAATAAAAGCCATCACAAAGCCATATCTTGATAATTCCATGATAGTGTTTTCATTTTCCATTCAACACATGAGATGTAATTTTGAGCCCTATGCAGAGCAATTTGAATACACTTTTATAAGATGATCTTGCTATCGTTAGGAGCCAACTTCAGCCTCAGTATTTTTTTTGGGGGGTCATATTCTATTAAATAATTTGTCATGATTCTCAAACCACCATCTTTCAAATTCATCTTTCCTTTATTAAAAGATTCACCTCTCTCCAATTTGTATTTCTCAAAGGTGTCTACCACCTTTACAAAGATCTTAAACCTCTTCAAATTGCTAAAAGGAGAGTCGTAAGGTACCACAGAGAGTGAAAGATCTCATTTTTTTCATTGATAATAACAAGTGACATGTTAATAAAATGATAAGATACCTGTTGTGTGACGGAGGAAAGCGGAGGACTAAAGGAGGAAGAACAAGGCCGGAGGTGCCCGGCGCTATTGAGAGTGACTGAGACTGAGTGAGAGAGAGGACATAGGAGATGTTGTCTTCGGTCAGAGTACACTGAAGAAAGGAAGAAGAAGAATGCCGGCCTGGAGCTCGATGCGAGACGCAAGACAGACGGTGACTGTGAGAGAGAGGAGAGAGAGGAGGACGCCGGAGGGAGATGGAGGAAACTAGGGCTTGAATGTTTCAGGGTCTGTTTGTTTTTTCGGCACATGCTTTTTTTTTTTTCTAATAAAATATTTATAAAAATTAGATACAAATAAAATATTAATAATATTTATTAAAGAATCAAATATAAATAAAATATAATATAAATAAGATATATTTACATATATTATTTTAAAAGATATAGATACAGATGAAAAACGTACCATCTAAACAGACCTTAGTTTACTTTCACATGTTTTACCTTTATAAATGTGTTTATTTATTTATTTATTTTTGATTAATTACAAAAACATAAATGTGTTTTGACAAATTTACAAATACATTATTTGTATTACTTTTTTTTATAAATAGATTATCCAAATCTTATATAAAAATATCAATATTTTTAATAATTTTATAATGAGACATGTCGATATTTTATTGATCTTCAAATTTTTTACATTTTTTAATTTTCTCATTTTTAAAAAGAAAACTAAATTTTAACATTTATTTATTTGATTTTTTTTAGTAATAATTTTTATTAAATTATTTTTTTAAACCAGCAAGACTCTAACATATATTTCTCTAATAGTAATTAATTATAATGACACTTTTATATAATTAGGATCACATATTTGTAAAAAAAAAAAGAAAAGAAAAGAAAAAACACAAGTTATGTGTTTGCAAATTAGTAAAAACGTAGGTCATATTTTTATAATTAACCATTTTATTATATTTCATTAACTGGTCAGCCATTCGGATCAGGTACCCATTGGGTTTTTTCATAATATTCGAACCTAATTTTATAACCCTATAAGGTTTTTATTTCATATCCAAACCCAACCCTAAAATCTTATAAGGTTCAATTCTATGGGTTTTTACAGGATTTGGCAGGTTAGAAATTCTATAAGGGCCAACCTGGTTGCATCCCTATGTGCGATTGATCCATGTATTAAGGGATTTGATCATTGTTGTGTGTATAGTTAGTTTAATTTCAATTAGGGGATTCGATCTTTGTTGAATGCACAATCAATAATATATTGACCGGAGATGTTAATTGTGGACTTCAGCTAGAGCGAGTAATTTGATGAATACCATGATGTTGTACTTATGTTAATTAATTGTTTTTGTTGCAAATAGTGTGTTTACGCTTGTATGTTTGATGGACAATGTTAGTACTTAATCGATGATTCCATTGTAAGTGGTTTACACACACACAAGCTACATGTTCAACACTTGGGCTTTGTTTATTTGATTGCATGAAATAAGAGGAAATATAAACTAATATTATTTATATAAAGGCTTCACAAAGCTATACTGTGTGATGATAAAAAATTTAACTCTATGGTTGGTTCCCAATTATTGGGATTTTGTCCTAATTTGGAATCTTAGTGTTGCATTTGTCGTCATTAGCAAAGGAAATGTTTTGAACAATGGTGATTGTTAAGCTATGTTTGCTATTATACATGGTGCTTGGGCTTACATGTTTGCTAGATAATGCTAAGGTGCTTTTATTATGATTCAACGTAATTTAGTATCAAGCACCTAGTTTTTTATTACAGGGTCAAAATACCCTACCTTCTTAATATAACAAATATGTACCTACGCATTTGATTTCTCAACTTAAATGATATACAATCAAGTTCATAACAATACCATGGCTACCCTTTCTCTCCAATATACACTAAACAACCCGGTAAGTTTCATACTTCATTTCTCCTTGTGTTTCTTCTATTTCCTGTTTTTCCTATAATTGTTCACTAATTTATAAATGAACTAAGATTCGTTGAACGTATGATGTGTGTGCGTATGCATATATATATATATATATATATACAGATATAATATTATCAAGTTGTCACAGCATGTCATTTCTTTTCTTTCCTTTTTTTTTTTTGTGTAAACATATATTTCAAATGGATAAGGAACCTAATGCATCTCCGACGCCAGGGAAACGGATGAGTTGGGATGGTGATATAACTATAGGCAAAGATAGATCAGATCATGCACCATTGCATGAGGTAAGCCACCACTGTCAATCGACATATCATCTATTCCGATGATGTAGATTCCATTTTCTTATTATTATTATTATTATTTGTGTTTTCCTAATGTAAGGGCAAACCTACGTAGCTTCGTCCGATAGTTTGGCCAAGGAGTGACCAACACTCTTTGATAAAACAAAATTGTTTTCGGTGGATTGTTGAGTGTGAACCTTAAATCTTTAAACAGGATGCTTCTGTATAGCTTGCTAAATAACTTCGATCAAGGTACTTGCACATTGATCATTGGTGGTGGTAGTGTGACAAATTATCAAACTAATGTGATAGAAATACTTAGATTGAATCTGACAGGACCGGATGTCATCTCCAAGGAAAATTCTTCTAATGAAGACAACCATCTTGATAGTTTTCGCATTGATGGTGGGAGAAGGTTGTCAAGTCTATGAGTGCTTAACAAATGGTGATGTGGAATCGCTCGATTACTTCAAAATTTACACTACATTCTAGATGGTAGGCACATTCACAAGTCCCGCGTCATTCGTCCAGGTTTCCAAAATTTATTTGAGGGTAGTAAGCAACATAAATAACATAGCCAAACTAAATTAGGTTAGACATTTGCTTGATCAACTATACGATGGAGTCGCTCGATGGAGAAACGGTGAGAAACATTATCTATGGAGATGTATTGCCTTTTTAGAGGTATGTATCCAACTTTATAAGGAAGACTCTAATTCTCCATGTGGTGTATCAAGGTGAATTGAAGTTAGGCATGTTCCATTTGTTTTGCATCTATTCTACTATGACAGGGTACAGATTGGCACTGTAGTTATCCCAGTATCACGATGACCTTGTCCAAGATGTGGGGTAAGGAATACTAAGACCAGGAGTGCATTGCTTAGGAAGCTGTGCGATGCGGGTGGCTTCAACTAGCCATTAATAAGCTATCATCATTGAACATATTATCTTTCTATTCCAATTTGCAATTTACATAAACTATGTTCTAATGTTAATTGCTTATCCATTGAGATAAAGTATTAGTTTGTTGCAGGTAGCTTGTCATTGAATGCAATGTCCTTCCCATTTGGATCCAAAGGCTACAATGAAGACCTAAGGCAAAAAGGTATCATCACTTTTCCTATAACGGTTGCTTGTGTACATCAATTGATGGACCTAACATGTGTTACTCCTTGCAACATGGTGCAGATGAAGTTTTTGCACTTAGGACAAAGGTTTCTTTACTACTTCCACGCATTGAGGTATGTTTTTTTCCTTGGCCAAAATGTATGCAAACTTTGTCGTTTTCCATCTGATCATAGCTTATTTGTTCATGAGGAAAACGAAAGGCGGTTGGAAGATAGCATAAAAGGTTCATATTTGTTACTTTTTTTGGGTAATTCTCTCTATTTGTTGAGTAAAGAAGTTACACGATTCGTTTCCACATACTTTAACGTTGTTTGTTCAACAAGAAAACAAAAGGGTCCTTGAGGAAATCAGATAGGTATGCAGTGCTTCTTGTTTTGGTGATTCTATTGGTCTTCCTTGCTATAGGTGATCAAATATTTATTCCATAATGCAATGCAGGATTATGGATAAAAGTTGAATGCTTTAAGAGAAAAATTTGACACCTTTAGAGATCAATTTGATGAAGTGTTAGCATAGATGGGGGAAAATGTTCTTGGGGACATGAGAAAAGCTATTGAGGAATCCTTAGATAAGTTCAGACTAAACATGTGGTGTCAAGATGAGGACATTCCCGCTTATGAGAGGGAAGCGAAATATCATGAGGATGATGCAGTGTAGGATGTGGCCTACACCACCCTAATGAACTAAGTGAAGACACCATGCACCATGAGTCTAGGAAAGGGGGAAGTGGACAAAAGTCAATGCGCCAGGATAAGTTTATCTTTTCTTTCCTTTGCACATTAATAGATATGATATGCACTTCATTTTTTTTCCTCCATATTGTAGAAAGCTGATTGTAATAAAACTTAAATACCCTTCGTTCAAGAATTAAACTTGTGACACATGTTGAGGCAATGATGGAGAAGAAAAGTATGCACGTATCAATGGAACAACCCTCAAGGAAGGGTCCCGCACAGAAACCAGATGGACTTGTTGTTAGGTAGGGGTACAGGATTGATGTGGATGGGTATGCATGGGTTATTCTCAATAAATATCCAGAGAAAAGCTTTCCTCTTTGCATTTTCGTTAGATTTTTCCCATGTCAAAATTAAATATTCACCCCTTTTAACAATTATTTTATAGTATGTATGTATGCTTGTTCCGCAGATGGTTAAGCCCCCTATGTCTAGCTTTTGAGCATCGATTACCTAGCCAGTTGCAACTACACTTGTGAGTTGTGACCATAGTTTGGATCTAAAGTTGGTACCTTGCACATGTAATTCCCATAATTTTACATAACCTGAGTATAATGATTACTAAAAACACAATATAAAATCTTTAATAACTTTGAGAAAAGTAGTAAAATTCACTCCTAATTTTTGTAATTTAAAATAATTTGGTTATAGTTAGAAAAATTAGAATCCTTACTAACAAAATTTCAAATCGCAAAATATAACTTCCACAACCTTAGACAAATAAATAATTGATGATAAATTGATCATTACTGTAAAATTCAAGATCATTTTTCTTAAGTTCAATTATTAAAAAATAAATTCTACACTTGTTAAATAATGATACAATGGTTTTTAAATTATCTATAATTATTTTAAGACCCTGAAGTAGCTCTAGAAAATCTACGATCATCAAATAATGAAGCTAAATAATTTTTAGGCAAAAAAATACAATATTTTGTAATGCGAGTGAACGACTCCCTAAATAATCATAGTTGACCCTAGATTTAAATTACAATAGGAGGCAATTAATTTTTAGAATCCATTGGTTATAGAACAATAATTTAAAGATTAATCACTAGGGTTACAAAATACGCAATAAGATTAAAAACAAATCAACATCTAAAAATCTATATTTCAAATAAATATGTGGATTGCGCCTACATTTTAGTTAGGAAACTCTAAATCTATGAAGGCTAAAACCTTAATTTGCTCTTATAATTCTGAAATTTTTATAACTAGTAAAATAAACAACATAGCAAATATGGAATAGATAGTGAATTAAAGACCAGACAAAAACCCTATTTAGAAGCTTAAAAATATTATGAGTTTGTTCATGACCTAAAACCCTAAATAGAAAATTCTTTAGATATTAAAAGATACTAAAGACAAGATTTCGTAATCGGAATTAAAAAAAATCTAGAATACAAGCATAAGTAGCCCTAAATTTCAATTGCAATAGAAAGCTAGTAACTTATAGAGTATGAAGACTAAAAATGATAAGTTAAAAATAAACCGTTATAGCTATAAACACGTAATAAGGAACTATAAACGGATCCATAACTATTAATCTAGACTTCAAATAAAAATTTGGACTGCACTATAATTTTAGTTAAAATTTAGAGTCTATAGGTATTACTTTTCTATTTTGACTTATTGGGTCCTAAAATCCTAATCGTGTAGGATAAAACTTTAAAAATACATAATCACGTAAACTTTAAACTCAAAATTTGAACTCAAAAAATACTCTGTAAATATTTTAAAATCTTAAACAAATTTTTTGGAATAAAATTGTCACGCAACTGATATAATTATATGCGTATGGGTTGTTTTTGTTGAAATTAACTAGATATTTGGTCTTGAAATTGTTCCACACGAAAATTTAATGGACATGGTAAAAATTTAGAACACATGGCTGGATCATTCCCCATGAAAGTTGTCCACTGTATGTTTGCTTGTAGAAGTAGAAAAGGAAAATACATCCAATGGACGCTTGAGCCAATCACAATTCACCAAATAAACCCATATTTAATACAAATGTGATGATTCAATGGGGCATGTGGAGGAAGGATGGATTCTCCTCATTTCCTTCCAAGAAACAACAACATCAACAATTAATGCTTTAAATGAAACAACTTTAGAATAAATAAGAGATGGTTCCTCTTTGTGTAATCCCACCGTGACTTTCAATTTTTCCAAAGCAAATTAAAACAAACAAAACCCGACTTTTCTTCTCTTGAGTCCACCATGACCAACAACAAAACAATAATACAAGCCAAACAAAAGCCAATAAATTCTAATCTTCCCATCAAGACCCTAGAAGAAAAGAACAAGACATCAAAGGGCATCAATAAAATTCTAGAAGTCATTATCAAAGGTAAATAAATGACATTAATTAGGATATTTTGTTTTCAAAATTTTAATAAATTATCTCCATATGTTGCCAATAGAATTTGGTTCACAATAGGAAAGGGAAAGAAAAGCTATCACTTTGTCCTATAACCATTTATGGTAATATCTAACCCATCTTTTATTCCACATATCATGTGTGTGTGGAAATTAGAGAAAGTTTAAATATTGACCTATCATGAAAATTTTTATATATATTTAGTTTCCTTAAAGCCTATGAGTAGCAATAATATTCTATGCATGCAATAGCTTGTGATGATTATTTTGGTTAGGCTAAATATTATATTTAGTAAAAGAAATTATGGGAAAAAAATCAAATTTAACATTAAAGGAACCATACTTAAATTTTGGTCATTATAAAATATATATATATATATATATAATTTCCCATGCATATTCCATAGCCTAAGTTGGTTTTAATTTAGTGAGATATGTTTACAATATCTTTTAGATAGTAAAAATTTAGCTAACATGAACATTAGAATAACTATGAGCAATTGACCCCATGAACTTGTAAGAAACCATAATGAAAATATATATATATATATATATTATCATCTAGACATCCTAAAAAGGATGATAAGTGATAGAAAATAGAAATAGAAAATCAAAATAGATTAGAATAATCCTAAGACACTATTCTTAAAGTTAGTTAAAAATAAACTTGTAGGAACAAACTATAATAAAAAAGGAACCTATGTAAGTTTAGAAAATCACTAGAAAAATACACCGTTATTAGATATAGATATAACCATAAATAATAGAAATTTTAATCTGCGTAGATAGGTAAGGTTGACAAACAAAGTACATCCTAATAGAAAACATACTATCATATAAAGGCATAAATGGGCTAGCTAAATTATAGAAGTTTGAAATAATGAGCTCACCGTAAAGAGAATATAAGTATGACTAAGAATCAAGACAAAAAAATGAAAATGAATAGTCATAGATATTTTGCTTACATTAAAGAACACATATTTAATAAGAGCTCAATATAAAAATTACAAAACAACACAATATATAAGAAAAATTCTATAATAATAAAATAAGGAAAATATAATTTACAAAGTACATAAACTAAATTAACTGACATATAATACGCAAAAACAAGCTTTCTAATGCTTATTTATATGCAAAAATCTAACTTAGGATAAATAATATAGATTTAGTTAAAGATTACATAGTAAAAGCTAGCATTGAGGCTATTTAGACCACTTTTCATAAATATAGCCCATTAATTCGGATTTAATATTAGAACTAGAGAATAGAAAATTCTATAAGTTTCAAATTTATTATTCATAGGTTAAGTTAAGGAACATATTCCTATACACACATGTATGCTATAGCATGCATATATAACTAGGATTCCTAGAACAAACTCGATACAATTCGAGTATAGGTTAGATATGATGATATAATTTAAAATTGAAAGATCTAGCTCAAGAACTACTCACCTAAATAAGTCTCGGCATTTATAGAACATGAAGTTACAAAATTTAAATTAATATGGACCATAGACATCTTGAGTAGTATGACTAACATAATTAGAAATATAAACATATACATAAAATTAAGATCAAGACAAGCAAAATGAAAATAAATCATAACATAGACTTTGACCAAAAGTTGATCAAAGGACTTAAAACGAGTTTAACCACCATAACCTAATAGCATATACATAAAACGAAATAGTAAATTTGAAATAGGAATAAAAAATACAAAACAAGAAAAATAGACATCAATATGATACCTTTCGAAACCTTAAAGTAACATAGGGAAAAATATACAAAATAATTAGTTTAAATCTATAATTAAAAACTATATTTGATAAGATTTCTAATGACTATTCATATGCTAAAATTAGAGTTAAAATGACTACAATAAGCCTAATTAAGATTACGCTATTAAAACTGGTATTTAAAATCATTTGACACTTTTCTCAAGAAAAGTAGGTTTATATTAATTTTATAACTCAACTAGAAAAGTTAACTCTCATAAGATTTAAAACCCATATTCAAATAAGTAAAATAAATCAAAAATGGAAAAACTTGAGTTTAAGACACAAAAAGTACAATCGGGATTATTATGCAGATAACAGTATGGTAATAAGTATCTTTTATCTCATTTTATAGGAAAAATAGATCAATTATAGGACTTCCTAGCAAACTATTACGACAATTTAGCAAGGATGATAGGTGGGTAATTTTGACCTTATCACATTGATTATGCTTGTAAGTTTAGTGCATATGAAATAACAAATCAAAACTGCTATGCATGTGGGGATAGGAATAATGTATGATGTATGGTGTTTGACTGAATGCCAAACTATGTTATTTAAAGTGATAACCAAATTGGATGATATATAATGTTTGAAACATGTTGATGCCTGTCTGTGAATTGTTGGTTACCTAATAAACTGACATAATACTATATGGTCTTTAAACGAAATGGTCATGCATTGCATAAATTACATTATTGCATAAAGGCATGACAACCTGCTACGTGTTAGTTTTTCAGTTCTCTATTAACGTTCAGTTTTTCTATATGTAAATTTCCTAGTTCTACACAAGGTTTTCTTTGTTCTGTTCGGTTCCATAGGAACTAATTGTCAAATGAAGGAATGTCGCTCATGGTATCGATATGAAATGACTAACACTTAGTGGAGTTTATTTATTCCAAGGATATGAGTAAAATGTTTCTCCCTTGGTTCTCCGATTCTCCTCGGTGGGTAGGTCATGAAGCAGAGTTCCTCGACTTGGTTCCTTCAACCCTAATGAGAGGGCGTAAATCTCATCCTGTTTAGATTCCAGATTGTCTAAGCTTGTACTTATGCATATGATTGATTACTACATTGCATACGCTTGCTAACTAAACTTGTTTGTTATTACTTGATGTGTGGTCTTGTCAGGTTATCTCACTGAGCTGTAGTTTTGCTCACCCCCCAATAGTTTTTATGCAGGAATTACTCACTGGGAAAGGGTTAGGAATGTATGAAGAGAGTTTTTGCATCAGACTCATTGAAGTTAGAAAGATAAATCACTGTGAACTTAGAACATAATTTAGATAAATGATACAAACATTTGAGACTTTGTACTTTATAGGTTAAAACCCTATTTTTACTATTTGATAGTGGATACCGATTCTCTACGATCTTGGTGAGATATAGAAAATTAGATTCCATAGTTATGTTTCAATAATAGTATTATATGTATTTGTATAATAAATGTATGAGAAGTTAATAAATGACTAGAGTCTTGTTATCTCTTACTAGCAAGATGGTTCTCATATTGTAGGTGCACACGTGATGTGTTCACTTCAGGATAATCCTACTAGGCCCCTATTAGGGTCATGACAGCACATGTACATCTAAATTGTCTTGTTTTGGAATTTATTTAGAAATGTATTGTATGTTGACAACTTGTTATTTTGAAAATCATACTTGCAGTGAGGTACTCATGCACACGACTAGTCAATAATTTGATCCGAGAGATGTTTGGACCCTTGCCAACATGAACTGGGTATGCTATTAGGTACTTAACACCTACTACATTCCATCCTCATTCTTTTGGTATACAACAGTTGTATGGAGTGTGAGGGAAATCCACACTAAAGCATTGAAGTCATTGGCATGGGTTTCAGATATTACTTCCCTTGTTTCATGGTTGTTGGTAAAGGTTGTTGGCATGATGGCGTGTAAACTGAGCATTGAGGCTAGAAAAATCAATAATACATGGCGTTGATGGTACATGCTAACAAGTTTTGTCGATAAGCCTCTTTAAGGTGAATTAGCTTGTGATCGATGCTTTGTTATAGCAAACATGAACTGACCTTTACCAGTGCAGGTTGCCATCTTTTATAGTTCCTTTAACGTAACACTTGTTGTTATAGATTTGCACCATAATCATTGGCTTCTCGGCATCATCCATCATTGTGATGAGGTGAACGTGTACCCTACCAATCCATTGTGCCATCCCTATTAGTCCCCTGACTTATGTTCCCTTTCATCAATCATGATTACATTGGCTTATGCAGATCTACATCCTAGTATTTGCTCCACAAAGCGAGGCTTTTCTTTGTGTGGTTTATATTCGCATAAGACAGACTGTGATCATTGAAGTTAATGTTTACAAAGAACAAGGGACAAAAGAAAAACGTCGAATGGTGGTACATGTCTATTGCCTATTCTAATTACATCGATGTTTGATATCCCCTAGTTGTCATTGCACCATCATTAATACCTTGTGTAATTTAGTTCTATTGTAGATAGACCACCTCACAAGCTTACTAGCCCATCATGACTTTGCTATAAGGCATGGCAAAGAGACTCAACTAGATGTGCAAGCATGGCCAATAAAATTCCATCAGGGATTCCAAAACATGATCTTAATGAGAATAGGTAAGTGAATTCATCTCTCGTCTACACCTTCAAAATTATTCCTAATCATGCATGTGATGGTAAAATTTGAATATCAAGCCCGAAGCCACTGGTGTGTTGATCATTTTGTACTTTCGATGCAAAAAAGGTAGCCAAGGAGGTCCCTAAACTAGTAAGTCATTCTCATCTTTCTCCTTCTTGTTGGTTTTCATCATGCACTTAGAGTTCTTTGTCTAGTGTAATGGTTTTTTTTTTTATATTTTTTTATTGTAGAATGTGCATTTCTATAATAGGTTTGAAATCATTGTCGATCTTGTAGATAGGTCGAAAAACTTACGTAGAAATAAGGTCATGAGACTTGCCCTCAAATATTTGTGGAGTGATAAGGATGACTCTACTGTGCACATTCTTGAGAAGATGAGCAAGAATAAGAAGTGAGGTCATGCTTCAATGATGTGTTGTGGTTTGTTTGTAGTAGCTTGTATTTCTTATAACACTAAATTTTAGGTCACATTGTACTCGTAGTATTGGTCAACCTTAATTTTTAGTTGCCCCATGGTTTTGTAATAGTGGCCAACATGGTTAAAACCTGTGTCAATGTTAGGGGTAGACTTATATTTGATTTGCATCACTGAATTGCTACTGTGGATGTTTTGACTTGTATTAGATTTGTACCACTAATAATATACTGGAAGTGTGTTGTAAATATCCGGGATGCATTTCTATCCCCAATAATGGGTTGCATTGGTGATGCTTTTATTTTCGTACAATGCCCGATGTAAAATGTTTTGAGCTCATGGTTGGCTTATAGCCTCATACATTTCCACCACAACCAGCATCAGCTAATCCATGTCAACAATCACATGTAATACTAGCACAACACAAATGCAATTGGACTAAAATGCAATTTGTGTTAATCAAATGATGAAATATTAAGCTAGCATGCCATCATACTAAAGAGCGATTCGAATATGATATAAGGGATGACTTCCATACCAAATAGTGTGAACAAATGATAATGGACATTGACACAGTGACATATGGAAAAGCTTTAGCTTCTTGAAGTTGGAATGTGGTAATTTTGTCACATATTGATAAGTTGCGTCAGATTATGATAGGTATACTGTTGCATATCGGCAGATACATCACCGTGGTTTGGTAAATTTGTCAAATTGTGATATATCTATCAATGAGGATACCGGCATGCCGATAGATTAAATAATCGGCTAGCTAGTTAAGGGATGCAAAGAGATCTCAGAATCAACGAGGATCCCAGCCACACTTAAGTAACGGCTAGCGATTAAGGGCTCAGAAGATATTAGAATCATCGAAGATGATGCGCACGGTTTAAATTTATGACGGCTTAAATGTGTTTTGTTTAATTGTCACATATAAATTAACAACATCTTTTTTTTATCATTATCTATCTGCATTTAGTTCTTTTGAATGAAAAAAAAAAGAGAGGAGAGATTAAAAACCATAGTTCCAAAATATATAGCAAAACAATGTAGCAGTCTTGACCATTGTAGCTGTTCACCACTCCATATATTGTAATTGCTAACTTAGGATTCAATCCCCTTCTCCAACCTCTCTTCTATGTGTACTGATGAAGCAACACATGTCATGCTGCTAAAAAGGACACATGGGCTCGATCCTCGATGCAACGCTCTCCCATACCTTCACCATCTTACGATCAATTTTGTTTTCCATCTATACGCCATGAGAAAAAGGTACGAATGCTTTGCTACCCCCATTAGACTATGGAAGGCTATATTTCGACGAAATTATAAAAAAAGTTTAGACTACTCATCTAACTAGGGTTAAACTAAACAACATTTTGCAAATGTTTAAGCTTCCTCACGAGGTGTAGGATGAGGTTGTAAGGTTATTTTATGGCAATATCACCAACTAAATGGATGGTGATAGCTTAGGCATTAGTATTCAAAAGTGTATCGGAGATAGATTCTACATGTGATTCCTTATGCACTTATGTCTATGGGCAGTAAATTGAGATAATGGATGAGAACATGCATTATGTTGATCAATGTGTTGTGGGGGGAGGGGAAGGGAAGGGGGAGGTTATTTATGCCCGTAGACTTCAATGGACAAAGTTACTATGAAGATTTATTCGTAACTAAGAATGTGGGGACAACTTGGAAGATTGTGGAAAATAGATATGATACCAAGCTCGCACTCAAACATTGAGTCCTCCACTAGTTCATAATTGATAACCATGTTCCGAGGAGAGGCTAACAAACATAGGCGACACGTCAAGATCTTTAGTTGCTTATCATAATACTTCGGAGTGGCAAAGTTGACTATTTTGATCTCATGTATCATTATTTCAAGAGCGTCACCAACAATTCTAAGTAAGCTGTCCTTCGAGTTAATTGTCTCATTACATTACTATTACTCATAAAAGGGTTTAATTTCCCACTCCTGTCTGGCTTGTAGAAGTGCCAGAGTTCACTATTGCAAGTATCAATCAAGGGTCATGGCATGAGGTAGGGGAACGATGGGTGAGGAAAAAGCTACTACCCCTATTGGTTCTTGATGGGGTGCATCTTCCTTATATGAAAGAGGATATTGAGTGTTTTGGCGATGATAGTGATCACTTGTCTTCTTTACCAGCTTTCGGCGAGAGACTCTTTTACTGGCTCTTCACAACGCCATATTTAGGTGTTTGTCAATACATGGATAAGTGCTTTAACAAGTTGCGAGGTCAGATTACTAATGTTCAAAATGAATTCTTTGCCTTCCATGAAGACATCCAATGGTCCATGGATCATTTTTATAGCATATAACCCACCCACCTCCTTCCAATGATCCTCCAGCATGATTACTTTAGTAGCCTTCCCATGGAATTTAGGATGTTCTATCTAGTCGTCCCATGCTTTTAATTGTTTTTTGTTGTATGTTGAAATATGACTCTTTGAGGAATGTAATTTGGCCTCTTCTTTTGCAATGGTTTTGTGGTTGAATTAATGGTATGCCAAAATGTCATAGCTATAATTTGCATTTTCCTTTTTAATTATAGTCTTGTTTGTTCATATGTTATTGTACGACTCTTGTTTTTTATGAACGTTGATACGGATGCTTGTTTTTAGAACCAATTTAGTATAAGATCAATCATTGTGATGTCATGAAATTAACATCAAAGTTTACATAAGAATGTAACCAATTATACTAAATGTGCAAATATGTAATGAGTGTGAATATGAGTGCGTACAAGATGAGTGAATGGAAACAAAACCTATGTATTATAATTCACAAAATGTATTGCTTGCAATATCAATGAGTGCAATAAAAATCAATGAAATTGCAATTTACATTTTGCATTGATGAAAATAATGAAGATCGGCTTGCTTTTGATATTAGCTACTAGTAAGCTAGTGTGGAATGCTTCTCATGTAGGTACTTTGTGTCAATTGCCGGCATCAAATACCGGCTAGCTGGTCTTCATACCGGTTTAACCCACAACTCCTTCATTGAGTACTAACTATGCCAGTAGAATATGCACTGACTCGTCGGACAAGCATATTATGGTATAAATTCCCTTCATCTCATGCAATGCATTTAAACTATTATGATTACTAAGGAGTAAATATGAGTACTTTCCACAACAATTTGCTCAACTACAATGAATTTTTGTTAAAATTAAGTGTATAAATTCATGATTTAGGACCTCATTGCTTGTTTGTTATAAGATAAATGAGGCGTGATCCATAATGATGCCAACTTGAGCATAGTCAAGTGGTGTTCGATCCTAACACCAAACAATGCTTATCTTAAGATCAAGTTAAGTTGAACCTTTGAAAGTTCAAGTCGATATAAAGATCGATAACAACATTGTATCCAGTTCCAATATTCTTGTATCATGAATAACGGATAGAAATTCTAAGTTTGGTTCAGTCCCATTCCTAGAGTTTTGTTCAGTTCCTAATACATTTTGTAGACCAAACATAGTATATACATCTACTATTAAATAAATGCTTGTTGAAATTGAAGTGCAATTGTACATATGCAAGATAATCACATAATATATATCATAAATCAACATTAAGTAATATTTCAAAATTATAAAATATTCAACGGTTAAAGGCAAGGCAGAATGCTTGTTGAAAAATAAAAAATACGAACCGATGGTTTGTGAACAAATATTAATGAATGACTCATTGCATATACCTCTACTATTAAATAAATGCTTGTTATAAGTATAGTGTAATCACATAATTACATATTTTTCAAAATAGCTTTAATCATTCATCTCATCAAATTGAACATAGATTTTTTATTCATTTTGCCTAACTTAGCAAGTGTAGGCTCAAATTTTTTACCACAGTGGTTAGCACGCTATTGGCTAGTGCATTCATGATATGCAGTTCGGTCCAAAATTCTTCACCCAAATATGCAAGTGAGACTATGTGTCTTGGAGGGAGAAGGGATTTGGATAAATCAAAGATAAAGCACTGGGAAAATGCTCTCACTTGGACGACAATTCGTAACCCATGGACAAAATTAGAGGTTGATCTCGACAATACATTGCCTGAATGTAGCAACAAAAGGACATCAACGACCATAGGGGTTGCCGTGTAGCACCACTTCTATTGGTAAATAGTTTGTCATTTGATATAGGATGTGTTTCCCACATATATTTAGTGTAAATGATATGTTACATAATCATAGAATCCTTAGTGTTTTACAATGCTTTGTTGTCTTTTGAAAGCAAGTATGACTTATATTTGGTAAAAGGAAAAAAAATCCAATTCTCGTCTTCACTATAGAGACAAAAGCTATTATATAGGCTGGGGACTCTTGATTTCACAAATGATTGGAGGAATTTGTTTGATAGTGGCATTGCTATTTGCCATGGGTAGCATGTCATGTCCTGATTTAGGGTTTTGTTGGTAGAGCATTTTTGCTGTGTCAATGCATTCACCGATTAATGGTTTAGGGGTTGATGGTAGAGGACATGAGATGGTTGCTGCATACCCCTTACCGGATGAGGTATTATCCAACTTGTCGCTTCCTATTGTTGTTTATGATTCTTTTATAATTATGATAACATTAGTATGTCATTCCAAACCCTTTTTAGGATGTAGACAACTATTTTCAAGAAGTTGTTAACACATTAGGGGACATGACAATCAATATGGGAAATGCATAAAAAAGTTGTCAGCATTTTTAACATCATTTATACGAAAGTGCATCTCCAACAAAATGGTCGTTGTTCGGTTAAGTATAAATGGGTCTGTAAGTCCACAACAAGAGGCTGCAGTACCCTCTAAGATTCCCCACATCATTGTACCATCATCTGAAATGTTGTGTCTTACCCCATGATGTAGGGATATCATATGCTGTGATGTTATTATTTATTGTGGTTAATTGTAATGCAGGGCTTCAATGACACGACAGATTTTGAGGTTGCTTCTTTCCCTGTACATAAATTCACCTTCTATGCCATAAATTGTAAGAAAAGCCATTTTTATGAGAACTCCATCTATGAACCTATTACACAGGGGGCAACGTGCATTGTGCAAGGCAATGAAAAAGAAAACATTCAAGGAAGGTGGTCTAAAAATGATCAAGTAATGCGGAGGAAAGAGATTTGTCAATAACCAATCTCTCCCGATAATTGCACGTGACCATCATTGGAATGTTGAGATTCCCCCTTATATCACAACTTAGGAACTATTGGACATGAATATATGTGGTTTGTACAAGCTAACATGCCAAAGGAAGCTAACCAACCCCCAAATGGGATATTCACCTGAAAGGATATAGCAATCCTGAATTACATCCTTGACAAGGATCTTATCGTATGGTAAGATCGTTGTATTAACATTATTCAATGTTGATGGACAAGCCATTAAATATTTGATGCATGTTTGCTAGGGAAGTGATTATATAGATAGACTTCTGTTACCTCATTCAATCGAAGCATTAGACGTTAAAGCTGGATAGATGGCTCGATGGGCATGTGCGTTGAGGCTCATGTTTTAGGTTGTAGCAGCATCATTGGCATCATAAGCTAATTTATCATGTTCTACATGTGAGACATTTGTGGGTTATTGACACGCGGGTCTTTAAAAGAATATGCAAGACAATCTCATCAGACCTAATCCGACACAGGTAGTTCTTACCCCAACTGGCCTCGGTGAAAGTCTTGCTTAATTGAGCCAGTTAACTGTCTCTGACTCCAGAACATTATCTCCCTTTTTGCTGACCAACTGTCCAAATACTTTACAGTGGGTAGCTTCCATGCTTGGCGGCACGAGAAACGGTGTTGTCACTTTTTGCAAAAGGTACATGGGGAATTTAGACACATGCAATGAGGTGAGAATTGAGTAATTTGTTGCATTAGTGAATTCGCTTTCCATATGTTATCAATCTGCCACCGTGCCACTAGCATTATGGCTAGTCTTTTATCTCAATCCATATTTATGTGTGTCATGTATATCTACCCTTTTGTTCTCATGATAACAACTACTAAACATTGCTCGTATTGTTGTTGCAACAAAGAAAAATCGTGGTGTTAGACATGATGAAACCTAGATCGGTTAGGCAATTGACCCGAGAAAATTTCTATTGTAGCATGGTAGGTAAATTTGCTATTATGTAATGTTGACTTGTCTATGGAAATATTATCTACTAGTAGAATCATCATGGAAGTCTGACGATGCATTCTTTGACTTGAAGTTGGCAAATGTAGAACAGAATGCTCTAGGATTGGACCTGAGAGTCGAATCCAGATCGGGGAGCTTTTTGGGATGAAGGGTTAGATAGGTGGGACTTAAGTACCTGGTTAACGTGTTAGACTAACTGAGCCATAACAATTAGTACGCCAAATGTGTCTATGTACTTATTGCAAACGTATAGTGCCATTGCGATTGTCCTTAAGTAAGTTAAATTTTATTTTTTCATGATATGCAACTCTAATTGTAGGATATATGTCGTTAAGTTGATGGAAGCAAGGAGTCTATAGAGTGAGATGGGTATCAGGGTATGTCATATGCATATAAGTACTATAGACTTGACTTCCCTTTCATTTTGTTTTATTAAATTTTGTGTTCATTTTTATTTTTTCTAGGTAACCAATACTACGATAGGTGTAAAGTGATTGTTGGACTTGCTCTATGGGATATTAACAAAAAGTGGGCAGGATTGGTGATAGGGCCATTGCATACCTATGTGGTAAATGATTGCTTGAAAAATGCCACTACAGAAGGAACAATGTTTTTCTTGGGAGGTCAATAGTAATGTGACCTTAATCACTTCTTATAGCTTACCGTGAGTTAACTATTTTGTCAAAGTTTTTTTGGCATAGATAATGTTTTCGTGATGTGGAGGATTAGAAGACGTGATGGGATCCACTTCTAGTTTCATCTTCTTTCAGGTCAAGCAAGTATTTATTTAAGGAATACTTCATCCGATTGCATTAGTAGATGCAATGTCTTTGACTTTATGTGATTCTAAACACAATAACTAAATATGTAGGGCATAGGAATGCAAGCCATGTAAGGAAAGGCCAATGGCATGAACGGGGGGCGAGATTGCATCTAACAACATGCTAGGGGCTATCATGTACATTTAGGTGTTTTTTTTTGCTCTATTGTTGGTGCTAGCCACGTGAAAATGTGGGGGAGGAGGGGTTGGAGGTGTGAAAGCTTTGTAAGTGACATATTGTTGCTACTGCTAGTAATTTACTCAATATAATATATTAAATGGGTAAAATTTTTCAATACAAATTTGATAAGATCATATTTTATATACAAATTTTGATAATCAAAAGAGCTAGAATGGATATTTGTTTTGATTAATTTTTATGTTTTAGGACTAATTTGGATAAAGAAATCAAAATAAGAAAATTTGAATTGAAAAGAGGAAAAATTGAAGTCAAGGCCGGAATTCATCATTGAAAGCCCGGCTTTTAGACGGCGTAAAATCCAAGGCCGTTGCAGCACAGCTAGCTTTGCCCAGCACAAATTAAACAACATTCAAAGCCGTCTCAAAGCTGTCGGCGTAGAAGATGAAGAAGCCAGCGTACATTAAGGCCGGCAGCCTAAAACTAAAACATCACCAGCTTTGAAGGAGTTACATTATAAGCCGGCATGAAAGCCGCCGGCCTTGAGGCAGCGTACATATAGATTTGAAGCGACATGAAGATATCCAACGCTTGGTGGAAAATGAAGCAACACATCTGTTGGAATGCCTACGCCGGTGTTAAAGCCGCCGGCTTGGGACGGCGTTCGTTAAAATCAGCCCAACGCTTCATTTCTGACTATATACGCCGGCTAGATCTACATCTAAGCCGCCGGCGTGAAGCGGCCTACATTGTAACTGATATTGAAGGCTGCCAGTGCACTGCCTGCGCAAAGGACAATTTGAAGATACGCCGCCTGTAAGCCGCCGGCGTAGGATCCATAACCCGGCGTACATTGTGAAACAGCAAAGTTCATTAAATGTTTTGCACGAAATTTTTCCTATAAATAGGGGGTCTTCCCTCACTTTCAGAATCATCCAAGTATCCAATACTCCAATCATCCATTCCACACTACAAGTAGCTCTAGAATATTTAGAATAGGCATTTCATAAGAGATTTTTGAAGAGATATTTGAAGTTATACAAGATTTGCAAGTGAAGCTTTAGTATTTTGAATTGGTGATTTCTAATCTTATTCTTTTTATGCAATTCATATACTTGAATATTTGATCATAATGAAATCATTTGCAATTTCTTATTTGATTGTTGAATCATCATCCATGAGTAGCTAAATCTTTTTGTGGGAAGTTGATGAAGCTTTAAACATGCTAAATGATTTTTGAATCCATGTTATAAGATATTTAGAATCATGAAATATTCATATTGAATTCTGATTATTCATATATTTTTGGTGTATAAGAATTCTAATAACTCGGAAGGGAAATTAGTGTTCACATGAATTCATAAATTGAGAAATTGCAATTGCGGAAGCGGCGTAGTTTAATCTAGTTTAGAAATTGTCCATGAATATTAATGCAATGTTTTATGTTGATTTCTCACTAAGGAATTAGGAGATTTTAATATAAAGTATTAGTCAATTATAGAATCGGGAGATTTATAATTGTAATTTTGATTCCACTAATGATTTATTTAACGGAAGTTATTGAATTGTTTTGTGGTTTAAAAGGTTTTCAAACTTTGTTTTTAAATCTTGATAATTTCTTATGAATGTTCATGAATCTAATTATCATTATAACATGAGTTCAAGTTGATTGGCAATAGTTTAAAGTGGATTCTGCTCCTTCCCACACTTTTCACCATATCCCTCTCTTTAAAAAGCTCATTGCATTCATATAGATAATTAGTTAGATAAGATAGTTTAACTTAATCATTTTAAAAGATCAATTGCCTAGATATTAGTATTAGTTGATAATTGTCTAGTAGTTAGTAAATCCTGTGGGATCGACACTTTATTCATGCTATATTACAATAGAAGACCTAGTACGCTTGCTAGAAATATGCTTTAAAATTCAATACTTAACAGCACATCAAGTTTTCTGGCGCCGTTGCCGGGGATTTATTAATATTAGACTAACTTCAGCTTTGCTAGTAGTTTAGGTTTAAATTAGTTTGAAATTTTCCTTTTCTCTTTGCAGGTTTTATGCGAAGAAGTAGAAGTGCTGAAATTCTACCTTTAGATCCAGAAATCGAAAGAACCTGCGACAACAGAGAAGAAGGAACCAAAGAAGAGGAGCAATGGCAGAAAATCAAGATAACAACAACCAATTGCAACCAGCTGCTCCAAGGGCAATTCGAGACTATACGGTGCCTACTATTCAAGATCCCGCCATACGAATGCCCACTGTGGAGGCAAACAATTTCGAGCTTAAACCGTCCCTAATTCAAATGGTTGAATCACATCAATTTGGAGGATATCCAAATGAGACGCCAGATGAACACCTTGCCAAATTTCTTCAATACACCAACACTGTCAAACTCAATGGTGTAAGAAACGAAGTCATCCGACTTCAGCTTTTCCCTTTCTCTCTTAGGGATAAAGCTTTGGCATGGTACAACTCCCAACCTCCAGATTCAATCACTACATGGGCTGATCTGACAAAGAAGTTTCTAAAGAGATTTTTCCCTCCAGCAAGAACCGCCAGATTAAGAAATGAAATTTCCAACTTCACCAAATTCCCTGGAGAATCATTATATGATGCTTGGGAAAGATTCAAAGAGGCGGTCAGAAAGTGTCCACACCATGGTTTACCCGATAATCTACTAATTGAAAATTTCTACCTCAGTCTTGATGAAGCTTTAAGGTCATTAGTAGATGCTACATCGGGCGGATCACTGATGGGGAAGACATATGAGGAAGCTAGTGAGATTATTGAAGAATTAGCTTCTGCTGCTCATAATTGGAGTTGTGAAAGAAAAGATCTAAAGTAGCATCTTTGGAAGACAAAGAAGATATCACAACTCAAGCTCAAATGGCAACCTCATCACTCAAGTAAGTAAACTCACAACTACAAATACTTCCAAAAAACAACAAGTGTTTTGTTGTGAGATTTGCTCAGGACCACACTCCTCTTTTGAGTGTCCACATGGATCATCTTCAAATGAGAGCAGCTTAATTATGTGGGAAATTTCCAAAAGGCAATTTTGGAAACACATATCATCCGAATATGCGAAATCATCCAAATCTTTCATATCGGAATGATGCCAATGTTCTAAAGCCACCACCTGGTTTTCAAGGACAAGGATTGTGAGAAATGCCCACCTCAACAGCAAATTCAAACATCCACTGATGCATTACTGAGGGATTTCATTGTTACCACAACAAATTCACTCAACAATCAGAATGCAATCATTCAAGATTTGCAAGGGAAACTCCATCAACTTGCACAGCAAGTGAGTAATAGACCATCTGGGTCTTTACCAAGCAACACGGAGGAGAATCCCAAGTCTGTAAATGCAATCACATTGAGAAGTGGAAAGGAGATTGCTCCAGTTGAGGAAACTACTAAAGATGAAGAGGAAATTCCACCACAAAACAACAAAGGGAAACGAAAGATGGAGGAAACTATTCAAAAACCACCTGAGGTGAAATCATATGTTCCTCCCGTTCCTTTTCCAGGAAGATTAAAGCAACAAAAGCTTGATGAGCAATTTTCAAAATTCCTGGATGTTTTCAAAAAGCTGCACATCAACATTCCATTCTTAGAAGTAATTCAAGGAATGCCTTCCTATGCCAAATTCATCAAAGAATTGCTGTCTAACAAGAGGAAGATTGATGGAAATG
Organism: Combretum micranthum; assembly: GCA_024138025.1. NCBI lineage: Eukaryota > Viridiplantae > Streptophyta > Magnoliopsida > Myrtales > Combretaceae > Combretum > Combretum micranthum. Next base: position 216,230 of record JAMXBD010001137.1, on the reverse strand, counting down.
TGATACTCACTGGAGAATGTTCCATGATCCTACAGAAACAAACAACCAGTCTGCCCACTAAGCTCCGAGATCAGGGAAGTTTTACTGTTCCTTGCACCATTGGTGATTGTTATTTTGATAAAGTTTTAATTGATTCTGGTGCAAGTATCAACTTAATGCCTCATATATTTCAAAAACTAGGATTAGGAGATTGCAAAGATACACATGTAACTTTGCAACTTGCTGATAGAAGTGTAAAATACCCTAGGGGTATTGTAGAAAATGTCCTAGTTAAAGTTGACAAATTCTTTTTCCCTGTGGATTTTGTAGTGCTGACATGGATGAAGATAGGGAAGTTCCCATGATCTTGGGCAGACCGTTCCTTGCAACAGGAAAAGCACTAATTGATGTGGAACAAGGGCAACTTACATTACGGTGATGGATGAACAGGTTACTTTCAATGTCTATGAGGCAATGAAGAAATTTGATGATGCCAATGCCTGTTACACCATCAATACCATTGATGAGCTGGTTTCTGATCACTTGAGGAACAAACTGGTGTGGAGACTATGGAGTCGTCTTGAGAGACGTGGACAATTGGAGTGATGATGAAGAGGATAAGAAAAAATGGAAGATGTACCAATGATCAAAACCAGATATTATGAATCTTTGGGTACAAATGAGCAGAAGCAAGTTCCATCTTTGATGCAGCCACCGACCTTGGAACTAAACCACTTCCTGACCATCTGAAGTATGCTTTTCTTGGAATTGGCGATACTTTGCCAATTATCATTTCATCTGCATTGACAGATAACAAGAACAACAGTTGATTGATGTGTTGAAAAAGCACAAAGAAGCAATCGGATGGACCATTGCTGATATCAAGGGTATTAGCCCTACCATTTGCACTCACAAAATCTTATGGAAGCTGAGTGTAAACCTACAGTTCAACCACAAAGGAGACTTAACCCGACACTTAAAGAAGTTGTCAAGAAAGAAGTTTTGAAGCTGCTTGACGCAGGTATCATCTATCCTATCTCTGATAGTAAATGGGTTAGTCCGGTTCAAGTAGTGCCAAAGAAAGGTGGTATGACTGTAGTGAAGAATGAGCAAAATGAATTGATTCCTACTCGTACTGTGACTGGGTGGAGAGTTTGTATTGATTACAGGAAGTTGAACGATGCCACTCGAAAGGATCACTTTCCACTTCCCTTCATTGATCAGATGTTGGAGAAACTTGCAGGGCATGATTATTACTGTTTTCTTGATGGATATTCTGGATACAATCAGATTCTATTGCACCCGATGATCAAGAGAAAACAACATTCACTTGTCCTTATGGCACATTTGCCTTTAGGAGAATGCCTTTTGGACTTTGCAATGCACCTGCTACATTTCAGAGGTGTATGATGGCTATATTCTCAGATATGCTTGAGAATTTTATCGAGATCTTTATGGATGATTTTTCAGTCTTTGGAAAGTCATTCGATCTATGTCTTGAGAATTTAGCCTCGGTTCTACAAAGATGCAAAGATACCAATCTGATCCTGAATTGGGAAAAATGCCACTTCATGGTTAGAGAAGGGATAGTGTTGGGTCACAAAATTTCTGCGAGAGGAATTGAAGTGGATAAAGCCAAAGTGGAGATTATTGAGAAGTTACACCACCCACGACTGTTAAAGGAGTCAGAAGTTTTCTTGGACATGCTGGCTTCTACAGACGATTCATCAAGGACTTCTCCAAAATTTCCAGACCTCTTTGCAACCTTCTGGAAAAAGATGCGGTGTTCAATTTTGATGAAATGTCTGCAGGCATTCAATTTATTAAAGGAAAAGCTCATTTCCACACCAGTGATCATTGCGCCAGACTGGGAGCTTCCTTTCGAACTCATGTGTGATGCCAGCGACTTTGCAGTTGGAGCGGTACTTGGTCAGAGACGAGGTAAGATCTTTCATGTTATATACTATGCAAGTAGAACACTAAATGAGGCCCAGAGAAATTATGCCACTACTGAGAAAGAGCTTTTAGCTGTTATCTTTGCATGTGATAAATTTAGGCCTTATCTGATAGGTTCTAAAGTTGTAGTATACACTGACCATGCAGCTCTCAAGTATTTGTTTGCTAAAGCTGATGCAAAACCTAGGTTGATTAGATGGGTTTTACTACTGCAAGAATTTGATCTTGAAATTAAAGATAAAAAGGGAACTGAAATGTTATTGCTGACCATTTGTCTAGACTTGAATCTGATAGTCTAGACATTCCATCAATGAGAAGTTCCCTGATGAACAATTGCATGCAGTAGAGATTCTTGATTTGCCATGGTATGCTGATATTGTGAATTATTTGGTTAGTAAGATTATCCATATGGTTTTCATATCCTCAAAAGAAAAAGTTTTTGCATGATGTAAAATACTATTTTTGGGATGAACCATATCTGTTTAAAAAATGTGCTGACCAAATAATTAGAAGATGTGTGCCTGAATCTGATCAGCTTAGCATTTTAGAACACTGTCATTCAAGGGAAGCAGGAGGACACTTTGGTGTTCAAAGGACTGCAGCAAAAGTATTGTCATCTGGATTTTATTGGCCTAACTTGTTTCGTGACTGCAGGAATTTCATTATGTCATGTGCTCAATGTCAAAGGACAGGTAACATTTCTAAACGACATGAATTACCACAAAACAATATTCTGGTAATTGAGCTTTTCGATGTTTGGGGGATTGACTTTATGGGTCCTTTTCCCTCATCTTTTTCAAATAAATACATACTTGTGGCAGTTGATTATGTTTCAAAATGGGTGGAAGCTGTTGCTTTACAAACAAATGATGCCCGAGTAGTTTTGAAATTTTTGAAAAAGAATATTTTTACCAGATTTGGTGTGCCCAGAGCTATAATTAGTGATGGGGGGTCTCATTTTTGTAACAGGCAATTTGAAAAACTTTTGGCAAAATACGGTGTTACACATAAAGTGACTACCCCCTATCATCCACAAACAAGTGGGCAAGTTGAAGTTTCTAATAGGGAGATAAAAAGAATTTTGGAAAAAACAGTTAATGCATCAAGAAAAGATTGGTCTTCAAAATTAGATGATGCATTATGGGCTTACAGGACTGCTTTTAAAACCCCTATTGGAATGTCCCCATACATGCTTGTTTTTGGTAAATCATGTCATCTTCCTGTAGAACTTGAGCACAAGGCATTTTGGGCATAAAATTCTTAACTTTGATGAAAAAGCTGCAGGTAAAAACAGATTGCTCCAATTGAATCACTGGAAGAATGGAGAAATGAGGCATTTGAAAGCGCTCGTATCTATAAGGAACGAGCAAAGAAATGGCATGATAGGAACATCATCAAACGAGAATTTTTCCTGGACAAAAAGTTTTACTTTACAATTCTCGTTTGAAGTTGTTTCCTGGAAAATTACGGTCAAGATGGTCGGGACCGTTTGAGATTGCAAGAGTTTTTCCATATGGAACGGTTGAATTAAAACTGAGGATGATCGGACTTTTAAAGTGAATGGGCAACTGCTCAAGCATTATTTTGAGGGGGAAAATCTTGACAGTACTACTACTGTCATGAATCTAAAGAACCATGATCAGGTCAGGAAAGTCGGGCTAAGCGACTTTAAACTAAGCGCTTCTTGGGAGGCAACCCATGTCTAATTTTAGAGTAATTTTTATTTGTTTTGTTTTTACTAACTTAGCTATTAGTGTAAAAAAAAAATTGAAAAGGCTAAAGGCCGGCTCAGAGCTGCCAGCCTTGAGCAAGCTTTGAAAAACAGGAGAAGGCCGGCTCAAGCCGCCGGCTTATTGCGGCGTAAAGGAGTAGGTGAGCACCGCAAAAGAGGCCGCAGTGGAGAGTTGAAAGCCGGCTTAGTTGCCAGCGTATGCACAAGATTTAGGCCGGCTTGGGAAAGGTCTAGGCCGCCGGCTTATATGCCGGCGTTGGAGTACAAGATTTACGCTGGCAAGGGAAGGTGAAGGGCCGGCTTAATGCCGGCGTATATTGCAGATTTCTTGGTTTCTGAAAATTCCCGATCAAGGCCGGCATCTGGGATTTAAAGCCGCCAGCTTTTTGCCGGCGTCCATTTAGGCCGGCAGCGTAAATCGATAAGCGGCCAGCTTTGAGCTCTCGGTATGTAATTTTTCCACTTACACTGGCTGTAAGCCGCCGGCTTACATTGCAGAAATGCCGGCGTACATTGTGCAGAAGCTTAAAACAGGTACGAATCCTCTCTCTCTCTTTCATTCACTCATTCTCACTCTCTCTCAATCACTCTCAATCAACAAATTCAATCTCTTGGTCATCATCTCATGGTGTTTAATCCATATATCAAGTAAGTCATCATCCTTTACACTTGTTATTCTTATTTCAAATCCGTCTTTATGCATTGTTAAGATAAATCTGTCGATTATGGGTTTGATTATTATCTTTGATCTTGATATCGGTTCTCCTTGAATTTGATTGTCTGAATGAACTTTGATATGATGTTGGAATTACATTTGTTCCATATATTGTTAATGCAAGAATGATTCATGATTACTGTTAGATTGGAAAATTAGGGTTCTTGAGTTGTGTAGAGGGTTTCAAATTCGAATTGGGGCTTTGTGAAATTCTTTGAACAGCTGCTGAATTAGATTGTTTTAATGTTAGATTAGTAGCTCCAATACTTGCATTGTGTTAAAATTTGTTAGAATTGAACTTGGAATTGGAATTGTGCTCAATTTTGATACAAATTCTGTATGAAAATGTTTTGGAACTTTAAAGGAAAAATTTTTGAACAACATTTCAGTTTGAAAATTTGAAAATTCCAACGTTCAATTCTGAGCTGGCAAGCCTAAGCTGCCAGCTTTGATTGTATTTTGCAAGTGTAAATGCCCCATACAAGTTCATGATCAATAGCTCCACTAATTATATGCCTATTATTTCTAAAACTGTTCTAGCTCATGTTATAAGCATAAATTAGAAATTAATTGAAATTGTGCATTCCTTAATACTAATTGAATTCAAATTATTTGCAGGAATGGCCCAAAAAAAAAAGACCAAGAACGGGTGATGCTTCTACATCGGGTTCAAGACCCGAAATCTGCTGTCCAGTCAGCAGTATGCGAAGGATAGAAAGAAAAGGCTGGTCAAGAACGACTTTATAAATATCAGTATTTAGACTGGTGCTGCTGGATGAGTTTAATATGGTAGACAGAATTCGAGAGATTATTCAAGATCCAGCATGGCTGAGACTATTTGACCTTCGGGACCTGCTTACAAGAATCTGACGATAGAGTTCTTGTCTACGGTCAAAAATATCCCAGACCGTAAGGAGTCCACCTTCCAGTTCTAGGCCTATGGACAGATACGGGAAGTAAAATTGAAGCAGATAGGCCACATTATGGGACTGTATGATAGTGAAGAAGAGAACAGGACTTTGCTAAACAATTAGCCAGAGGACATGACACAGGAGGCTTATTGGGCCCACCCAGTTGGTCCTGGATCAAACGAGCATTTTGTCCCATCAAAGTCACTGGCCACATCATTCCGTGCTGTTGAGCACAAGCTGCTTCATCACATTGTTTCACACACCCTGAGCTGCAAGAAAACGAGTCACAGCAAGGTGACTACATTTGATATGTTTTACCTGTTTAGCCTTATTAGAGGTTATATGATTGATCTCGGGGTGGAGGTAGCAAATTTTATATACCGCAGGCTGAGGACACGAGGACCCGAGGTCTGGGTTGTAGAGGCTACATCACTCGGCTATTGAAGGGGATGAATATTTTTGAGCCTCCACAGGATGACGAGGTGTATGAGTGCAAGAGGATCACATCTGCACCATTTAGGCTGGGGATTGCTGAAAAACCCCAGGCCAGCACAGCCACCGGTATTGGAGGAGGTTGAGTTCTAGGATATTTTTCCTGGAGACGTCCCATTTGAGATGCCATCTACATCTGCTCCACCTCCTCCTACAGGCGCTTCATCGGCTTATGGCATGGACCAGCTTAGGCTGGATGTAGAAGAATTGAAGCGCCAGAACAAAGAGCTCAGAGATAGTCATGAGCAAGAAAGAAGAAAAATAAGAAATTCAGAAAGACTATCTTTGAGGCACTGAAGACGGCCATCTGCTGCATTAGCCCAGAGACGGGGCTGGCATGACCTATCAGACTTCATCTGAGTCTCATCACTCAGATAGGCTCAGTTCAGAGCATACTCAACAGCCACCCAGGAGCCACTGCGAGACACACACCTGAGGGCAGCAGCAGACAGAGCCCTGGGGCGAGAGAGCTAGAGACCCTGCTAGCTCTTATTTGATCTTATTTGATGTCTATATTTTTATTATTGGCCTGTATATTTATTGAGTACCCAAGTTCCTGTGGGTGAACTCATTTATTATTTTCTCTTTTATTTTTTTATTTTTTTTGTTTTTGTTTTTTGTTTTTCTTTGTAGTGATTACAGGAATCAAGCAAAAAAATCTCTTGCAATGCCAAATTTTGATGATTATGAATCAACTGACTTCAGGGAAGTATCCAATTCATTTCTTATTCCTTTCCTCTGTTTTATTTGTTGAAAAACAGTGAGGTCACTGTTTGATTGAAGTGTGGGGGAAGGGATAAAATTACATGAAGTGTTGAAATGATGAATATGATCTGTTTGCTGTTGTTTATATTGAAAAATCTCCACCTTGTATTTTTGGTTTGAAAGCAAATCATGAGGAAATTCTGCCAAAATTTTTTCAAAAATCTCTTGAAATTGGAGATAGTACAAAGCAAAGAATGAAAATCAATGAAATTGACTTTGAAAGTATCTTACTCACCTGCTATTGTGATTGGTTTACTAAGTTAAAATTAAGTTGTAAAATCCTTAAGGAACAAGTTTACTTTATTTTTAACTTTGGAATTGGAAATTTAAGAGCTGGTCGAGTCCTTTTGTTGAAAAATAAACAGGTCTACTTCTTGGAAATTTTAATTTGTATATATTCTTTGAATTTTAACATTTGGTGAAAGAGGTAAAAGAAACTTTTAAACTTAGTGATCCTTCATAAAAATAAGTCTTTGATATTGTATTGCATTCAAAAAGAAAGAAACAAGCATAGCCACTACTCCTCTAACTTGAAATATTGAGTTATGAGTATCTGAACTTGAATGTTAAAGTGAGGAAGAGTTCTTAGGGGTATTTTGAAACCTGGTCACTTAGGTGATGAGCCTGGGATGTGCCGACTCAATGAACTCACTGTAGCGAGAGGAAGAAGAATGGCAAAGTTCATTCATGAGCTTTGAAAAACAAAAAGATTGAGGCAAAAACCTCCCAAAAAGAAATAAATGCTTGAGAAAGAAAAAGAAAAATGAATGCAAAATATGCAAAGGAAGGAGACTTATAATAAAGAAGGAGAAATTCTAAGGAAAAAGTAGATACCACATGCTTTCATTTGTGTTACTTAGAATATATATAAGCTAGAAATCCAAAGAAGTTTAAATGAGTATTTTTCCTTAGTGGATTGAGTATTGCTTTTGAATAGAATGTTCCTTTGTTAAAAGTTGAGATTAAAACTTGTTTTGTTTGGATTAACTCTAAATTTTGATTATAGTACTCTAATTGCAAGAATTGGTATGGTTAGAGCTGTAGATACAAGAAAAACAAGTTAAAGAAATTGAGATTAAATTGGAAAATTGTACTATCTATAAAGAGATTTCATTTTATTCTTCATTTTGCTTGAGGACAAGCAAAAGTTCAAGTGTGGGGGAATTGATAAGATCATATTTTATACAAATCTTGATAATAAAAGAGCTAGAATGGATATTTGTTTTGATTAAATTTTATGTTTCAGGACTAATTTGGATAAAGAAATCAAAACAAGAAATTTGAATTGAAAAGAGGAAAAATTGAAGTCAAGGCTGGCAATTCATCATTGAAAGCCGCCGGCTTTTAGACGGCGTAAAATCCAAGGCCGTTGCAGCACAGCCAGCTTTGCCCAGCACAAGTTAAACAACATTCAAAGCCGCCTCAAAGCTGCCGGCGTAGAAGATGAAGAAGCCAGCGTACATTAAGGCCGGCAGCCTAAAACTGAAACATCACCAGCTTTGAAGGAGTTACATTATAAGCCGGCATGAAAGCCGCCGGCCTTGAGGCAGCGTACATCATAGATTTGAAGCGACATGAAGATATCCAACGCTTGGTGGAAAATGAAGCAACACATCTGTTGGAATGCCTACGCCGGTGTTAAAGCCGCCGGCTTTGGGACGGCGTTCGTTATAAATCAGCCCAACGCTTCATTTCTGACTATATACACCGGCTAGATCTACATCTAAGCCGCTGGCGTAGAAGCGGCCTACATTGTAACTGATATTGAAGGCTGCCAGTGCACTGCCTGCGCAAAGGACAATTTGAAGATACGCCGCCTGTAAGCCGCCGGCGTAGGATCCATAACGGCCGGCGTACATTGTGAAACAGCAAAGTTCATTCAATGTTTTGCACGAAATTTTTCCTATAAATAGGGGGTCTTCTCCTCACTTTCAGAAGCATCCAAGTATCCAATACTCCAATCATCCATTCCACATTACAAGTAGCTCTAGAATATTTAGAATAGGCATTTCATTAAGAGATTTTTGAAGAGATATTTGAAGTTATACAAGATTTGCAAGTGAAGCTTTAGTATTTTGAATTGGTGATTTCTAATCTTATTCTTTTTATGCAATTCATATACTTGCGTATTCTGATCATAATGAAATCATTTGCAATTTCTTATTTGATTGTTGAATCATCATTCATGAGTAGCTAAATCCTTTTTGTGGGAAGTTGATGAAGCTTTAAACATGCTAAAATGATTTTTGAATCCATGTTATAAGATATTTAGAATCATGAAATATTCATATTGAATTTGATTATTCATCATATTTTTGGTGTATAAGAATTCTAATAACTCGGAAGGGAAATTAGTGTTCACATGAATTCATAAATTGAGATTAAATTGCAATTGCGGAAGCGGCGTAGTTTAATCTAGTTTAGAAATTGTCCATGAATATTAATGCAATGTTTTATGTTGATTTCTCACTAAGGAATTAGGAGATTTTAATATAAAGTATTAGTCAATTATAGAATCGGGAGATTTATAATTGTAATTTTGATTCCACTAATGATTTATTTAACGGAAGTTATTGAATTGTTTTGTGGTTAAAAAGGTTTTCAAACTTTGTTTTTAAATCTTGATAATTTCTTATGAATGTTCATAAATCTAATTATCATTATAACATGAGTTCAAGTTGATTGGCAATAGTTTAAAGTGGATTCTGCTCCTTCCCACACTTTTCACCATATCCCTCTCTTTAAAAAGCTCATTGCATTCATATAGATAATTAGTTAGATAAGATAGTTTAACTTAATCATATTTAAAAGATCAATTGCCTAGATATTAGTATTAGTTGATAATTGTCTAGTAGTTAGTAAATCCTTGTAGGATCGATACTTTATTTATGCTATATTACAATAGAAGACCTAGTACGCTTGCTAGAAATATGCTTTAAAATCCAATACTAAAGACAGCACATCAAAATTCCCATTATGTAACTTCAAATTGCCATGATTGTTGTTTATAATTTACCCAATCATGAAAGGGGCTGTAGGTAAACATTTTCAATACAAGTTCTCATTATGTAACTTCAATTTGCCATGATTGTTGTTTATAATTTACCCAACCATGAAAGGGGTTGAAACTTCTTGGCCCTTATGGCTGTGCTGTTTATAATTTGGATACTTATTCTAATTGCTGTAATTATTGTTGTGTGATATGTTCCTATTGTTACTTTGTGCGATGCGTTAAGTTTTTTTTTTTTTTTTAATTATTCCTTGTCTCGGTCCATTGGAGCTTATCTGGTATTATCTTATGCTTAACACAAACAAAGTTACCATAATTTGTTGAACTTACCAAAATGAGATAAAATTATCACAATATTATAAATTTTGTTTTAATTTTGATAGTCACGATTAAGTTATTTTGATCAAAAAGTGGGTCAAATTGGGGGAACAATACATCTTAATTTGATTGGTGGGAGGGTGTTATCTGAATTATGAATGTTAGGTTGACCGGTAGGTGTTATACGAATTATGATTGTTAGATTTGTGAGTGTTTAATACAACTATGTTCATAGCAAACTTCTGGGATGTTATTGTACACCGTTGTTTGAATGTAAATATCCGCCTTTGCAACTTCTTTACCACAACTACATACCTCTTATGCAACCACATCATTCTTAACAATCATACATGATGACACGATTGCTTTTTCAAGAGAAGACAATAGTAGAAAGTGATAGTGTACCAAAAAAGCAACCTAAGTCTACATCAAGGGAGCATGGAAGTCAAATGAGGTTCTATGATAGGAGAATATATGTGTATATATATATCAGTCTCATAATGGGATGCCAAGAAGGTGAGTGTTTGTAGGGATGCAACCGGGGCGGGTTTTTTGAAACTCGAACCCGACCCAAGTCTTTAATGGGTGTCCCACAATCCAAGAAAAACCATATCGGGTTTTTTTATTATTCCCAAAACCCAACCTGCTAGGGTTTTAAGGAACCCATAACCCGACCCGACCAGACCCAACTACAAGATTTTCAATTTTTTTTCTTTAAAAAAAAAAGCAAAAGAAAGAATTTTGTTTCAAGTTATTAATGATACAAACACTTATATTGAAAAAATGAATTTTAGACAATAATATCATATAAAATGATGCAAACACTTCATTTCCACTTATTTTCACATACATAGAATATGAATAGGTTCATTGCTTTAATAATTTAATATTTTTAATTTTTTAATATTTTGAATTTATGTCGGGTCGAGTTGTTCCAACGGGTTACATAATAAACCCAAAACCCGACTCGATAACTCATCGAGTTTTTTTTAATCCCAAAACCCATCCCAAAACCCTATAGGGTCAAACCCTATAGGGTTTTTAGCGGGTTAGGCGATCGAGTACCCTATAATGACCCGCCCTACTTGATCCCTAAGTGTTTGCATCCTTAGATTGAGAGGAGATTCCTTAGTATTCCATGATAGAACACAAAAAGACATATGGTGGATGCCATCCATAGTTATGATGTCAGCATCTACCACAGAGATTGTCGAGAAGAGAGAAACCTTGAAAGCCTAGCAACTTCAGGCTTCTAAATCTCATAAATTCATTTGTATGAAGCATCTTTTGTGGTTCATTTGAACCAACAAAGGTGCCTCCTTCTCCTGTGTAATCATCCAGTTTTGCAGTTCTTCCTCACATGCGTATCTTACCACTAGAGTCATCAAAATCTCAGGGGATAAAGTCCTCCATCAATATTTTCTTTACCATTTCCTTAATAGTCCATTCCCATGTATCTATGATCATTCTTAAGTTCTCTGTTCATAGATTTAGGAGTCAGTGATTTAAAGTTCCCTCTCCCTTATGGTATGAAGGTGGAAGGTTATGGTTTGCAGTGATCCTCCCCTTTAGGAAGGACATACAGAAGCAAAGACATGGAATTTGATTCATTCATCCCGGTGCTTGCACTGTTGCAATTTGGGATAATTTCACTAGGAAGTTGACTTGGCCTATCATTGTGTTCACTTGCTAAACATACGATCATTCTAGTAGGCCATGAAGTTAAGGATTGATGGTGGAGGATTTTGATGTTGAAGAGGATCTAGGAGCATAGTATCATTTTTTGTATCAAGGTTTTCCACTTTGCTTAATCTTTTCTTTTTATTACCTAAAAGGATGTGGTCGTCCAAGGTTGAAAAGAACTTTGGGAAAAAGTCAAGACAGGGGGATTGGAGGGTTAAGGTTATGTAATGATGGGGTTGGCTATGTCTTGTCTAGTTATCATTTCAGTTGCTTGCTATTCGTCCTCATTGGTTGTATATATGTTGTCAATTGTAGATTATTCATGGCTATCTTGATAAAAAAAAACTATAATTTATTCAGCAAAATAGCGGCCTTCTTTATGGTTAATGCAACCACATTTTTTATATAACAACGAGAGTTCTTCTTATTGTAAATGTATTGATTCAATTAGAGTAGTCATGTGTGTACTGCGTAAGTATCACACTACACATGACTTGCAAGAGGTGATACACAATAGCACATCAAGGATAATTAAGGTAGAAGTAGAATAGGACAGATGAGTAGGCAATTTCAATGTCTTAAATGTACTTGTGACAAGCGAGGTAACTATCAAGTATCAAACCTCACAAGCAGTGATGAACAAGTATTTGATCTTTCGAGACATAAATTCAATAACACTTCAATGTGTCCATCCAATTTCTTCCTATCTGAATGAGGAGGGATTTAAGGTATTTACAGAGCTTGACCATAAATGTCATTTGTTGAATCACATTGACAGTTGATGCCTAAGATGAGTCTCTTTTAGTGCATGAGCCATAATGAAAAAGGTTACATGATGGATAAGCCGATTCAATAGGCCCTACTTCAAGCTCACCATGATAAAACTCCATTGATCATCCCACTAAAGGAACTAAACTTGCTAGGCCCTATCACTTAGCCTGAGAATCTAGCTAAAATAAATAAATAGTAACATTTTTATAATTTTAAAGCCCATTTACAATCACTATATGAAGGATGGGTGAGAGGAAATCTATTTGGACATAGATCCCTACAAAAGTGCTTACGTTGAAGGCTAGTCATAATGGCATCCACTCGCAAGACTTTACCTAGAACACTGTAATACTCTAGAGGAAAGCTCGTTTATTCTTGCCCCAATGACCATGGATTCAAAGCGAGTTGAATTTAGCTTAAATTTAGGTGTCCCTTTTCTTATAGCAAGAAATAAGTCATTAACAAACCAAGAACTTCTTTGATTATGTAGTCTAGATCAGATTTGGCATTAAAGATTGCCGTGTAATAGCCTGAGCCCACACTAATAACTTCAAAGGAAACAATTCTTTTCCATATTAATCTTAATTTTTCAATTAACTTGGGAAATTAGACCCATAACTTTGATTGTAATTGCATTTCCCTAAGGCTCATAAAAAGGATTTTTTCTCTTCCTTTGTGAAAGGAACTTTGGTGATTCCTTTACTAAGGATCTCAATGCTAGCATTACGGCAAAAAAGATCTTTTAAAGAGTTTTTCTCCAAATGCGCAAATTGTACTATTCGATTTTTTTATATCATACTATTTATTTTATCTTACTTTGTCCAGTTCTTACAATCGGTTACATTAAGAGTACTTGATAGATTTGAAGAAAAATAGTACTATATTGAAGATAAGACAAATCCTATTTTTACTAGACAACTCAAAAAGTCAAGCCTTTCATAACATTCTTAAGCTGTGCTTATGTATTCCAAATAATGGATACCACAAAATTCCTTCTTCAATTCTAAGAACACCAATCATGGTACAAATGAATTTTAGTATCTAGTATTTTTTATATGATATTGTCTAGTTTCTCTAATCTTGTCCATTTTCTATTAAACGCAACCATGAGATTATAATTTGCCAACTTGAATAATGTGAGCTAGGATTATTTTTATCTAACTGTTTAGAGCAACGTTGAGATGTGATAAATTCATATTAGAAGGTTTTGTGTGACATGAGATAGTATATGCCTATGCTAATAAAGGTATTGTAAATCTAATCTCCAAAGCTAAAATTATTGTAGATCATAGTTATGACCTATGTAAATGGCTATATCCAAGAATGAAACAGAGAGTTGGAGGAGGGAGATGAAAGAATGGGTAGAAATGTAGATTTCATTAGTTAAGATTAAATGGGCAAAAGAAAACAATTAGCTACTCTTTTTGGTAAGTCCTATAATCTTCTAAAATTAGAAAGAATATATATAATATATATATATATCATATATGATAATTGTGAGAGAATTGCAATAGTATCCACAGTGTCCAAATTTTCGAATGGAATAATGCAATATTTAACAAGAAGCCAAATTATTAGTTGGGATTTAGCTTGTGTCCCTATCTTCAAAATAAATAAATAAATCACATTTAAAAAAATTAAATTATTTTTCATTAAATTGCTAATTATCATTTGCCAATAATCGTTCTGTGTTATTTATACCATTATCTATGTGAAATCCTATAGTTTTATCGTAAAAGTTGTATATTTATTTTGAGTCACTATCCTTAGTTAAGCTAAAAAATTTAAAAAGAAAAGCGAAGTTTAGATCCGCTCTTTTTATTTCTTCCTTGCATGCCCATTAATCGTACTAGGAAACCAAAAACAGAAAGATATAAAATTTATATCCTTTTAGTTATTTATTTTTTATTTTATGGCTTTACATCCAATACTTTTAAAAAAAACAGAAAAATAAAAGGATTTTTCTTTCCTCATTTTCTTCACTTTTCTTGTTTTCATAAATAGTAAATTCTATTTAATCTTAACAGTGTCCTTCTTTTTTAATTACACAAATATATATATATTTATTGGCAAAAAGTAAGCAAATAAAAATTAAGTATAAAGCGAAACAAATATTATCACGAAGTAAAGACCGAAGAAAGCGTGACAAAACGACGTCGTCTGAGGTGAAGGCGAAGCTAAACCCTGATTGCAGAAGCAGGGTTTTGCTCTTGCACTGCCTTGGCCTTGCTCTTGTCAACTTGTTTTACAATCCCTAGCTTAGGCTCAGAGACGTGGAGAAAAAAGAGATAATAAGAACTGAATATGGCTTCGTTTTGTAGATCTCTATCCACCAAATCCAAACCCTTATTCCAGAAAACCCTAAAAACTAAACCTTTATTTTCTTCTCCTTTACCTTCACCTACAAGATCCATTCACTGCGCTTCAAGGTACTTCAAATTCTTTGCTTTTTTGTCCCATTTCTTCATTGCCAATGTAAATTACCATATGGGATGATAAATTTATGGTTTATTTTGATACCCATCTACTTAATTTATCTATATCTCTATTGGGTTACGTTGGATCGATTGTTTTCTTGTTCCCATTCGCTTATAGGGTTGTTTCTGCTTTGGGCTGTGTCGAGTCGTTAATGCCGTTGCACAGTGCCATTGCCTCGGCCCCCTCACTTCGAATATCGCGGTCAATACCTCTTGCTGGAGCTGGCTTTCTCAGGGTAATTCCTAACTTGGGTTCTTTTTATTGTTGTTGGTGTACTTGTTTTCGAGCTCAAATGATTTCGGTTGATATACTAAGTGCTTAAATCGTGTCTTGTAATAGTTGAGTGGTCGTTTAGGAGTTAATTTGATCGTAAAAATTATGTATGTTTAGAAAAATGCTTACACTGACTTAATTCTACATCATGGTAGGGCTGGCAGTACCATTGTGACAGGGTCTTCGGGAAGACAATAAATGGATAGGATGTTTTTTTCCTTTTTTATTGTGATGTGAAGCGAAAATTATCCTCCCAGTCTTGAGATTTTTTTCCCCTTATGTTGAACTTGTGAAACTACATTTGAGTACAATAGCATTGTAATGATTTGTGGATTCCATATCCCTCTTTTTAGTCTACAATGGTTTAGAATGATTTGCTTTGTATTGGCAAATGTTGTTTCTGATCAAAATGTAATATGCGATACTGGAGAGGGGAAGAGAGGATAATGCTCCTGTCAAATTATCTATTTAGTAAAAAAAGTTATGTTTTCAATTTTTTGGGAAATTTTTGATGTGTTAGAGAATCTTCTTGAGACATTCGCCTATATAATAACGAGATGTAAAATACAATCTGTTCCAACTGAGCAAGGGGACTCGCATTTGATGATGCCGCCCACTTCATACACTCAGTTGTTTCCAAAGGATATGAGTGCGCTTCTTGTTTATTTGTTTATTAATGAATTATGGAGGAGAAGAGGAGTGCAGGACCTTTAAAAATCATGTCTTCTTTGTTTGAAGATTACGCTATATCTATTTAGTTGTAGGGTAAATTATTATACCAGAAGGTATCAATGTTTAAGTGTAACTTTATTTAAGGTGTCAATGTTTTGAGTAGTTTAAAAGAAGTATAAACGTTTAGCAAAATGTATTAAATGAGCTATCAACATTTTGTAAAATTCATTTGAGCCTTTGAGGTATTGATGCTTAGATTAGTTTTTAATTAAATCTCTTTAATTTTTTAATGGTAAATTATTGATACCTTATTTGACTCATTTTGCTAAACGTTGATACCTTAAATGAACTTATTCCCTAAATGTTAACACATTTTTTTAATCACTGTTGATACTTTAATCACAGTTGTGCTGCTTCATGCTTAATTCTTTTAATATTTTGTAAAATTCCTCATTGGTATGTTTCTTTTCATCTCATGTCATATCTTCTTCTCATATGCAGTAGTCAAAATTTTAAATCACTCATCCCCTGTCTTCTGATTAGCTTCCACATATCTCCTTTGTATCTCCTAGATTTTGCTGTTCCTCGGTGACAAGGATTAAGGACATCAATTTTTTTGATCTAAAGCAAAAAGGGGTTTGCAAAAGGGCAATTTTTCTTATCCATCTCATTGACATGTATGCACCTTCTTACCATTTATAAACTTTATTTATTGTAAGGATTCACTTGTCTAAAATGGAATAGTATTTAAATTGCCATAGGTAGAACTCCTTTTTCCCTAAAATGCAAACTTCAGTTTTGCATTTATATGGCTTCAGTATCTCTCTTATATCTTTTGCTCATCCTCTTTCCAAATGAAAAATTTCAACTTCAACCATGTCTTCAGATTTGCATCAAATGATGTACTTTCTGATCTTTAAAGCCCTCACCATGCATGTTGTTTGTTGCAAGACATCAATGTAGTTGTCACTAGGCTTGCTATGCCCTTTTGGTATGTGGAATTCTGGTTTTGCCATTTGATCACAAAATTTATAATCCTCACGATTCTTTTTTCCAATAGCTCAGCTCTTCCCACTATAATATTGGTTAACTTTATGTAATATAGGACTCATCTTCATGATAATCTCTTCTGACTCAAAATGCTAAACTGCATCTGAGGACTCAATTGGTGGTATTCCTTCAATAGATTTGTCTTTTTTGTTTTTGATTAAACTTGGATTGGAAGCATATTCGTTTGTTATCACTTTATAGCTTAGGATTGTTCTTTAAAAGTTTAATCTGTTCTTTCCCGTCCCACCCCTTTTCTCTATCTGAGGGGAGCGTTTGCTATTGCTACAGTCCTTTGGCTCTGCAAGGGACCTGATTAAGAGTTAAGTTTATGGTTTGCACTTCACTTCTTTAGGTTCATTTATGCGGTTTTCTGACAATCCCTTCAGACTCAGAATTGTTATAAAAATTTATGAATGGTGGATGGTTGTGCAATGAAAATCCTTTTGCAGCACAATAAAGTGATGCTGGCTTACCCGCTGTTGTGTTTTTTTTTTTTTTTTTTCTAAAACTGTTCTGGCCATTGTTTATGAGTCATCAGCTTTGAATCTGCTAAATTTTCATGTGTCCAGATTGTAAAAGATGGCATAATAGAACCAAGAACCTTTTTATGTCACTGTCACTTCTGTTGATCTTGAATGGTTAAACTTGTCCTAAAATTGTAGATATCACCACATATTAGCACTAACCCAGTGGTAGTGATAAGAGTCGTGGGTAACAAAGACAACAAAGCAAGAGTAGGCCTTATGAAGACAAGCTTCTGGAACAATCTCTTCTTTTTAAGCTTCTGAACTTTATTTTTCTAACTGCCTCCCTTCTCTGATTTCTTTCCTTTGTATATCTTCCCCAGACACTCTTCACTCCCAGCTCACCTGTACGCATACACAACAAACTGACACACACATGATGATCCGACACACAACACAACATTACACAGCCACACAACACAAACACAGCATTACACCATACATACACAACAACACTACATAACTCACCAGTGCCACCACCCATCTACTATAGACCCTTAGCTATTTTAAAATTCTTGTGGTTGTATCAATATACTCCCCAGAACAAAGTTCTTGTACCCTAGGATAAAATCAGGAAATTGTGGTTCTATAGCAGCTGAATCCTCCCAAGTGGCCTCTTCTACTGATGAATTAGACACTGTACAAGCACCTGAGGTACCTCCGTCTCATCCTTTAGCTCCAAACGTGAATTCAACACTTAAAACAGGTACCTATCAGCAACCATATCCTCAGCCAAAAGACCAGTAGGCAATTCAGCCATCAATAGAAGACCATGGGATATGTTCGCTATGACATAATAGCATAGGTTATGATATCTTGCTTCGGGTCGTCTTGTGGAGCAACAAAAATTTGTAAACTGGAGTGACAAAGATATCTAAGAAACTATGTGGCAAATAGAATGCGTACACACTTTCAATATGGTTAGCTTTCAGATCAGAATTTGTTGAAACCTCAATCAAGTCCAAGGATATGGCAATGATCCATGTAATTATGTTGAAGACCTAAGATACCTTATGATTTGATGTCCATTTTGAGGCGACAGACATGAGAAAGACATCATGGACATAGTGTTGTTAAGCCTCCTACATATGATAGTCCATCATCTAGGTTTAGAATGAGAATGCATGTGGCATCAAAAGTAGGCTGTCTTATTTATGCACAGGACAATCTCGCTCATAAGAAAAATCTGTTGATAGTTGCTTCTTTAGTCAAGTGTTGCATTTGAGACTGTCAGTCACGATTGAGGATTATAAAGTGGGCGGTTATGGATAAAATCTGTGAACTCATGTAACTTTAGGTCCCTGATCAGTGACAACTTTCTAAGAAAATTTTCAAATGAGATTTTTTCAAATTTTCATCTGCTGTTTCCAATTCATATTTTTCAGATAAAAAAACATGAAAACACAATCAATTCGCTTTAAATGTTCTAGAGAAAAAGTAGAGAGATGAATGGCTGAGTTGTAGGTGCAGAAGGGATGGAGGAAAAATATGAGATTACAGTAACCCTACTAAAAGGGTTTTACTTATTCATTAAAGGCTATTGCACAGTTTATTTTATTCATATAAAAAGCCGTAAAAAATTGCATCCTTGTTTTAAAATTAAAAACATCTTTATTTTATTTTCATTTAGAGTCGGTTTTCTTTATATTAATATGAAAACGTTTTTCATATATATTTTGTTTCCATATTTAGCTTCTCTATGAGAGTGCCGCATTTGATGTTGAAGTTGGAAATTATTTTTAGGTTAATATCACTGAAACAATAAATAGTATGCTTTTTCTTCTTTTGAAAATAAATAAATGAATAAAAATTAAGCTTACCACATCACTTGATGTTTATCAATGAGTGGAATATAAAATCATATAAAATCAATTTTATGTGTATTTAGTTCAGATCTAGTAGTGGGCTTTTGGATAATTAAGTTTAATTATAGGCTTGTGGAGTAAGACCTACAAAACAAGACACGATTTGGTTGCATTGGAGGTTGTCCAATGTGGTTATTTTGATGCTTAAGTCGGTGTTCATCTAAGGTGGAAAATGAAGAGTAAAGTATTGATTTACTAGTGTGACGTACTTGTCTTCATACGCATGTGGGTAGGATATATAAGAGATGGACTCTTTATAGCTATGGGTGTCTTAGAGAATGTGGATTAGCGAAGAATTGAGAGCAATTGTGGAAATAGTGGGTATTGAGCCACAAAACTATGTCTAACTACTTCCTTGACAAGGATAGTGGAAGTTATAGGGCATATGTCGAGTAATTTCAGTCAGCTTTACCAAGTGCCCAGCTGAAAGGGTTGGCTTTGAGGAAGAGAGAATATTGTTACTTTAGGGGCTTATGAGGTGTTAGACAAAGTCGGCCTTGAGCTCAGTGGGTTGGCCTAAATCTTGAATGGTTGAATTAGATTGGATTGGATTTGAGGGCCAATGTTGTGAAATTGACGATCAACAATATGTCTGCTTTGACAAATATCTATATGAATTCTTCTTTTTTCTTTTTATAAATATGTAAAACAAACTCTCCTACGGAATATCAATTTTTGATGATTGGATGTCTCATCTAAGAAAATTTTATGGTTTTATTATATTTTATTATGGGATTGCTTTCGGTAAATCATTGAATGGGTTAGATTTAAAATACCAGTGATCAAACCATTGAAATATATTACATTATTTGTTATGGATAAACAATCTGGTCTATTAGACCATTATATTTAGGAGGGGTAAAAAAAGACGACCACCTGAAATGCTAAATACACTATGATAAGCTAATGAAAGTTTGACTATGACTATTAACTTTCCTTTTATTGCACGTTTGGGTCCTACACAATGGTTGGGGAAAGATAAATAAATATAGAAACATAATTAAAAAAAAGACAAAATCGAAAGTTGCAAATTAGAGAAATTGGAAGGATGTTGATGAAGGTGAGTCGATATTTATTACATCCAGATCATTAAATTACCTCGCTTAGTTGCGTCATTTTAATTTTGCTAGATAATGTAGGCTCAGGGTGGGGTGGTGTCGGGGGAATACTAGGTAATTTTTTAATTTTACTAGATAATGTAGGTTTTTGTACATGTCTAACCCATCGCACGTTGACCTTGACCGCTAGCCTCTGTAACTTTGATGCTTAAGGTCACCTAATCTAATAGAGCACCTTTGTATTTTTTTTTTTGTTTTGCCCAAAAAGAGTAGCTTTCTATTTGTTGACCTACCTTACTTTGTGGTGGTCCAACGTTTATGTTTAAATTTACTATCATCTATGGAGGGGAAAAAGAAAATTTACTATTAACTAAATCAAGAAACACTGCTGTTACATTCTATAGCATTACTTGTAAAATTTCATTTGACTTGACTTGAATTTGCTACTAAAAGAAGTGGAATTTTTGCCAAATTAGATTTTGTTTTGAAATTAATTATTATAATAGGACATAATCAAACTTGATTACCAAAAAATAACCCATCAAACTTGTATTTGAGAATGCACATTAGGTTTAGGTAATAGTGCATGTAAGAAATACGAATCAACGTAACATGCGTTACTAACATGCAAGTCATGTTATACAATATTACAATAGGATTCATATAATCAACATGCGAGTCACATTGTAGTATGGTATAATATGAGTTATGTTCAACCACATCCCTTTAATTGTTATTTTACCATATAATACTTTGATGTCACCTATCAATATAACAATACAATATAGTAAAATATCAGTCTCAATACATATATAAGTTATAGTTTCAAGACACATAAACTCCACCATATTTATGACAATCTAATCTCCAACACATGGGAACTTTAATTTCAGCATATACACCAACTCCATTGCATGCACCAAGTCTTATCAAAATAGCAATACAATCTATCTCTAACGCATGTGAGTTTGCTTTAGTTCTAGCATCTACACCGAGTCCATGATAAATAATACTACGATTAAACGTAAGTCAAAATACACTAATATTGAAAGTTTTCAAAGGTTTACATCCAATATCTAAGGAAAAAAAGAAAAAGAAAACTAGAAACAAATATATATCATTAGACATGAAAGAAGAATCTAATGGCATTGTCTTTTCTTCCTCTAATATAGTGCTTACCATTTCATGGTGCTTCTCCTTCCAGCTATGAAGTATTGATAGAGCTGTCTAAATCTAATGACATACCTTTAGTATCTAATTGTGTAGGTTTTTCTTCCATGTTTGATGATGATGGATGTATAGACTTCATAGAAGTAGATGGAGTAATGTTTGGGCCGTGTATGCATAGGAGATGTACCATAGTCTATCAATGCAAATGAAGGCACACTTTGACTAGCTATAGATGTATGTGTATTATGCGATGGAGAAGGCTCATGAATTAGAGAAGTTTGATGACCTGGAGAAGGCGGATCAACAATAAGATTTGTAGGAGGAGTTTGAGTGCGCTCGCTCTACTCGTTGACAACAATCTCTACCATGACCTCATCCCCGAAGATGAATCGAAGGCATTTGTGGTAGCTCCTACTACTGGTGATCTAATGGATATAATCTAATAACTCCATATCTATGTAAATAGTTGTCTAGCAGATGCAACTATGCCTTGTGTCTCCTCTAAACTATTAGATTTCTCTATGCAAGCGGATGCATTTGATTGAAAGAAGGAAAAGATAATAAAATTATGTAGACAATAATATTATACATCTATAGATAGAGTTTTTAAGTTTAAATGCTCGAAGTACTAACCATAGCACCAACTATAGCACTTGTTTGACCCATCTCCTTATCACTTTATATTATTGAGGATAATAATATGGGACTATTTGGTCGGAGATTGTGTCATTGAATTGTAATGGAACTATGTGTTATCATTGTTGCTCCCATTATTGAATGTATGGTTCATGCTTCTTTCTCTAATCTTCATTTATATTTCCTCTTAAATCTATACTATAGAGAGAAGTGAGTATTACACTGTTATGGGATATGTTGTATCCACCAAAATGGCAAACAACTTTATTAGGTGGTGCATCTCCACTATATAAAAACATATAAAGATGATGCGGGCTAGCCAAATATCGCTCCCTTGTCTACATATAGGTGGTAATGACTCCAATATCTGTAGTATATGGTATCCAAAAACCTACAAATGACAATCTATATTAGTTTATAAGAAATACAAGTGTATTTGTATAATTAAGGAATAAAAAGTTTTATAACTTCTTTAGAATATGATTGTCTAAGGAATCTTGATACTCACATAACACATGAGTAGCTATCTCTGTGACATCAATGTGTTATTCCAACGGTATGACAATGGTCGAGTACGCTTTATCTGAGGATTGCATCTATGTAGTACTATGTCAAATAAGTGGAGCCCCAACTATATTTACCTGCCCTTCTCAAAGTCCTTTAGAAATGGAAGGAACATTAAATGTATAAGGCTAGAGGACTTATCTGCAAAAAGAATATTGCTAATGACCTATAATATGGATGCTCCTATATAACACATGGTAGCTAGCTCATCAACGTCTTATGGTAATAATCTAAAAGTGCGTTTCAACCATAACATCTTCAGTTGTCCACCATTATATCTTGATTAGTAGTCTGATACCTAACAATCACTTGCACTTATCAGTTGATTATAAATGTAGGATCTATAATACATCTCCATTGATAGTAAACTAAGTCGTACAGCCACATCCTTAATGTGATGGTCATTTCCTCTAAAGGCATGTGAAAAGTATGTGTCTCTAGCTTCCATCTCTTTATAAGGATTGTTAATAAGGGCTGAATCCAACTGTGTAAAAGATTACTGTGATACTCCTAAAAATCTTGCTTGTATTAAGAATGGAGTGATGCACTCATCAAACTAGAGTTGCACATCATTTGTCTTCTTTAATGAAGCCTCTAGTCGATGACATACTAATGCTTGATTTACCTACATTCAAGGTAAAATATTAAGTTTATTAATAAATATAATTAATAAGAGTGAATAATGAATGTTTATATATAACTGTCCCTATCTCTACTAAACAACCTTTCATCGATGAGTATTCTACTATATAAGAAGTGATTTATTGATTGGGCCCGATCCATCTACATGATAGGTATTAACATATTAAATTTAATAAATAATGAAACATGACAAATATAATACACAATATTTATATCATATATTATATACTAAACCTTGTGTTTTTGTTGATTAAGGAAGTTTCTTCTATTGCAGCATTCTGTTTTACAAATTCGACAATAATTTCTCTATGATTTCTTCCTAAGGTCCATTTCGTTATCGTAGTGTGTAGATTGTTGTCTTCCCACCTTCCTAGCATTTTCAAAATTAGGATGTACCACTAGAATCGATAGGGTAGAAGTTAGATTGGTAGCATCGAAGCTAGTTTCCCTAATAATATCATATGGCGATATTTTTTACCTCATCCGTATTAATACGTGTTGTGATTGCAAAAGCATGACAACATGGAATTCTATATGTTTGCTATTTGTTAGTTGGAATGTTAACTACATGATGGTTTCCTCCTTTAAAACCAATCTTGTCCTCTATGCTCCTGTTTCAACTTCAAATATCCCTCGTCATTTTATTAAATGTTATAACATGATGGCAAGTAGCTGCATTTGTCTATTTTTTTATTCTTTTTAAAGCCCATTTAGTGTATGTTTGATCCTTTTTTTTATGCTCTCTAAGGCTCCTTTTGCGATTCTTAAAAATATTTAACACAATTGTAAAATATTTTTGAAACAAGAGACAATATAGGTAATGACCTTGCATCTTTTAATATTGCATTGTAGCTTTCATGTAGATTTGTTATTATATACTCGTGTCTATATTGCCCCATCAAATGCTTAGGTCCAATTTTCTTTTGAAATATTTGCAAAGTAGTTTGGTGCATTTTGGTTTCTCTTTTTGCACGTCATTCATGTAATACTTCCATATTTTGTCTTGTGTCTGGAAGGTGCGGTAGTTACAAGCTTTTTCAATGCAACATTTTGTATGCAAAATCACCACTTTACAAATGGAGGCTGTCATCCAACTACTTTATATTTTGTTGCTGTTAATATGCTTGAGCATTTGTCTGATATTAAACATGATGTATTGTCATCTTGATAAGCACTGATAAGACACTGTTTTAACAATGATAAAAACTAAGACCAAGAGGAGCCAGATTCTTGGTCTACTAATGCAAATGCAAGAGGGAGTATATGATTAGCACGATCCATACTACATACAGTTAATAAGCTATAAGGATATTTTTCATATAAGAAAGTACCATTAGTACTAATAATTGTCTACAATGGTAGGATGCTTGAATACATGGTCCAAACACCCAAAAAAACCCTATCAAAAGTCAAGTTATTATTTTTAGTAGTTCGCCATCCTTGCCAAAATATCTATGTACTAGGGTTACTCGTTTGAATGACATTAAACAATTTGACATTTCATTATATGATTTTTCCAATCACTATATAGATTTAGTGTCTTTTACTTTCCACCCCTAAACTCTTCTCTTTGTCATGACATACCCAAATGTGTCTTTTAAGTCTATCTAAAGAATAAAATCTTGACATTGGGTCTATTATCTACTTGACCTAAAAAGCATTGTCCTAAGAGGCTTTGATTGAACTGTAGATGGTCATGTTTAAGATTTTGATAGACACGTATGCTATCCTTCAACTATGGTAATCACAAAATTTGTGTTTAAGGGCTTTTGACATGCACATAGTCACCATTTACATCTCCCTTTGTCTTTCTCCATGCAAACTATACACCACACCTTTTTTGTTGACTTTTCAACACAATAATTATAGTAGTGCTTGATGTGGAATGTTTTCACTGCATATATCAAGACTGACTTTGTCTGAAAGTGTATTTCTTTTTTGATAATGGATTACAAAGATAAAGCATGGTAGAAATTTAAAAAAAAAATGGAGAAAGAATGAAAATGTTACTCAACTTCTTTGATTAATTATATTGATGATTAAAGACTAGATACACATCAATGTATCAATTCCTCTTCTCCATTAGAATATATCAACACTATCAAGTATTACATCTATGCTTGCCCTAAGAGCTTCCTCTTTATCCTATAAAGTCGAAATTTCTTTTTTCACTATATCAAGGTCTCAATGATATGCGTAGCATTCTAATTACTTATATGCTAACCACTGGCTTTAAACTATGCACACGAAAATACAATCTCTTTGCACCCTCATAAGCATCCACAATTGATTTAAATTTTTTGGATAAAGACTTCCATGGATAACTTAGGATAACACGGCTTTCTTAGCATGCTCATTATAGCACCACACAATGGGGTATCGACAAATGATGAACTTGACAAAAAATCCTCATTTAAAGAATATGAAACTTCTAGTGGTGCAGCAACATACAAAGGTATATCAAATTCATTGAAGCTTGTCTTACAAAGGTATATCAAATTCATGGAAGCTTGTCTTACTTTCCCTATCTTTGTTAATTGCTGGAGTTGCTTCCTTGTCTTGTTAGGACTATCAGCAACTGGGGGAGAAGACCGAGTAGTACCTGCAATAATTGGTAAATCATGAGTGATAGCTCCAATTAGGATTGTATCATAGTCAAATAACTCTTATTAGTCAACCTCTTCACCTTAGGGAGCAAGATTTGCGAATGCTCTAGATGCTGTTTTTGGCCTTTTAGAGTGAGAGCTAGATTGACCAGATCAATACGAAAAAATAAAAATAAAAAGGAAAGGGGGTTAAGACAGTAAGTTGGTTGCGATAACTTGCGAGCTGCTCGAGTTTGATTTAGTGATAACTCAAATTCGACTCAGTGATAACTTGAATTTGACTTGACTACGACTAAGTCGATTTTGAGTTTGAATTACTTAGGTAGCTATTAAGTTCGAGTTTGAATTTCTAAATACTCGATTCGAGTAGCCCGTAAGCCTATTCGAGCTTTTATATTTTTATGAATAGGGTTGCTAATGGGCGGATCATTATAGGGTATATAACTCGCTAAAGACCTTATAGTGTTTCAGGGCGGGTTTGGGAATCATTTTAAAACCTATATGATTTGAAGTTGGGTTTCGGGTTATATATGTAGCCTAATAGGAAAATCCAACCAGACATAAAATATAATATAATATATTTTTAAATTTATGCCCGTTGGCCTGGCCTTTTTCTATGTTCTCAAATCTTAAACCTCTCAAAATAAATAAATAAACAAAACCCATTTTTCACATTTTCATTTTCCATGTACATGTACCACTTCCATGCCCTTTCTCTTGTCTAGGTGTAGAATCTTCATTTCATTCCTAATTTTGTCATCCCTCAGCCATCTCGGCATCTCCGGCTATTTGATCTGTTCAGGACGGTGGCCATTGCACACGCTGACAACTTAACATGCATGGTACTCTCTCTATCTCTCTCTCCCTCCATTGGTCATTACTTTGAGTGTTTTCGTTCATCCTAGATTCGCTACATCCTCGAAAGAGTGTAGATTTCCCTAACCAACAAAACTAACACTGTGTTTGGATTGAGGAAAGTCGGATTCAAGGGAAAGAAAGTAAGTGAAATGGGATGGAGTGTTCGTGTTTGCTAAGTTGTTTTTGAGGAGAAATATTATGAAATGAGGAGAATTGGAAGTAAAATAGTAGCCATCTTCTCTCTGTCCAAAGTTGGGTGAAAACCGGAAGAAATGGAAGGAAATTGTATGCAAATACAAAAACACCCCTAAAAATTACTTTATTAATATTTTATAAAAATAATATAGGTAATTTTGTTAATCATTAACTTTATTTCCTTTTTTTCTTTCAATTTTAATTATAACTTATCAAACATAAAATAAATGTTCAATTTTTTTCATTTTTATTTCTATTCATTTCTTTCCATCCATTTCCGTTAATCTCCGTATATAAAAAATTTGCCAAACACGGCGTAAGTCTTTGCTCTCCAACCTTTTAATTCTTTTTCAAATATAATTGTTTGATAATGACAAACAGAGACAGGTGACGTTTAACAGCTGGAATATGGAGTATGTACACTGAAGATTAATTTATTATTGATTCGACTGATTGCTTTTTACTTGTGCTAATATCGTACTATTGTAACTTTTATTAGTTAATGCAATCTAATGCTATTGTTTGAACCAAATTTTTTTTATTTAAAAAATGGGAAAAATATGGCCATTGACTTAGTATTTTATATGTTTGTTTGAATGTCGATTAAATGTTGTAAATTATTTGAATATATGAAAGTATACATATGGTCCATTATACTTATCCGGTCACGTTCATGGCTTCCTCTTGTTCGGACCAAATAATTCCACCGAATATCATAAAATAAATAATTACTTCAATGAACGTGACATTTCAATCCTCACCGGCTTCCATTCAGTGTTGGACAATGTATATAAGCTTGCTTTCTTTTTCAAAAATGCTTGAAATTTGGTTATTATTGGATCGGGTCGGATCGGGAATCTAGTTTGCAAAACCACTATTAGGGCAGGTACTAGGTATGATGAAGAAACTATATAGGTTTTTCTCAGGTTTTGAAAGACTTTTTAGATAATCGGTCAGTTTTGGGTTCTATATGACCAGTCTCAAACCCGTCTCGGTTGCATCTCTATTTATGAAGAATTTATAAACTTTGTATTTTTTTCATTTTTAAAACCTATTTTTATTTTTTTTCTCTTCATATTCCATGATTCATCTTTATTATATTTAAGATCAAATAAACTAAAAATAATATTCTATTCCCAAATTCTAACTTTTCTTTTAGTATAATTGATTTTTATAAGAATGATCAAGCTTAATCAAGTTGAGCTTGAACTTTTCAAGTATTAATTTAAATCAAGTTCGAGCTTAAAAATTAAATCTTGATTGAGTTTAAATTTAAGCTCGAACTCCAAGTTTTTCATTCAAGTCAAATTCGATCTTGGTATTGTATTATCTTAACTCGACTTGTTTATAACTCCAGGGGGAGGGGAGGAATACATTAAATCAAAATAAAATACATCTAAAGGATATAAGAATTTTTAAAAATAGTCATTAGCTGTTGATCTTCATTTGACGAAGAATAAGAAAGACACTGAGATATTTCAACTTTCGATATAACCTTGATTGAAGACTTTAGCCTTTTATTATCGTGATTAGTATTCTTTGCATCCTGTGTTCATTTAGACTTGTCTAACTTTGGAAATTGAAGATAAATTCATGCTGATGGATAGTGACCACTTGCATTGGGCATACATTCGAGGCATAAATGTAACTTTGGAAATCTTTCAAGAAGTGAGTCCAAAATGATAACCAATTAGGGGAAATGACTCCATTGCAGTTAGAAGAAGAGGAGTAGAAATGAAACCTTAGGGTATATGATTTTACATCTTCTAGCGAGATGAGTTTACAGCTAGTCTTAAAATCACACCAAGACTTATCGTTATGGGATTGCCTAGATTAAGATCAAACTAATGTGCTATTCAATGTGGGGGCTACACAACGAACCCGAGCTCTAAGAAGGTGTCGTTTGAACTTTTGTTGTCTAGCATTGAGGGAAGACTCCTTAAGATACACCATAGAAGGAGACTAGCCTTAGAAAGTTGCAGTTCCTCTCAATTTGCTAAAGAAATGTCTTGTGCACTTGTAAGGTAATATCCACTGCATGTTTAGTATTCAGATATCTTCTAAGCGTATGGGCAAAGGTAAATTTGCTGATAGAGTCAAAAGAGTTTAAGTAAGGAGCGTTCATGATATTTCTCGACCCATGCCCATGATTGAGGTTCATTTGAATTAGAATTTCTTTAAAGCTAAGCAAATAGACTTTGGAACCTGGGCTAGCCTGTTAACTCATTTTAAAAACAGGTTAGAGCTAACTTTTTTTAGCCCTTTTAACAGGTAGGCCAATCTTACTCAGCCCGTTTAACCAGTGGGCTAGTAACCAGTGGGTCAAAAAGGACTGGTCCGCTGGTTAAGTGGGTTGGCTTGCTAACCCACTTTTATTAAAAAAAAAAAAGAAATTCTAAGAGAAATAACTATTAATGTAGTATTGTTCTTAATATTATTATATTTGAGTTTAAACTTATGTTTAAATTATAATAAAGAATAACAAATTGATGCACTTACATTATAACATTTTTTTAAAGTATATTATTATTGTTTAAACGAAATATAATATCTAATAAGTTATTTTAGAAAACTTGTTTTTAGATATAAGTAATTAAAATAATGAAATTAATTATTAATATTCATATATAACCCTATAAACTTAATTTTTCTATCGTATACATGTTATTTAATTAGTATAAATAAGTTAAATGGGTTAACTTGATCCATTTAACCCACGAAAATATACAATTGGATTAAATAGATTAAAAAGTGGACTGACCCATTTAACCCATAGGCCAAAGTGGATTGGGTTGAGGTCAAGAGATTTTGGCCTGTTTAATCCACAGGGCAAAGTGGGTCAGGCCGAGTTGGCCCGTTTATTCCACTTGCACACCTTTACGTATAGTGACCCATCAAACGTTCTAAAGCATGATGGCACAAATCTAAGCATCAATACAGTGAACTTAGATAGAGAGGCACAAAGGCAAAACATTATCCTTAGGTGATGCGAATTGCTATTGAAAATAATTGTGGGGTAACACCTTCTTGAGGACCCCTGGGAAATGTATATTTACATAACCAAAGAGTGACAAATGTTGCAAGCTCATATTTGCATTAAGTAATACATCGAATTGTTTATAGGAAGTGGGAAAGAGACAATCATAAGTAAGATGAATTAGAACTTACTTGCTTTTGCAAACCTAATGTCAAGATCTAATGCAGGCTGGGCAATCATGCATAGAAAAACTATCGGTTATATCCAACAATAGGTTAATCACAGTGTACATCATCATGTTTCTCAGGAAACCAAAGGTGATGTTCTATGGAAGACATTAGAGTCCATGTATGAGAGGCAGATGCCTTGAATAAAACCTCATTGATTAGGAGAATGGTAAATCTGACGTATAAGAATGGATCCAATATGATTGAGCACTTGGATGATTTTCCAGATTTGGTGAATCGATTATTTGCTATGAAGCTTGTACTTGAAGATGAGATTCATGCACTTTTATTGTTGAGTTCACTGCCTGAAAGCTGGGAGACATTTGTGTGTTTGTTAGTAATTCTGCTCCATATGGCAAGCTTACTATTGCAGTGGTGAAAGACAACTTGATGAATGAAGAAACAAGAAGAAAAGATCTTAGCATGAATTCTGAGACTCAAGCACTTGTTACTAGTAAGCAAGAAAGGTGTGATAGGAGCAAGAACAGAGGCTCAAATGATAAATCTGATAAATCCAGGGAAAGATCTAAATTAAGAAAGAAAATTATTTATGAGAGCAAGTATTTGGCAAGTCTGGTGTCAAAGCCGCCGGCATAGGCAGTGAAGCCGCCAGCGTACTATCAGCCTTCATCAAGCGGTGTTTCCAAGTAGCCCATAAAATTTGCCAGCCTTTATTTTTAAGTGCCAGCCTATATTGTCCGCGCCCCTTATTTTTCATATAAATAATCCTTATATGTCTTTTAGGAGATCACTCGGCTATTTATAAAACTTAAAGAGAGCTCTAGAGAGAGAGATGCTTGTTGTTGATTGTAATCTACCCTTTGTGGTGAAGATTTGTATGATCCGCTTGTATTATATAGTGAAGAAAACCTTTGTAATCCCATTATTATTAATAGTGAAAGAATTATTATGTGGCCGTCTCGTGGATTTTCCTAAATTGTGTTTTTCACGTTAAATCTTAATGTCTTTTTCTTTGATTTATTATTATCTGTTTATTGCGTTGTGATCGCTACAGGCAAGAGAAAAAATCGTTGTGATTGTTTTCAAGTTATTTGGGAATTTTTACTAACAATAATAAAAGAATTTGAAAGGAAAAGAAGAAGAAGAGAGAATTCACCTTGTAAACTAGATGATATTGATATTTAATCAATTAAATTGCAATAGCAACAAGGTCAGTGAACTCGAAAATCAGTCAACCTAAGCTTGTATGTTTGTGAACGAAAGCAAAATCAAAATTTTAAATGGTTTAAAAAAAGTATATATATATATATATATATATCTAAAAATCATGATGATGATGATAATTGCTAGTATTGATGTATTATTTTGACTGAGTTTATATAAACTAAAACAGGAAATTAATGAGTATTAAAAATGATATTCAACTACGTTTAAATTGCTATCATGACAAATAGTTTATCAGTCAGTTTGTTAAAAGATATAAAAAAAATTGAGACATTTAAAGCACTTAATTACGTCAAACATAATATTAGGGGATAATGGTGTGTATACTTTAAATATTTGGTAATTTAGTATATCGTCTCTAGATTTTAGAAAATTAGTGCGTGTAGAATTTAGTGTCTTTATTAAATGATATTTGATAGACTTTTATTTTGATGATAGGATAATGGTAGGCACTTAGTCAAAATTTTCCAAAATAAAAAAAAAAAAAAACGTGGCACTAAATTGCTAAAAATTGAAAGTATAAGCACTCCGTCCGTCATTATCTTATAGTCAAACTAAACGTCTATAAAATATTATTTAACAAAAACATGAATCACACATACTTTGAAAATATAAGTACTAACTTGTCAAAATTTAAAGATAAGATACTATATTACTAAAAATTAAAAGAATAAATCATTAACATGCCATTGTCTCTAATATTAGTATGAAAAGGTCAATGTTCGTTCTTTTATGTTGAGCGGTTGTAATTTTCTCCAAAAGAAATGATAACAAGCACAGTGTATTTAATTAATTAACTTGCTAATCTGTTTATTCCATTCATTTGTTCGAGGTTAAAAATTATTCCTTTAATTCAACACTCATTTATTAAAAGAAAAAACTTCTTAAAGGCAAGGATAGCTGTATGGAAATTATCTATAAATTTATCTATTTATTTAATTATTATCTATAAATTCATATTTAAAAAGTTGTGAAGAAAACCTCTAGCCATTTTTTGACATGTTTAATTAATATCCGTGAAGAGAAAATGAAAAAAGTAATTATATCGATGCACATTGATAGTGGTTCAATGGTGGTATATTATATATTTTACATAAAAGAAAAAAATGAAAGGAATTTATAGATATGAAATAGATGTATTATTTTTTCTAATGATCTTTGTGGCCAATAAGACAAGAAACTGAAGGAAACATAGATATAATAAGATAGGAGATTAGAAAACAACTTGTTTTATGGGGGAAGAAAAAATCCTTGTTTTACAAGATTCACCAACATGTGGTTATTTAAAAATTATATTTTCATGAGTAAGTTTTCAATTGATTTTAATTCTTAAAAAGTTTTCAATTGATTTTAATTCTTCGAACCAGTTTAATGAACTAGTGACAAAGCTTAGAGAATTAAATCTAATTTGAGATGTTTTAAGGAGATTCGACTTAGTAGGCTCGGAATAAGGATCATAGGTTTGTCTTTTATTTTTATTTTTTTTCACTCTTGGCCTTACTTAGTTGTCTCATGAGCAAAAAGGGGAAAAAGTCTGTTAGCCCACAATTAGGCCCGGTCCACAACAACAAAGGAACAAAAGACACACACACACAATTAGGGATTTCTCACCGATCGCAGCACAGGTACTCCTCTCTCTTTTCTCTCGTGTTTACTCTCAAACTTTTAAGATTTCACACTCGATCAAATCACTCATATAAATCACAAAGGAATTCGATAAAACCTCACTATTTCCCTTAAGATGTTTATTCGTGTGCTATATTTTGCTTACTAATGTATTTTTTTTTTTGTATGCGAGTTGAAGATGGAATTAGGGTTTTGGCTGGATTCGAGTTCCAGGGGACTCCTAAGCCTTTGCTTGTTTACTGGGGTAAAAGGATAGTCCCCATTCTGTTGTATTTTTGTATTTATATGTTCTCATGTGTATGAGTTGTTTGTTACAAATCACCCCCTCATAACTACTTTAACTACTTGTTCCCATCCCGTATTCTGTCGAAACTACTATTTTAGTTACAAAATGTAAAATCTACTGTATTCTTCCTCATATATGATATGTTGTGGTCTTCAAGTAACATAATCTTGTAAGTATGTAGGCTTCTTATGAGCTCTAGAACTTCGGGACATAACATGTTGCTCCATTGTTGGAAAATCCACCTTGTCCTCAAGGTGATAATCTGGAAAATCACGATGAAAATCCTTCCAATCGACCCATGTAGCCTCTTCTGTAGGAAGTGATTCCCACTGAACCAATACTTGTGAATCTCCTTGCCCTGTCGTAGCACCCTTCTGGAATCTAAAATGGCTAAAGGTTGAACAATAGGATAATTGCCCACAGAATGTAAAGGAAGAGGCACCTCAGTACAAGTTCTCTTTTCAGCCTTTTTTAGAACTGAAATATGAAAGACAGGGTGTATTCGAGAAGTACTAGGAAGATCTAATTTGTATGCCACTGCTCCAATCTTCTATAGTACCTTATAGGCGCCAAAATAACGTCTAGCCAGCTTATAAGAAAGTCTGTTGGCAAGAGATGTTTGCCGATAAGGTTGAAGCTTGACATACACCTAATCTCCAATGTTAAAAACTTTGTCAATCCTCTGCTTATCAGCTTGAAGTTTCATCTTCTGTTGTGATTGCAATAAATGAGACTTGAGTTGTCTTAATATCTCATCTCTAGTCTTCAGTTCATGATCTACTGCTTCATTAGAGCTTGTCCCCTGTATATAAGAAGGCACAGTAGGGGGTTCTCGACCATATAAGGCTTGAAATGGTGTCATTTGAGCACTTGTATGGAAGCTAATGTGAATGAGAATTCTGCCCAAGGTAGAAATTTCGGCCATTGCTTAGGATTATCCATAACAAATGACCTGAGGTATTGTTCAAGACATCTGTTAAATACCTCAGTCTGTCCGTCTGTTTGGGGATGGTAAGCAGAGCTCATCTTCAAAGTAGTCCATTGAGCTTGAACAATTCACCCCAAAATCTGCTCAGAAAAATTCTGTCTCGATCAGAAATAATGGTTTTGGGTAATCCATGTAATTTTACCACCATTTCCACAAATAATTTGGCTACTGAAAAGGCTGTGAAATTAGCTGAGAGACACCCAAAATGGCAGTACTTGGTTAAACGATCAACCACCACCAATACAACAGAATATCCATTTGAAATTGGTAGCCCAATAATGAAGTCCATGGAAATATCCTCAAACACATTTTGTGGAATAGGCAAAGGTTGAAGCAACCCAGCTGGGCATGTTGTCAAGTATTTTACTTGTTGACAAACATGACATAGCTTCACAAAATTTTCAACATCCTTCCTCATTCCTTTCCAGTAAAATGAAGCACCGATTCTCTTGACTGTTTCAGAATGCCCAAATGGCCTCCAATTGGAGATGAATGGAATTCCATTATTAATGAATTAATAATGGAAGAATGAGAAGGAATATAAATTCTACTTCCAAAATATAAGAGACCCTCTCGATGAACAAGTGGTACAGGTCCCACTATCCCTTGTTGGACATCAGATAGCAATTTATGCCATTCTTTATTCTCTTGATACTCTGTTTTAAGTAGTGTAACAAAGTCCAAAGAGATTAAAGATATAGCAAAACAGTGAGATTCATCTGAAAAACTCCTAGACAGTGCATCAGCCACCACATTCTGAGTTCCTGGCTTATAGATGATCTCATAATCATATCCCAATAGTTTGACCAAGTACTGCTGTTGTTCAGGAGTCTGAATGACTTGACTCAAAGCTTCTTTGAGACTCTTCTGATCTGTGCGAATGATAAAATGGTTGCCTAATAAATATTGTCGCCATTTTTTAACTGCTTCCACAACAGCAACCAATTCCCTCACATAAGCACTCTGTTTTTGCATTCGTAAGGAAAATTTCTTACTGAAGAATGCAATTGGTTGCTTACCCTGATGCAAAACTGCACCTACTCCCAATCCTAAGCATCAGTATCAACAATAAATTGTTGTGAAAATTAGGCAAGGCCAAAACTGGAGTTTGAGTCATAGCTTGCTTCAGCTGTTCAAAGCATGAGTAGCTGTATCATTCCACTCAAAAGCATGCTTTTTTAACAAATTTGTTAATGGAGCAGCTATGGTAGCATAGCCCCTAACAAATCTACGATAGTATCCTGTAAGGCCCAAAAATCCTCTCAATTGTTTTGGATTTACTGGTGTAGGCCAGTCTAATACAGCTTGTATCTTAGATGGATCAGGACTGACTCCTGTGGCATCCACAAAGTGTCCTAGATATTCAACTTTATCTTGAGCAAAGGAACATTTAGATTGCTTGAGATAAAATTGATTTTCTTGTAAACACTTCAAAGCAACTTCCAAATGCTGCCAATGGTCCTCTATTGTTCTGCTATAGATCAGGATATCATCGAAGAATACAATGATAAATTTTCGCAAATAGGGTCGAAAAAGTGTGTTCATGATTGCCTGAAACGTAGCCGGTGCATTAGACAAACCAAAAGGCATAACCACGAACTCATAATGTCCCTCATGAGTTCTGAATGCAGTTTTGTGAACATCTTCAGGTAGCATTCTTATTTGATGATATCCGGGCCTTAAATCTAACTTGGAAAATACTGTTGCCCCATAAAGTTCATCAAGCAATTCATCCACTGTTGGAATTGGAAATTTTTCCAATACTGTTGCCTGATTTAGTGCTCTATAATCAACACAAAACCGCCAAGAACCATCCTTTTTTTTTACCAGTAAGACTGGAGAAGAGAAAGGACTTGTGCTTGGCCTTATTACTCCAGAATGCAACATTTCCTCCACCAATTTCTCAATTTCTGCTTTCTGATAATGTGGATATCTGTATGGACGAACATTCACTGGTTCAGTCTCATTCTTAAGATGGATTCGATGTTGGACATCCCTTAGTGGCGGCAGTGATGATGGAGCTTCAAAAACACCTTGAAATCTGCCCAATAATGATTGTAAATCATTATTGTTGGTGGTATCAATAGGTGAATCTTGCTTCTGAGCCATCAAACTAAACATACAAGCCACATTGTCGATTGTACCAATTTGTGTAATTGGTGATGTTGAATCTGTTGCACATCTACTATAGAATCTCCGTCAACTTCAAAGTTTTGCCATTATCCAAACTCCATTGTCAAAGCAGCATAATCTACTGTGATAGGTCCCAAGGTAGTCAACCATTGAATACCTAATACCAATTCAGCCCTTGAATCGGAAGAATATAGAAATCCACCAAAAACACTCATTGTTCAACCTAATTTCACCTTCTGACACATAGCCTTACAAGTGAGACGTTCACCATTACCAATCATAACAGTAAATGAAGAGACAGCAACCATTGGTAAATTCAATTGTTTGGCAACCTTTTCTTGCATGAAATTGTGTGTACTCCCAGAGTCAACAAGAATAGAAACAGATTTGGCATTAATAATGCCTTTTAAAAGAGTTTTGGGTGCAAAAGCACCAGACAATGCATGAAAACTGATTTCACATTTGAATCATGTTCTGTTTCTGTTATCTCAGGTACCATATCCTCTGTTACATCATCCAATTATCTTCATGTATATCTGGTTGAACTAACATGAGAAACTTAGCTTTACAAATGTGATCTTTATTAAATTTTTCATCACAATTATAACAAAGCCCTTGTTCCTTCGAATGGCCATTTTAGATTGAGACAATTTTTTAAATGGTAAGGTTTTTTTAGAATTTTGGGTTGTTTTAGAAGAAAAGTTCTGAATTGTTATGATAAGGTTTGTGAGGTTTAGAAGGAATAAAAGTGGACTGAATGATTGTTTATAAGAATTTGAGAAATTTGTGGGAATGACAATGGAGATTTGGATGTTAAGACAGTAAACTGGTTAGTTTGGATTCATGTAATTTTGCTAAACTCATTGCATCAAGAAGGCTTATAGGTTTGGAGCTTGAACTTCCTGTTTTATTAAGGGTTTAAGACCCGAAATGAAACAACTTTATAAGAATGGTTTCTGAAAGGCCAGTTACTTTATTAGAAAGAGTTTCAAACTCATGTTGATATTGAGAGATAGATCCAGTTTGCATTAATTTGCTGAGTTGGCCTTGGAAATCCTCAAAAAGAGAAGGACCAAAGCGCAATTCTAATGCTTTAAGAAAGCCAGGCCACGAGGTAAGCAATTTATTTCTATCAAGCCATTCATACCACTGTTCAGCTTCACCCTCCATTGCAAAAGCAGATAGTTCTAATCGCTCATTTTCAGGTATTTTATGAAAATTGAAAAAACGATTCGCTTTAAAAATCCATGGTAATGGATTCTGACCTGAAAATTTTAGAAGCTCCAATTTGATGTTGGTAAGAAAATTAACACGTGACTCATGAGAATGTTGGTCTGAAGATGATGTCTCCATTCCCCTTGCTGCAGGTGGAGAATTGGACTGATTCAGCATTTGTAA
Source organism: Combretum micranthum (assembly GCA_024138025.1). Lineage (NCBI taxonomy): Eukaryota > Viridiplantae > Streptophyta > Magnoliopsida > Myrtales > Combretaceae > Combretum > Combretum micranthum. The sequence goes on along the minus strand of JAMXBD010001137.1, from coordinate 178,487 downwards.
TCTGACATATCGCAACACTTCTTCCAAATCTGCTCCCATTTTTTCCTGTTGTTTTTTAATTTTTGACTGTTGTTGTTGCAGATCAGTAATCATAGTATCATGATTGTGTAGTTCTTCCAACATGCGATCCATACGAGTACCATCCACCATGATCGAATCAACGAGAGCACCAAATGTTAGCCCACAACTTAGGCCCGGTCCACAACAACAAAAGAACAACAGAAAACACACACACAATTAAGGATTTCCACAGATCGCCGCACAGGTATTACTCTCTCTTTCTTTCGTGTTTACTCTCTAGCTTTAATACTTCTCACTCGAACAAATCACTCATGCAAACCACAAAGTAATCTGTTCAAACTCATTATTCTTCTTAATTTGTCTGTTCGTATGCTATGTTTTGGTTACTGATACATTTCTTGTGTGTATGCGAGGTTAAAGATGGAATTAGGGTTTTGGCTGGATTCGAGTTCCAGAGGACTCCTAAGACTTGCTTGTTTACTGGGGTAAAAGGATGATCCCCTCTCTGTTGTCTTCATGTATTTATATGTTCTCATGTGTATGAGCTGTTTGTTACAAATCACTGTATGAACTGTTTGTTACAAATCCTCCTTCATAACTACTTTAACTACTTGTTCCCATTCCGTCCTCATGTATGATATGTTGTAGCCTTCAAGTAATATAATCTTGTAAGTATGTAGGCTTCTTATGTACTCTAGAGCTTTAGGACATAACAATATATCATATACTCCGGTTAATTTTAATTTAAATCTTAATGAAAAATATAAAAAAATGCTTTTTATTCATTGCAAAAAGTCCTTAATCAAAAGCGTATAGTCTATAATTCTATAAGTGGCAAAGGACTAATAGAAGAAATGTTGTGCATAATGAAAAGGCTAGTTAGAAATGGGATGATAAACTAAAAGTTGATATTACTTATTTTTTTCATATGAGCAAGCATGAACATGAACACACCTTCCCTAGGAATCTGGCAAGTTCACACACTTCATCATTTAGCTCGCCTAATGAAAATTAAAATCTGTAATGGCTCATCGATTAGGCATAAGGAATAGGTAATTATTAAAAAGGTTATTTTTTGAAATAACATTCACTCCATCTAAAATTCTATTATCGTGAATACATGACCTTGCATTTACATCAACTTAACAATTCCAGCATCAAAATAGGAATAAAACACAAATACCATTATGTTCATAGTTTGTTATTTTGGAATAAATTAAAAGTTACCTAAACTCGGGTAAATTTCATCGACGGTATGGACACTTCTTGATTAACAGTTTAGTACCTTGAAAAAATTTTGTACCAAGATGGTAACTGAACTTTTTAAAAGTTTCATCCACAGTATCTCTAGATCAAAACCGTCTATTTTTTTGTTTAGTTGCTAACTTGACAAACAAATCCGATTAAAATATTATATTTTTGCTCCTTGGCATTTCTTTTATTTTTTATTATTCTCTTCTCTCCCATCCCTCTCCCACCACAACACCTCTCACACCCACCCCCACCCCCACCCCCACCCCCACCCCCACCCACCCCCCAACTCCCCTCTCTTCAGACGCTGCTTCTTAAAAAAAAAAATAAAAATAAAAAAAGTTCATCAAGAAAAACCCACAACTAGAAATCCTTAAAAATTAATGTGCACTAAGGAAATTGAAGTATACTACTTGCAGTATTGCATTTTCGCCCGTATCCACAATGTTGAACCGGCCTTAGTCGGATTCCACTTTCTACGGTGCACATGGCTATGGTAGTTAAACTGTGGTAGGGTTGGATCCAATGAGCTTATTGCCTCAAGTAAGGATTTTCTACTATCTCTCTTTTTATATGAAATTTCTTTATTAATTTTTTTTCCTTTTGTACACAGAACCTTCATGATTCCCTATTCATTATATGGTTCGGTTTCAACCTTGCATTGACATCTACAAGGTAATTTCACTGTCATAAACATTTAGGTAATTCAAAATTTGTGAATTTCATTGAAGAATATGTTAGGTTTGAAATAAAATTGGAATTTGATTGAATTCTTGGATTGATTGAATCATAAGAAAATAAAAATTGGCGTGTATATAGGGAGAAGTGAAACAAATAGTGGGTTCTACTCTACTAGATTCATTAGATGGTTCGGCTTCACTCGTGATGAATTTTGAATTAGATAAGTCACCATCGGAGTTTAAAACTTTTGTTGTTGATTACGTTTTAGTATAATGACTGGATTTTGGTAATGAGCAAAAGGGCGTTGGTGAGCGAACTGGAGGAGAAGAGGAAGCAAGAGAAAGTAGAAGAAGAAGAGGTAGCAGCAATTGTTAGTGATGTAGTCGCTATGGTTACAATAGCCATCCGAGGAAGGACTCGGAGGATTTGCTACTAGTGGAGTATTCTTGTGACGTCAGCATTGGTGATGTTCGTGTTGGGGTGAGATAGAGAATAATGAGGAAAGAGGAAGAAAGAGAGAGGGGGATAAAATAAAAATAAAAAAAATTACCAACGTGGGTGAAAAGCTGTCACATTCAACATTTTTAATGGAAAAATTGATGGTTTCATCTAGAGATATGGTAGATGAAACTTTTAAAAAGTTTAGATACTATTTTGATAAAAAAAATTTTTAGTTATCAAACTATTACAAAACAAAATTTAGATACTGCCAATAAAACTCATTCCTATTTTATGTGTGCGCACAAACACACACGTTTATACACATGTTATAAATACTTCTTAAATATGTAATATGATTTCTATGTTACATATGTCATCTATATGGTATAACACACATATGACATATTGCTTATATATAAAAAAAAGTATAATATCTTTATTTATTAGATATAACATATATAATTCATAAGTTACATGATTTATCATTTATAGATCATGTATGCATATCTTTTACACATTTGTTATAAAATGCAGTATGATATATATAACGTATAAATTATATAATTATGTACATATCATATATGTTATATATGATTCATATTTTATATATACTCTAGCTGCTATATATACGTATTATGTATATCTACATGCTATTTATAATTTATATGTTAATATATATTATACAATATGTGAAATATAATCTATATATAATAAATCACACACATTTACGTAAGTTATTTCATTTTATGCAACAAGTATATTAGAACATATATATGGGTATATACAACATATTGATTATGTATTTATAACCGATATAATTTATATATATGTGTGTAGGAGAGGAGAGAGATATGCTACATGCTACACATACATATGTTATAAAAATCTGTTAATACCGTTACATGCATTTATGTAATCTTTAAATCCTTTTATATATATAATTTATAGTTTAATATTTATATATATATATAATATTCATTTCATGTGACAAATGAATTTTAAGATCTATAGAGATAATGTAAATTATGTATTTATACCTATAAGTTTTATATATGTATAAATGATACATATTTGTTATCTATGCTATGTGACATATATAATAGACATCTTATTTTTATAACAAACATGCACATATATATATAATATATTTATTTCATGTAACAAATAAATTAGAACATCTATATAGATATATATAAATGATGTGTTTATAACCTATAAGTTTTATTAGTATAAATGAGTTTTATATACACATATATGTGTGAGATATGTTATTATAATCATACATATATGTATTTTGTAAGTTATACATATGTATTATATATAATCTATTTATGTTATAAATGTTTTATGCGTATATATTTTAATATAGATATTTAAGTTTTGATGCATTCGATCCTTATAAATTATATTATTACAATTATTACCTTTTATCAGTCTACATATTTATTATTCATATTTATTGCAGAGGATATTTTTGACATATTCCATGGCAATTCAATTATATTTCTTGATGTATCCATACAAAAATATGGATATAGATTCCATCTTCATTCTATTCCATTCATTCCTCTCATTCCAAACTATTCCATTCCAAATGATTCTCGCTTATCAAACGCAACATTAGAGGTCAAAGAAAAATGATACAATAGCTTTATGATTATCTCACAGCAAAAAATATGCAGCAACAACTTTAGCAGCATGGCAAGCAATATGGATTCAAAAACTTCTTGTAGATTTCCATTGGGAACAAAAAGAAAGTACAATTGCAATGGCAAGAGATCTTGCTTTTCATAATAGAACCAAAGATACTGAGGTACAACAAGGTCTTTTTCCAATGTCAAGCATGAGTTTTTTAGATTAAAGTTTGGAGCATGTAATTTTGAATGGAAAATGTTGCAATATATGAGTCAAAAAATATATTTGTCTCTTTGGTTTATGTGTTATAAATTGGTAGTACATAATAATAAATTGTATTAAGTGTAGTAATCTTGTGACGCTATACTTAGTCTCTTCCATTATTATACTATAGATATGAGGGCATAACTAAAACCCTCTACTTACCTCAACTTTAGGAGTTGGCCGTAGGTTGAAGTAAACCATTCCTCTGACACGCAAATGTTTTGGAAGATTCACATTATTGTTTTTGGCATTTTCCCCGTTTTTAACTTCACCTATTAAAATTGAAACAACATAATTATCGAAGAAATTCTTTCCATCATCATAAATTGTAGAAAGGAAGATCAAAATAAAAGCAAATCAACTCACCATATCTTCGATCCAAATATCGAGAAAGGCCAGCTTGCGTAATCCCTAGTAAAACATCATTTATCGTCTGGATAAAATGAAGGGAATGGAAAAAGAAATCCTAAATTAGCAATATTTATTTTCATTTCAAAGAAAATTTAATGGTTAACAATCAAAATAGTCAATCTTTGTAAACTATGACATTTTAAAATCGAATGTTATATATAAATTGTAATTTTTTAAACATAACAAAGGGAGAGGAAAAAATGTGTATATTATTCTGGCAAAGAATATGAATTTCCATTAATAAAACTCAAATTGAATTGAAATAGCATGACATGACACAATTAGTCTCTACATAATCCAAATGCAACAACTTGGTACCATTAACAAATAAAGGGAAAAAGGCCAAAAAAAAAAATGAAGGGAAAATAATAAGAAAAACAATCTTTTAATTTTTATATTTGGAAATTTGCAAATTACCCCCTAAATTTTTATTAAGGTGTGAATTCAGCCCCTAAACTTTCAAAACGAGTTTTTTTGACCCTTAAACGTTTGAAAATTGGCATAGACAAGAATAGTTAATGTTTTCTATGAATTTAGGAGAGTGATAAATCTACCATAAACAAAAGTTTAGGGGGTGAACCCACAAATAGGAGAAAATTCAAGGGGTATTTTACAACTACTCTATTTTATTTTAACAATAAAATGTTAAGTTTTATTAATTATACCAATTTTTAAAAATATAAAGGATAAAAAACCTCACTTTGAAAGTTCAGGGGTGAATCTACACTTAGACTAAAATTTAGAGGTGTAATTTGCAATTTCTTCTTTTTATATTTGTATTATTTTGAGCCCCTTTACTTCAATTTATATTTATAATTTTCCAGCCGCCTCCCAAAGAAAATAAGATATGGTATGTGCACAAATGTGGTAGGGAAGATGGCAAAGGTGCAATTTACGTTAAAGTAAATTGACAGTGATGAACATAAAGAAATTATATATTAGATTATATAAAATCAAGTTTTACATAAGATGCAGTCCTCTCTATGTTCTTACTCTCGTCATATATAATTTTGTGTAATCATATAGAAGCAACTTAAATATAATGAAATGGACATTCCGTGAATATCAGTTATTAATGGAGGTATTGCTGCAATCATATCTGCCATTTTTATGTAAAATATATATATCTTTACATTTTTATGTTTATTTTTCTCCTCTTTCCAAACATAATTGACATCTTGTTCCCCTCTTCTTTTCCTCAAGAGGCTGTCTAAAAACAAAAACAATCATTGTAGTGAGTAAAAATCTTTGATTTATGATATTTACTACATTTTTGTTTAATGAGGAATCAGTTTTGAGAAGAAATATTTGTTTAACAGTGGTGATTTCTAAGTGTCTAGTTGGGTTTTTTCTTTTTTATAACAGTTTACTTAATCAAGAATGAAGGAAATCAATCCTATCGAAAGATACGGCTGACGTGATAAGATGATTTACAAAGTTAAAAAATTGAAATGGACAATAAAAGGCATGGTTAGTTGAAATGTTAATATGGTACAAAACTAATAAAATATTTTCAAATATCTAAATAAATAATTTTTACACAATTCTAAATTTCATACATTGATATGCAAACTCGATCCTATTATTTATTTTGAAATAAAATATGTTATTTTCAAATAATTTCTTTCTAATATAGAAAAAGTTAAAACATGATGGTAATAAAAAGAAAGGGAAAAAAAAAGAAAAAAAATGTTAAAAGTAAGGAATCAATCCTTGAAGTTACTGTTAATGGTATTTCTTTGAAGGAGTGTTGAATGGTGCAAATGATGGTGATGAAGGACAGATATAGATGATTGTTTTGAATTGTTGGAGAGAGATGTGAATGTTTGTATAGGTAGTGGATAGCATCGATTTCCTTTTTTGGAAAGGGCCGAGTTGATGTTAAAGAAATCTATGCAAAATCCTTAAGAAGAGTATTGGCTATAGGTTTCGTACAAAAGGATAATAGGTCTTTGGAAGCCTCAAGTGGATATGAAGATGGTGGATCTAGATAATGGTTTGGCTATAATTGAGGACCACAGCACAACTATCTTAGGGAAACCTTGGACGATGTTAGTACACTATCTTACTATTCAACCATGGATGCCTACTTTTTGTATGAAGAATGAAAATTTAGTTGCAATTGTGGCTTGGGTGAGATTGCTTGGGTTGGAAATTCAGTATTACCATAAATAGGTTTTATGTGCAATTGCCAAAGATATGGGCAAATTTATTAAAATAGATTATAACATTGTGGTCTCTTAAAGGGGGGAATTTGCTAGGATAGCTATCAAAATGGACCTAAGGAAATGTCTTCATTCAAAAATCTTGATTGATGGGAGAATGCAATATATTGAATATGAGGATTTGTCATACATCTGCTACAAATATGGCCAACATGGATACGATAGTAAGACTTGTTCATTAAAGGAGAAATCTCCAAAGATAGTCGCGATGGATGGTGGTGTTGCCATGATGGAGGTGGAGGGAAATTTTCAAAAAGGAAGATTTGTTGGGTCCCAAGATTCATGAAATAAAAAGGGAAAAAACGAAAAAAAAAATGAGGTGGTAATAGTGGTGCATTTAAGAATTCATGATATGACCCAAAAGTGTGGTTTAATATGTGTTTTGATATCCCAGCGATATGGAAGATGACAACAAAGAATTTCAAGTAGAAAAGGAAAAACATGTCCATAAGGAAGTCAATGATGTTCTTGATGTAATTACCATGCAAAATAGTAGTCATTAGGGGTGGGCGAAAAACTAATAAAATAAAAAAACTGAACCGAAACCAAAAAACTAATCCAAAATATATGGTTAACTAGTCCATCAGTTTTAATTTAAGATCATGGTTTTTATTTATTTTTTTCTATTTTTGGTTTCAGTTTCGGTTTATAACAATGAGAAATCAACGGTTAATGGTTAACCATTAAAAAACCGATAATTCAAACATTTGTGTTTTAATTATTAGGTTATTATTGCATTGTAATTTGAAAAAAGGAGAAGACTGTAAAGCTTTAATTTGTGTAATGTTATATTAGAGTTATATTCCTAATTTATTGTTAGTTTTTATAGTTATTTAACATCTTGAATTGCAATTTTTGAATACAATTGTGATATTTAACTTGTTATTTTGCAATTTTTGAATCTAATTATGAAACAAAAGAATTTAACTTTTTATAGACCAATTGAAAATATGGTTAACTGCAACTTTTAGCTAACCATTATGTTAAATGTTTAAAAACCAAAAATAAAAAATATTAATAGAAAAAAATAGTTAACCATTAACGTGGTTAACCATAAATAATGGTTAACAATTAACGCAGTTAATCATTAATAATGGACTAGTTTAGATTTGAGATTTAACACAAAAACTGATTATTTGGGTTCGATTCAAAAAATGGGTCATTGAATGGTTGACTAAACCATACCCACCCTTAATAGTTAGGAAGAACATACTAAAAATGATAATGAAACATAATCTACGAGGCAGGGTACTAAGGGAGTAGAGCCTTCTTCTAAGACCAAGTCAGTTATTATGGGTGACAATGAAAATGTCAACCCGATTCTTGGTTTAGGCACTTTTATGGATATACAACCTACTCTTAATGAGATGCATTGTAGTCAAAATTGGGTCGCATTGGCCAATTCAACTCTCAACTGACCTCAAAGATGGTCCAGTCCTTGATTAAGAATTGGATTCACTAAGACTTGGTACCACGTCAACAAACTAGCTGGTCAAGCCGAAAAAACTGGCAACCCGGATCCAACTGGACCAGTGATGGGCATGTGCTTTCCCTTTCTAAGCTATGTGTGTAGTTTAGGAAACTTTTCCCAACGCGACAGAGAGAGAGAGAGAGAGAGAGAGAGAGAGAGACCTAGATCATCATGAACAGAACTAATCAACTAGATGAAAACGCGTTTACCAAACAAATTGTAAATATGATCAAGAATAGAGGATTTGAGGTCATGGAAATTAAGAAGGTTCTTCTTCATCAACCTCACAGTCCCTCTGATCTTCTTGCACACAGCAACACCTTCTTCATGGACTTTACTTCGTGTCTTCATGCATAACAATGTTGGAGCACAAGACCCTATGACATACCTTCAACTACTTTTTAAAATTCCTAGATCAACAAAAAGGGATAACTTTGTTATACATAGCGTGTAAGATTTATTTATTTTTTATTTTTTCCCTTTTTGGAGAAGTGGAGACCAGGGGCAGATTGAGTTGGGGGGGTGAGGTGTGCAACAGGGGCCTTAGCCCTCCTAAACTCGAGAAAGATTAATTTTTAAATGCATTTTAATAAAGAAAACAAAAATATATGTTATATATACTATAAAGAGAGAAATATGACATAAAACTAAGTATGGTCCAGTGGTTAAGTATCTTTTTTAACATCCATAAGGTCATGAGTTCAAATCTCATGGGTGTACTTTTTCTTTTTTACTTTTTCAATACGCATTTATTGTACTAGATACTCACTCTCTCTCTCTTTCACTCACTACTCTTTCTCTATATCTATATAATTTAAGTCAAAACTCTTTCATTCGTCACACATTTTTATCATATACTATATGATAATTTATCAATCTTTATTTGATCATCTTTATAATTTTAGTGAGAGTTTTCTCATTCGTCGCCACTCCTATTTGAAGGAATAATAGAGTATAATTTATCTCACATTTACTTTAATTCATATTAAATTATGTAATTCCTCTTGATGCTTGGTTTACTAATTTAGAGATTTCCATAATATGTCCTCAACAATCCCCTTATATTGTATCTATATCTATCACGTATATTTTCTTTTTATTATATGTTTTTCTTTTTGGATTAAGACTTTACAATCCAAGAAAGTATGAAATTTTACTGATTACTTAAATATTTTCCTCCTGCAGAAAAATTATTTGAGGATTTATAGTTTTGGTTGGGCATTCTCTATTAAAATTGACAGAAGAATATTCATTAAGATGATAAAATAAGAAATGGAAAGCTTTAGCAACATAGGTAATATACCACTATATAAACAAAAGTTGTAACTTCCATTGTATAATTTTCAAATATTGCATTGCTAATTACATGCAAAAGTATGATTTCCTTTTCATTATATTATCAATTATTTGCAGATATGAAGATGGGCCTAATCATCAAATACAATACGACCAATATATGGAATATGATGGGTAAAATAAATCTAATTATGATTATCATATATAATTGCTGTTGCAGTATAATATTATCAAACACCATCCCCTTTATATGTTAGCTTTTATTTAATTTGAATGCGTTACTTCTTTTATTTTGTAGAGTGAAAGCTATTACGTATGTCAAATTCTGTCTTATTAAGGTTTAAAATTCTGTCTTATTACAATTTTTTTTTTCAATTTACTAAGTATAAAATCTTTATTTCATTTACTCCACTATATTTCATTTAATATGCAGTTCTTTAAGACCAAAACTTTTGCAAATGAGTTGTTATGCAAAGAGTTCAATAAATTAATTACTAAGTCGCTTAAATGTATACATAGAAGTATAATTTGATTAAATAAATTCAATTTCTAATGTCTCATTTGTTTTGTAAGTATATGACTATGTCTTCGATGAAGCAAAATAATTATAATTACGATTCATGTGTTATAAACTTCATAATAAATATTAACAATATATTATAGTGTTATTTCATTAATCTTTTGATTTATTTTTCATGTATTTTTATGTAATTTATACAATGTTTTTAATTTCTTCCTCCATCTACCAATCTTGCATATGATTAACTTTAACTATGTTGTTCATTGTAAAAGTTCATTTTCTTATTTAATTTTTACACCCACAATATGGGTGCGTCATCTGCTAGTATATGTGTGTGTGTGTTTATGTGGTTTTTTTTTTTTCATTTTTTCTTTCACAATAACTAATAACATTAAATTATTTAATCATAATACGATAATTATTATTATCCACATTACAATTGAATCTTATTGCACACTAATTATATAATTTGATTTAGTAATTTCTTTTTTTCAATTAATTTTATTAAAATGTACATGAATTAATGAATAGCAATCATACACCACACACACACACACACACACACATACTATGATCCATTTATGCTAAAAGCAATCATATTGCACATTAATTATATAATTAGATACAGTAATATTATTTTTTTCTACATATAATGTTAAGAAAATGAACACGAATTATTGAATATATATCCTATCTAGATATATTTTATGATTTATTTTTATTAAAAGCAAAATTTATGCAGATACTAACTCTATTTTTTTTATTAATAATTATTTTACAGGTAACATATATACCATCTCTTATGAAATGCACTAAATATTCTTAAACATTGTTTGAATAATTTTTTTTACAACGTTTTAAAAAATATATAATATTAAAATCATTATGAATTGCTCATAAATATATAAGATATAATATAATTGTAATAATGAGTGAATATAAATAAATAATTTTAAGATGAACTTAATCAAGATTCAGTCTGCACCTCTAATGGAGATTGACTTTGGATAGACTTAGTGTTGCTTTTTCTCTCCTCAATAAAATTATATAGATGAAGGAAAGATTAATAATGATTTCTTAACTAGTTAAATAATTGAAGATGGGACTTTAAGGGAATTTTCATATTTAGTTTATTACAAAGTGATCAATGGATCAAATTTGCTTGTATAATACCTTTTCATACAGTCATTTTATACTAATTAGTTTAGAAATGATTATTTAAACTTATAATTTATTGTGATTCATGTATTTTTCCATTATTAATTAAATTATAAATCATTTTTCGATATTTTTGTTAACCTCAATTTGAGCCTCAGTTAAAACCTTCGACCTTTAGCCCCTTGGCATGATTGGCTCAAACCCCGATCTGGTTCTAATAACACCCATGAGATGAACCAATTAGAAAGAGGTCCTCTATAGCCTAAGTTAGAGAATCTTAAGTCTTTTAATGGAGATCCAGCTAATGAGGTTAAAGCAACTAAATCTATTTTAGGAAAAAGTCTTCATTCTATCATCGTTTCAAATGCCACATGGTTCCCCATCAAGTAACTCCACATTTGTTCCAGATTTTAAAATCTTCTTTCACATCCTCGTCAATCATGCAGAAATTAGGGAATGTACATAAAACCCCTGATAAAAGCCACTACTTGAATTTGAAGAAAAAATTGAAGGTGAAAACCAGGCCTACTAAATTTTCCACCAAAGGGAACAGTAAGAGTATGACGACGAATGTTTAGGATTTGATAGAGGATGGAGTAAAAGATACCCAATCATCTTTTAAGAGTTTCAAGAAGTTGAGATGGAAGAGGATATTTGAAGTCTTCTAGGTTGTTTTCTTCTTCTCGCTCTTCTTTTTAAAGATGATGCCTTCTTTAATGCTTTGAAGCTGCTGAGGGCAATTAAAGCTGAGTTTATTTGGATGGTGAAGTCTTTTTATGCTATGTATCATGTCTGTTCTCTTGCTTTGCTTAAACGTAAAATTAGTGGCTTTCATGCGGATAAGGTTATTCAAAAGTTTGACTTTGAGAGGTCTCATAGGGTTGAAGCTCAAGACTTTTTAGGTGGCACCTGACTTATGTGGAAAGACAATTTGAGAATTCATGTCTTGAAAAATGATTGGCAATCCATTCATGTTAAGGTAGAGAGTGATTCAATCTTTTTCTACTTCTTAATTGTTGTCTATGGAAGTCCTTCTCCTTATATTAGATGCTTATTATGGGATAAATTGTCTAACTTGTGTGAGAAGAATGATGTGTCATGGTTAATTGGAGGGATTGTAACACGATTGTTTCCATGGATGAGAAGAATAATGGTCCCTTTGTCATAGCTTAGTCTATAAAAGGTTTGGTAACTGGATTACAAGTTGCAATTTGTTTGATTTAGATTCACTGATTGAGGTTTACTTAGGTTGGAGGAATGTGTCATGAAAGGTTAGATAGAGTTATGGTAAATCAAGCTTGGTTAGTAAGTCTAAATGCTACTTCTGTCACTCAATTAGGTAGAGCTCTTTCTAATCACTTCCCTCATCTAGTATAGGTTCCTCTTCAATTTTTACTAATTAATCATCCTAGCAAGTTTTATTATATGAATGTCTCGATAACTCATAAGGAGTAGAATTCTTTTATGGTGGATTCTTGGAAGAATAACGTCACTTTTTATGATTCTTTGAATATGTTCTCTGAGCAAGTCCAGTTGTGGAATCGTAATGTGTTTGATATTACTTTCTAGAGGAATTAAAGGCAGCTTATAGCCATGATTGTCGGTTTTCAAAAAACACTTATCATCCACTTTATAACTCATTTGCAGAACGTGAAGGAGCTTGAATGGGTTCTCACTCAAGAAGAAGGCTTATGGTAGCAAAGATCTAATATAAATTGGATATCTCATGGTGATAAAAATTTTTCTTTTATTTATCACCTTATGAATGTTAAAACCAATAAGCAGAAGATCAAAGAAATTTGTTTGGAGAATGACCAGTGGTACTATAATCATAATTTGATTTATAAGGACACAACCAATTATTTTCAGACATTTTATAGTGGTTGTCTTGATTCTTGCAATTTTGATAATTTTAAAGGCTTGTTTCCTAATATGTCTAACCATCAGGAGTGTTTATCAAGTATTGAGGTGTCAAAAGATGAAATTAGAGAGACGATATTTAATATTAACTCTACAAAGATGGTGTAATGCCCACTTCTATCAAGCCAATTAGAGCATATTTGAAAATTTTCTATAGAATGGTGACTTTAGCTTTTGAGAAAAGTGAGATGGGTTTTGAAATCAATAGAACTTTGATTAGCCTCATATCTAAAAGGGAGTCTCTTGAAAGGTTTGCTTATTTTCGATCGATTAGCTTATGAAATGTAAGCTATAAGACTATTACAAATTTTATCTCTAACTAACTGAAGAAAGTCATACCTCCCTTAGTCTATCCATCGTAGACTAGTTTTGCAGTGAGGAATAATATTGTGGACATTTTAGCTTAAAAGTTTGTGCATTCCATGAGAATTAAGAAAGGAAAATGTAGGTAGATGGAAATTAAAATCAACCTTGAAAAGGCTTATGATAAATTAAGTTGGCCGTTTGTCAAATATACTCTGTTTGTCGTAGGTTTCCCTTCTAGTTTGGTTGAGTTGATTATGAGTTGCTTGAGTAGTTCTACAATGCTGGTTATTTGGAATAGGGAAGCAAAGGATGGTTTTAGTCTTACTTGGGGAGTTAGACAAGGCAACCCCATTGTATCCATATTTGTTTGTTCTATGCATGAAAGGGTTATCACCAATGATTTCAATTGGGTAATGTGCTGTGGAAGTCAGTTGCTTTAAGTGAAGGAATGTTTCTCATCATCGTCGTCATCATCATTATCATCATCATCTTCTTCTTCTTTGCAAATAATCTAATTCTATTTGCTAAAGCAAATAATGAGCAAGCTATTTAATCTAAATTTTATCAAGTGAACTTTATGTTATCTTGGGGCTTTCTATTAACAAGGTGAAAACTCTAATGTTCTACTCTAAAAATGTTTACTTAGTAGATAATTGGCTAATGGTAAGACTCATGGATTTTATTGTGCGGATGATCTAGAAATCTATTTGGGTTTGGGTTACTAAGGAGACTTATATCCCTTTAGTATCCAAAGTATAAGAAAGAGATCATAAGCGGTAGCCACATTAGATCCTCGCTTTGTTTTGCAACATATTGCAGTCGTGAGACCTGCTTCCTTAAATTCTAGGAATGATCGTGTTATACAGAACATTAGTTCTAATTTTTCTATAGCAGCAATATATGATTTGTTTTGTATAGTAGAGTAGAAAAGGCTAGAATGGATAATGACATTCATTTGGCTTGTTTTGCATAATGCGCTCTTAACAAATGAAAGATAGAGAATCAAAAGCTTTACTTTGCATAGCCATTGTCAAATTTGTAATTCTTCGCGTGAAGATATTGATCATGTTCTTCATAAGTGTCATAGAGCAATTTGTGTTTGGTACAAGGTGATTCAATCTAAGTATCTTGTTTCGTTTTTAGATGTCCCCTTTGAGGTATGTTTCAAAACTAATCTCTCTAAACCTGAATTTTTTGAGAATGTTCTTTGGGCTACTTGGCTTAGGACTACTTGCTAGTTTTTGTAATACTAGAGGAATAGATAAGTTTTTGGTAGGGAAGATATCTTTCAAAGATCTTTAGTTGAGAAAATTACTATAAAAGCTAGAGAAATCCATTATGTTAATTCAGAATATGACATCAATTGGAAGATGAGCATAATGCTAAGGAGAGATTGATAGGGTAGAATCCCCTTAGGTTGTATTGATGTAAAGTTAATAGATATGGGTCTTCTAAGTTGACTTTGATAATATCTTTAGTTGGTAGAGTTATTATAAACCATTTGGGAAGGTAACTCATTGGTTTTATAGTGAATATTGGTGCTTGTTTAACTTTTGTGGCTAAGTTGTGAGGGCCTTTGCAAGGTCTTCAGCTGGTTTGAGATACAGGGATTAGAAAGGTAATTCTAGAAATGGACAATAAGAGTGTTGTGGATATGCTTAATGGTGGTATTGTCTTGGACCATCCTTATTAGAATCTATTGAATCCCATATTCCATATTCTAGACAAACAATGAGAAGTCAGAATATCTGGTGTTTACCGAGAATTACTAAGAAGAGAATCAATGTGCAAATGCTTTGCTAAATCAAGCTCCTAGCTGTTTTAATGATCTTCATGTTTCTTAATCCCCACCTATGATTGTCAAAGAAATTTTCCACCAAGATACCAAAGGAGTTATAGCTCCAAGGATTGTTATTGTGTAATCTTATTTTGAAGCTTTTCTACTTCTTTAACGAAAAAAAAAAAAGTAAAATCATCCCATAGGGTACTTGATCTAATGCATTGAATGATATGAGAAATAAAGATAAATAGATAAATAAATAACTCAAAGTATCACCTAATTAAGAAAATATTTTGCATAAAGTATATTTATACTTGGCAAAATATTATTCTTTAAACAATCCAACAGATCTAAATTTGATGTGAACAAGATTTATAACTTAACTTTACTAATCTTATGTTTCTATTTGTTTTGGTTTCTTTTCCCTTTTTATCCATCCACCTCTCAATTGATTTATTAAATTCACTTAGCAAGATACTCTTAGGGGTTGTAAACGAGTTGAGAGACTACGGACGAGCTACTTGAATTTAACTTGGTGATAATTTGAATTCGACTTGATTGCGACTGAGTCGAGTTTAAGTTCTAGCTACTCAAGTAGCTATTGAGTTTGAGTTTGAATTTTAAAATACCTTATTTAAGTAGCTTGTGAATCTATTCAAGCTTCTTATAATCATTATAAAAAAATTTGTGAAAGTTATGTTTTTCTCATTTTTTAAAGTCTATTTATTATACCTTTTTTTTCCTCTTTATATCCAATGGATCACATGTATTATATTTAATAATAAATCAACTAAAACTCTATTTTATTCTCAAACTCCAATTGATTTTTAAGTTTAATTCATTTATATAGGAATAATCAAGCATAATCAAGTCGAGTTTAAACTTAAAAAAATGAAGCTTGAGCGAGTTCAAGTCAAGCTTAAGCTTCGAGTTTTTCATTCAAATCAAGTTCAAGCTTCACACTATATCATTTCGACTCGACTTGTTTACAACCCTAGGTCCTACGCACGTAATACAATTTTTGTTAAAGGTTACATGTCTAATTTTATAAGTGTGATATGTAAATACAAATGAAATTGACATATACTATATGTACAAAAAACAAAAAATAATTGTTTTAAAAACTATTCTACTTTTATATGTGTCCAAATTTTATTAGCATTTATATTTTACATACCAGCTATCCAAACATATGATATATAATACCTATTAAAGTATTTTCATATTCTAATATTGTCACACTCCAAAATTTGATTTCTCGTGTATATACCTATTATCCAAGTATCCCCCATTTATATTTATGCCGGTTACTTATAATGTTGAGGGAACATCTTTATCCAAGAATTTGTCTAAATACCAATCCGTCAAATTAAAAATTATGCAAATACAAATTATATAAAAATACTTATAAGAATATAGACACAAAATTGCATCTAGTAGACACCATTTATGTATTTGCCCATAAATCACATGTCATACACATAATTTATGTACTTTCACAAAAGCTACATGTATGGTACTAGCACAAAAATCCCATGTTATACATCTTATTCATATTTTTTGTTTTTTGTTGAAAATAAAATCGTATATAGTAGATGTGGTTTTACGTTTATAATTGGCAATTAAAATTATATTATTTGTATTTAAATAATTTTTTCTAAGATTGATAACATATTTTTCATTCTTTTTATTCTATAGTATTTATCCCATTGTAGAATTACGTGTCATAAAAGTATGATTCTTTGTTACTCTATTACCTAATGCTCTGGCACACTGTTAGAACGCATATAAAAGATGAGTCAGGCAATGCATTAAAATTTTCCCAATGGAAACGAAAGAGGAAATAACTTTGTAACCTAATGACATTAATACTGGTTTTTGTTAAGTTTGAATTTTTCTGTTGTGAAAGAAAAAAGAAAAAGAAAAAAAAAAAAGACTAACAAATTAATAGTTAGATTTCCCATAAGTTTAAAAGAAATTTATCAACGGGTTGAAAAATGACCTTACATCTTATGGCACGATTTTTACTTTTACGATATTGACATATCTTATTTATTTATTTACTTAAGTATAAAAGGCATCTTAAATTTTGAAAATATATAAAAAGTGGTACACTATTATCAGACGGCTCATAAATTTAAAAAGTAAATAATAGCTTATAATAAAAAGTGCCATGCATTTGTTTGATCTATAAAAGATATTATCGTAAATAACTTAAAAATTGTATCTTTAATCAACCAAGTAAATTTAAAAAAGTATTAAAGAATATCGAAAAAACTTTTGATTCGTCCAAGAGATTGATTCATGGCATAGGACAAACGGAAGTAATTTTTCCTTCGAGGAAGTCACACAAATACAATTGCTTACCATATTGAGGGAATTCTTGACGAACTTTATGTCTTCAAGGCTGACAATGGTATGCACGAATCTTCTGGCTCTCATAATATTTTCAATCCCCCGACCACTGTTTATAGGAGTTTCTGTGTCCTTCAGATACATTAAAGTCGCCAAAAAATATGTGACATCCACAGCAGTGTAACACAGTAACTTGAAAAATGACCACAATCTGATAAAGATCCACCATAGCCCTAGCTTCCTCCTTGGATTTGCTTTTTTCTTTGTTGGAAAGCTTGGTAATGCTTGTGGATCAGAGGTCTTTCTAGTGCAAGCGAATACGAGAGACATGAGGGACACACCGTCACCCATTGAGTGGTGACTTCTAAATACACCTAACGCTTCTGCATCAGATGTCTTCACGTTCAGGATGTGGAATTCCCACAATGGTCTGGTCATGTCCATTGGAGTTTGAGCCATATTCGTGATGTAGTCGTCAATGAATCGCTCTGGTGATTCCATGTCAGGGTCCAAGTCAGGAACAATCACATGATCATCTATGTTTACTCTTGTTCTTACCCATTTTGCTTTTCCTCCTTTGTTAACATCACCGACCTGTTATTCAGTGGGTAAGTAAGTTAGATTTTATGGTAAATGTAGTTGCCACAACACCAATTTAGCATTAAAATTACATTTGATGCACACATATAAAAATTCGGATAAGTAAAGAAGAAGGGAGCCCATCTAATTTATGAAAAAGCTCATTACCTCCAAACTAGTAAAATAATCCCTAATTTGCATGAAGGGGCATGGTTCAAAGATAAACCATTTTCAAATACAATTTATGTCGTGAAAGATCAGTTCACATTTTTCAGAACTATCTTGAAAGCGTGTTGACTAGCTCCGTCCCCATTCTTTGTCTACCTAGGAACCGATTGTTTGATGATTTGGCAACCACCATGCCTCTATAATTGTTGGCTTTATCTAAGAAATTATAGATGAATTTAAATAGTCCTGCTTACAGAATCGATTCCAACAAAACCGACGATCGAACCATGTTTTCGTTTCAATTCACTTACTAAAATTTTTGAAGGTCCAAACGATTTATGGTACAATTGTCCGATTAATTGAACTGTCATAATCTAAATCGAAATCATACTTAAAAACGAAAAGGGTATATTTTGATTTTAAACACCAAGAAATAGCATGTCCCTAATCTCTAGACTGGCAAACCCCAAAATTTTATATGTGTCCCTTTTCTCCTTTCCAAACTTTCACTTAGGTGCAACTTTACTTTATAAACTTTTAAAGTATACTTTTTTATTCTCTAAACTTTCAATAATTGGTAGATTAAGAACAATTAATATTTTCCACAGAAAAATGTATACTTTGAAAGTTTTGGTTGGGGGTGATTATATCAGCACATAGATGAAAATTCAATACGTAATTTGCAATTTTCTCCTTTTGTAATAGTAAGTATTAATTATCCTTAGCCGTGTCAATTACTGAAAATTTAGAGAATCCATAAGTGTTCTTTAAAAATTCATAGAGTGAATCTACACCTAGGTAAAGGTTCAAGAAGTAATTTTCAATTTCCTGTTTACTTAATGTGTAGTGTTGATGATCTAGTAAAGAGTTTACAAGATAAGTTTTAGAAATAAGTTGAGCTTATTTTATCTGAGAGGGACTATTATTCCTGATTCTTTTGTTTTTTATATAGACATATGTGATCATAATCCACTGTTAAATATGCGCGCGCACGCGCACAGACACAAATTGACTTGAAATCTTGCATCAATTTGTATAAGTAAAAGTAACAATGACAAATATGTTTTTCTTAAGCGCAAATAAATGTGTTAAAACAGCCAAGCGTGATCAGAACAATTATGTGATTTCGAAATGGTTCGAATTGAATCGCATTTCAAGTATTTCGGTTGAGAACTCCTAATCAATAAAAATTTACAGTTTATTAAAGATCTAAACTGAACTAAATCATGCACAGCCGAATTTAAAATTAAATGATGCGTTCTCGTTATTGTCGTTTTAAAAGTTCACGAAACTTGGAAAGATATCGCTTACTTGTCTAATGGTGAATATGGAGGTTCGAAACATTGTGAGATATACGATGGTCAGAAGTTTTTAATCATGTTGTGGTCAACAAATGATTTTTCGTCGAAACTTTACTTAGCTAATTTCCAATAGTTCTATTGGAGTGAAAAACACATCTATCACATTTTACAAAATTATAAAAATACAAATTAAAAGAATTATCAAAATGCCATTGATGTATCGCATTTGAGGGTTGCGATACTATGATTTGCACGTGTATCGCATGTCTAAAATGAGACATAGCGATGTATTCGTGCAAACTTTGAAATGAGTCGGGCGTATATCACATGTTTAATATGTGATATAAGTATCGATACGTATCCCACTTCTAAAGTGCAATACACAACCAATACACATAAATTACACTTTCCAAAGTGATCGCATGTCAAATATGTGATATAATGTTGGTCTTTGTATAATTTTTTTATTCAATTGTATTTATGTATTTTATTTTCAAATTGATGTTAAATAAAAAAAAAAAAAAACTCACTTCTAGTAGTAGGTTGAGTTTATATTTCTATCACGGTATATATTTAATAATTTGTAATCGTATCGCCTGTAAATCAAACATTATAATTACAAATAATAATTGTTGGTAAAGTCATGCTAAGAACTACGTAAAACTATCAGTTTGATTCTAAATTACACAGGTAAAAAAAAAAAAAAAATCTTTTTGCAAAATTCCCTAGAAATTTTATTTTTAATTTTAATTTAATTTTACCTATTACTAATTTTTATCTATTTTCTATTTTCTCTTTTCGCTTTTATTATTTATTTTATTTTATTATTTTATCTTTTATCAATTATTATGACATATATACTTGAAGTTTAAAAAGAGATGTCTACATTTATTCGCCGCAATTGACACGGTTTCACTCTTTTTCATCACAAGAGCGTCCAAAGGTAATGGGAAAAGGTTAATCACACCATCACACGGCCAGGGTGCAGTCAATCCTTACTAGACATTAGCACGGGACGATTCCGAACCGCGAACCGCCCCGAACCGTCACCGGCGGTTCCTGAACCGGGAACCGCCCGGTGGGGTGACGGTTCTGAACCGGCGGGTCCAAACGGTTCCTCGTGGTGGAACCGGCGGTTCAACCGGGTCCGGAACCGCCATTCTGGACTCGGAACCGATGGTTCCAACCCGCCAGGAAAAAAAAAAAAAAACACAACCTACAACAAAACAGGAAAATGAAAAGAAAAAATGGGAGCGTGCGCGGCTGGATTTGGGAGGTGAGGGGGAAAGAAAGATAAAACCAAACGAAACAGGACCGCTTATTTTGTTTTTTTTATTAAAAAAAAAAACGGTTCCACAGGAACTGGAATCGAAAATACCAGAACCGGCGGTTCCTTGGAACCGTGAACAGCCCCGGCTCTAGCGGTTCCGGTTCCACGAAATGTGGCACCGTGAACCGGCGGTTCCGGTTCGGGTCCAGAACCGACTCAAACCGTGCCGATGTCTAATCCTTACGATGAAGAAGAGAGCGCACTTTTTCAAAATAAATTTGCTCGAAAATTCATTCTAATTTATTGTTGGTTTTTTAATAGGATGACAAAGATATAGATATTGAGTTTTCACATCAATGGAGGAAGGCAGGAACTGCTTAAAGTGGATCAACCTGAGAAAAGTGAATGCATATATGTAAGAATATCTAATTAAAGTTCAATGTTTATTTTAAGTCCTCTTTAGGTTGCTGGCCAAAAGAAACAGGGTCCTTTTCAGCATAGTACAATTAGAAAGTTGACTTTGTCATGTAGGTGTGTACAACTCATGATGTATTTGGGGATGCCAATTTGTGTTTTCTATGGGTTTCATTATATATTATTTCATTTCATTGTTTATTTATATCTATTCATGAATTGTATTAAAAATAAACAATTAATAATTTAAAATTATTATATGTTTATCGAAGAATTAAATCAATACAAGAATCTAGATCATCATTTATTCTTAACAAGTATATATGTATTTGCAAAAAAAAAACAAAAATGTACAAGCCAGTTGTTTTGCCCCATACCACATGATATGACATGGGTTGGTATTCTATTAGTCCCTAAAAGAAAATTAAAAATAAAGTCTTAAAATACCGTATCACGACAAAACTCCCATATTAGAACAAAGTTGGTACTTAAATAACTACTACATTAGGATGATACATATAATACTATATTAAAATAAAAGTACCATATTTTAAAAAAAAAGTACCACATTTAGATAAAAATGCCATAATTTAACAAAATAAGTACTCCAAAAAGTACAGTATTTAGATAAAAATACCACAATACAACGACTGAAAATATAGTTTTTGGCGATAAACCCCGCATCACATATGCTGCCAAATAGCTTAGCTCAAGATTTTGTATATATACTAGAGGCTTATAGATCTAAACAATCGTGGTAAGTAGCAACAAAGGTACGTAGAAACTCTCCAATCATTGTGGTCCAAAACCATTAAAAAAAAACTACACTTATCCTTATTTTCAATTTTTATTCTTATTTAAATGCACTAATAACTACGATCTCTTGAAATTATTTAATTTGTAGTATGTAACAATTCTAAAATTTTAACTATAATAAATAAAAATTAAATTCTAAAATATAAACACACACACATATATATTCCTGAAACAAACATATTACTAAAATAGGCATGAGCATAATTCAAAAAAAAAAAAAAAGAAAAGTAAAGGAAAATATTTCAGACAAATCGGATGCATTCGAGATTTTAGAAAGTTATCATGAAACATATCAATCTATGTCTACAGATGGTTTTAATTAATAAATAGTTCAACATGATGACACCATACCATCTTAGAGGAGCAACGGGGATACTTAATCAAGTTTTCCTGGAAACCTGCTTTGACGATGCTGGGATTAATCCTGGTCTTACATCCTATCTTCGCTATTATATACACAGTGGAAGGCGGTGTTTGGAACAAACGTGCTGCCGGACTAAGTGGTTCTTCTGCGGTATGTGTCTCATCTTCACCCGCCATTTTTTGGTCCTTACTAATTTCCCACTGGATAACAAGATATGCGTGAAACGAGAAAGAAGATGAAGAAATGGAAGTGATCGATGTGGGTTCTTGTGCCTCACAGCCAAATTACTCTAAGCGTTAATATAGGGAAAGAGGACAACCTAATACCTCCTACCGTGGACCCGTTGAATGCGGAATATTCGCAAAGTTAAAGTTCGTTTTCATTGGGACAATGGAATGAATAAAAAAGGGAGATTGTAGAAGAAAAAGAAAGTGGAAGGAATGAATGATCAGTGGATTTAAGTCCATTCATTTATTTGGATAATGAGGAAGAGTAAAATAGATGAAATCTTAATTGTTATAAAAAGAAAAAATATATATATATTAAATTATTTGTATACCCCTAAAAAATAATAAGTAATTTTAAAAAGAAAAGTATATGAGTAAATTAAAAAAAAAATCCTCAATTCCTCATTCTCTCCATTTTGAAAAAAAAAATGATAGGATCAAGAAAAATATTGCATCTATTTTTTTTTTCCCTTTCAAAGCAAATAAGATGGTCAAAATTAATCCCCTCTCATTTACCGCCCCTCCTAACTATTTCTTCATAATTCCCTTATACCAAACACAATGTTAAGGCCGAAAATGCAAATAATTGTAGTGTAACCATACTTTTTAACTTTCAAATGACAATGATCTCTAAATTTTAATAAATTGGTAAATAACACTAAAAGGTACATATGACCCTCTGATGCGGATGACAAGCTACTACGTCATCGGCTTTGACCAGCTATACTGCCTGCCTTGATCAGCCTTTAAGCAAGCCTATTTTGTCAGTCACACGATTTATTTGTATTTATTATTGGTCTAAATTGTATTTACTATTTTCCTTTTTAGATTTGTCTTTATTATTAGTCAATATTGCATTTATTACTTTACCTCTTTAGATTTTTCCTTTTTAGGATTTTTATGTAATAGTATAAATAGGCCTTTAGGTTTGTCTTTGAAAACAACTGATATTTAACATGTTTGATATTTAATTGAGAACATTTTCTCTGAATTTGCAATTGCCTAGCAATTGTGTGATTAAGTTCACGTTTTGAAATCAATCGTAGTTATTGATTTCTGTTATTCAACACTTCCACGCTGTGTCAGATTGGTATCAGAGCAAGGTGAGTTCTTGCAAAGATGGCAATTAACGTCAGCGTTGATGGCGGTCACGTCTTCGACGATGTTCGAGATGTGGAAGTCCTGAGAGCCAAATCCTTGGGTCAAAGGGTGGTATTGGGTAGTATAGATCAGAGATTCCGGCGTTATGAGCAACGCTTTGATGATCAGATCAAGCGATCTAATACCAACAGGAACAGGAATGGTTATGGAGACACTAAGGGCAGAGTATGCTCACGGCGATCCTGTTGTCAGACCTGTTGCTGCAAATCGTAGGTGTCAATAGAGGTAAGTGTTGTGATTTTAATGATTATTACAAATATGATTCTAAGGAAGAAGATGAATTGATAGGAAGAGGAACAGCCACGAAGACAGGGTGGTGATGGCAATTTTGGAAGAGATATTCCATATTTTAGAGGAGAATTAGGGATTAAGGATTTTGTGGATTGGATTGCTAAGGTTGAACGGCTTTTTGATATTATAGCGGTGCCAGAGGAGAAAAGGGTAAGATTGGTAGCATGTATGCTTAAAGGCTATGCATCTGTTTGGTGGGAAAGGTTACAAAAAAAGTTGAGTCGTGAAGGCAAAAACCTGTTAGGACATGGTTTAGGATGAAGATATTATTAGAGGATGAATTTCTTCCTCTTGATTATGAGGAAATCATATCTCAACAGGACCACAGATGTCATCACGAAAAGAAATCGATGCATAAATATTTTGCAGAGTTTATGACATCGACGCAAAGTAATGATTTGAAAGAGGAAGATGTTCCCAATCCAAAAGAAAATGGGAAAGAATACATAAAAGAGACTCCTACAGTTGAAGGAAGACCTGTGGTTGAGAAAACTAAACATCCACCAATTATTTCCATTGAACCTGATAAAAGGGGACTTGTTCCTGATGTATTGTCTGAAATTACCATGAAAGATACTAAGACACTTGAAGTTATTGAAAGTAAACCTATGAAAACACTAGCTCAAGAGGAGAAAGCAAATGAATTAACTGTTGTTGAGCTAGAGAAAAAGCTGATTGAAGAAGTTGAAGATAAAGAAGAGAAAATAGATGAAGTGGTCGAAAAGGAAGCAAAGAAGGAGCTTGAAAGTAAACAAGTTGAGATTGAAAACAAGAAGAAAATAGATGAGGAAGAAAAGGCCGATCTTCTGGTAACTTTAGATGCTGAGGTTGTAGGGTTCGAGCCATTAAAAGAATTATATGAAGCTGATGCAAGTGTCAAAGAGATTTGGACTGATATATTTCCTTTCTACCCGGACGACTCACTGTTATATTCAGACGAGAACTCGGGGTTAAGTTCTTTACAGGTGCTTTGGGCTAGGTTTGACAAGTCAGACAGCGAAGGGGAGATTAAGATAGTGCTTCTACTAGCATATTGATTTAGATTTCAGGTTTGGAATGCAGAAGAAGCTGATATTGTACGTGACTTAGTGTCTAGAAATGATGGTCCTGTTTCATTTATGCAAATGATACCAAATCCATTTCCAACAAAAAGAGTGGATGACAAGTTTGTGGAGAGCCGTCCACTTCTGGTAATATCCACTGATTGTCGTGGTGGCACTAATTACCAGGATGGTTTCACAACCCAATGTAATGGAAACATTCCCAGCTAGAATGACCATGGGAATGGTTGTTTTGTGCCAACTGCTGTTAGGTTTTATTCTTTGAAGTCCCAATCTTATGTACATGTTTTAAAGTTTAGATCGGCCATTTATTCTGTAAGGTGCAACTCTCGAGTTGTTGCTATATCTCAAGCCTCTCAGATACATTGCTTTGATGTGACAACCTTAGAGAAAGCATATACAATTCTTACAAAAGCTATATCTTCAGTATCTCCTGGTTCATGAAGGGTTGGATATGGGCCTCTTGCATTAGGTCCCAGATGGGTGGCTTATAGTGGAGCTCTTGCTTTTGGTTCTAATCCTAGGTGGGTCACTCCACATCATCTTACACCATCTACAATCTTATCCAGTTATCCTTCTAATGGTAGCCTGGTTGCTCATTATGCAAAAGAATCTAGTAAACAAATTGCTGCTGGGATTGCTACTCTCAGAGACATAGGTTACAAGAAATTATCCAGGTATTGCTCTGAGAAACTCTCTGAAGCAATAATCTTCCACAGTTTATCAGTGCTAGTGGGAAAGGGTCTGGAGTGATCAATGGTCATGTGCAAGAAGCATATAATGCTGATGTTAGGGATATTATCAATAAATCTGTGGTTGTCCAGTTTAGAGCACACAAAAGCCCTATATCTGCATTATGTTTTGATCCTAGTGGGACACTTCTACTGACTGCATCCAATCAGGGCCACAACATCAATGTATTTAAAATTATGCTTAGACTCTCTGGAAGCGCTTCTACATCTAATGTTGGAGGTGCTATACATCTCTACAGGCTGCAATAAGGTGTTACAAATGCAGTAATCCAGGATATCAGTTTTAGTGATGATAGCAACTGGATAATGGTCAGTTCCTCAAGGGGGACTAGCCATCCTTTTGCATTGTGTCCCTATGGAGGATTACCAAATTTTCAAGCTCCAGACTCCTTTACTGCCAAAAATAATGGATTATCTTCTGTGAATAAGACATCAGTTCACTGGCTGCATAATTCAGATATTCAACTAGATACCGTACCAGGCCTCTGTACTAAGGGTTCTCCAGTTACTCTTTCTGCAATAAGTAGAATAAGAAATGGAAATGGTTGGAGAGGCAGGGTAAGTGGTGCTGCTACAGCTGCAACTGGACAAGGGAATTTCCTGTCTGAGGCTATTGCTTCGTCTTTTCACAATTGCAAAGGAACTGATGGTTTTGTTGATAAAAGCTACCTGAAGGCCAAGTATCACCTCCTGGTATTCTCTCCTTCTGGTAGCATGATCCAGTATGCGTTACGAATAGTTGGTGGTCAAGATTCCTTGTCAAACATGGCTGGATCCAATGCATATGAAGCAGAATCAGATAGTGATGGAAGGCTAGTGGTTGATGCAATCCAAAAATGGAATGTCTCCCAGAAACAAAACCGAAGGGAATGCGAAGAGAATTTTGATATATATGGTGAGAATGGGAGTGTAGATAGCAAGAAGATATATCCTAAAAGAATGATAAAGGGAAATTGTTTTGCTCCTGGAGCTGGGGATGTCGGCTCAAATCCTAGGATGAGCCTTGAGGAAAGGGACCACTTTTATATTTCCCAGGCTGAATCATAGGTGCATCAATCTCAAATACCACTGTGGGCAAAACCGGGAATCTACTTTCAGTCCATTTTGGAAGAAGGAATGAAATCTGATGAGGAAAGTGCTTTTGGGAGCGAAATGGAGATAGAGAGGATGGTGAACCGTATGATTGAACCTAATGGAGATGATGATGTGAAGAAGATGATGAAAACTGTGAGCGCGCTCAGGTGATTAGAAGGTTGATATCGATACCCAAGGAGGTAGAAGAAAAAAATGAGCAATTACAGTTTCAAGATTCACTACCTGAGGATAATATTATACGCCTGTGTATGTCTAAAGAAACTCATAGCTTTCAGTTCAAGAGGCCACAACTAGATGAGATAGCTGATGTAGTAGATCCGATTGACAATGAGGTGGAGTTACAAGGATTAAATGCTCGTCAGTGCATTCATGAGAGTTTGATTTATTGCAATTTTAAGATATTTGGAAGATTATTAATCTGGAGGAGATTTTCAAATGATCCAAGGAGTTCGAGAATGGATATACTTCAAATTCCCAATATAGTTGATATATTTTACTTTATACTTCTTAAAATTCATTTTTGCATATTCATATTTGATCCTGGAGGATACTTATTCATGATTCCAAATTTGTCTTTGTCGTCCGATGGTGAAAACCCCTTTATATCCAGATTCAACTCTAAACTCGAGGACGAGTTTTTTTTTCAAGTGGAGGAGAATGATGCGGATGACAAGCTACTATACCGCTGGCTTTGACCAGTTACACTGCCTGCTTTGACCAGTTACACTGCCTGCCTTGACCAGCCTTTAAGCAAGCCTATTTTGTCAGTTGTCACATGATTTATTTGTATTTATTATTGATCTATATTGTATTTACTATTTTCCTTTTTAGATTTGTATTTATTATTTGTCTTTATTATTAGTCAATATTGTATTTATTGGTTTAACTTTTTAGGATTTTCATGTAATAGTATAAATAGGCCTTTAGGTTTGTCTTTGAAAACAACTGATATTTGACATATTTGATATTTAATTGAGAAGATTTTCTCTGAATTTGCAATTGCCTAGCAATTGTGTGATTAAGTTCACATTTTGAAATCAATCGTAGTTATTGATTTCTGTTATTCAACGCTTCCACGCTGCGTCACCCTCTAACTTTGATTTTGGTGTAAAAACATCTCTCAAATGTATTAAAATATAATTTAACACTCCCAAAACTTGGTATTAGTCTGTTTTTACTAAATTAGGAAAATACAATGACTTTTATATTGTAATTGATAAAATTTTACTTGGTTATTTGCATCATTCAAAAACTTAGGAGTATATCCTTATTCAAGTTTAAATTTAAGGGGCTATTTGTAGTTTTTCCAATCATATATGGTCGACCAAATGATTGTGTCAATTGTTAGTTTAATTTTATTTGGACTAGCATAAGCCAACGGTTAATTTAAGGATTAATAGAATGTTAGATTTGATTTTGCTATTGGGCAATTTTATAATATAACCCATGTATATTTTTACCAATTCTGTTTTATCAGGTTATTAAGCACTTAACCATATGGTGGATTAAATTATTGTTTGTGCGCTTTGTTACTAGATAGCCCAATAATGTGTAGGATAACCCATATTCTCATAATATATAAAGAGAGGTCCTTACTCTCTGCATATATAATTGTGTTGTGTTTGCCCCATTCAAAATACAATGAGAGAAAACACTACAGGCTAAGAGAATAGTAAAACTCTCTTATTTTCTAAACATTTTTTGCTGATCATACAAATGGATTCATTATTAGGTGTGTGTCAACATCTTATCTTTATTAAATTAACATACCGCAATGTGATTACATGTAATATTTCAATTAGGTTAAATAAATAAATTATGTATTGTAATACTTCAATTGGTATAAGAGCCATGTATAATCACTTCGTGGCTATTAATTTGCTTAGTTGATGCTGTTGCTATTCTATTAAATAAGAAACCCTAATTATTAAGAGTTATGAAATTGATTTGAATCTATCCAAGATTAAAGTATTTTTTAGGGCAAATATAATTTGTTTACCTTTAATATGATTCGTGGCCTGACACATTGGCTAAAATAAAAGGTTGATAAAGTTTCACTCTTTCGTTCAGATCTTTTGTGTATAGCTAACATGTCGTGTTATCTTCTTTATTTTATTTTATTTTTTGAAACTTTAACTTTTCAAGGAGAAAACAAATAATTTTATAATTTTTGTTTGGCTCTTCACTATACCAATTATGGAATCTCCTCCGTAATGATTAATAGATTTGGTTTGGCTCTTCCTAGTATGCATTACAACCTCTCCTCCGGTCATTTTTTTAAGATACCTTTTTGAGTCAATGCTTAAGCTTTCTACTTTTTGAGGAGCAACACGAACATGCTTTTATTATTTTTTTCTTTTAAATAATTTATTCATTAACTTTAATTTATTTCCATCAAATGTACAAAGGCTGAGATAATAAAGAGTAAGATGATGTGCTTATTGTAATTCTATGTGATTGTGTGTCTGTCTATTGTGATACTAATCATATAGAATATTGACTGAAATTAGATTAATATTTGATTATAAATATTAATACTTATGTTGAATTTTGTGAATGATGTTCATACATTATCCATATGTCGTTATTATTAAGATTATATTGGTGTATATATACATACACATTAAATGTTATATACTTGAAATTATAATATCCCATTGGTGTTAAAAATTTTAAGTGTACAAGTTTGACATTTCTTTTAAATTGGTTATGTATTGCAATTAAGACTTTTTAGGTGGGATTGCAAGAGCATAATAATTTGCAATCCAACCAATCATTTAAGTGTTTGGGATTAGAACAGAGTTTATCTTATGAAAAGTTTTGATTATTATATGTATTTTCTTTTTACTTATGTTATGGGATTCATTATCAGCTACTCCACCTAGTCCTTTGATTATTGTAAAAACTTTGAATGGGACAAATTTTGAGGAATGGGCTGAGTCTCTAAAGATGTATTTAGCCATAGCAGATATGGATATGGCTCTAAGAGAAGATAAACTTGAGGTTTCACAATTAGCAATAGCCGATCAAACAAAAAAGGAAAAGAAATG
Organism: Combretum micranthum; assembly: GCA_024138025.1. Classification (NCBI taxonomy): domain Eukaryota; kingdom Viridiplantae; phylum Streptophyta; class Magnoliopsida; order Myrtales; family Combretaceae; genus Combretum; species Combretum micranthum. The sequence continues at coordinate 148,203 of JAMXBD010001137.1, read as the reverse complement.
GCTGCATTCAAATAGAGTATGCATCATGGTGATGAAATATACTATTGAAAAATCTATTAGGCAATGTATTCCAGAGACTGAAGATGTAAAGGAGTTTTTTATGGCATTTAGTGAGAAGTTTGTGAAGTTTGATGAAGCTGAAAAGATTACTACCTTTCCCTTTTAGAGAAGACTATTTATGATGGTGACAGTGGTGTGCGTGAGCACATAATGAAGCTCATTCACTATTACAACAAGCTAAAATCTATGAAAGTACATATGGAAGATAGCTATTTTTTTTGCGAGCAATAGAATCTTTCCCATCACAGTTTGATATGTTAAAGACTACTTATAATGCTTAGAAGGAAGATTGGAGCATAAATGATCTAATTGCCATTGTTAGCCAACAAGAAGAGTCGATGAAGAAGGGGAAGACTCATTCTATTCAATTTGTTTCTAAATCATTTGTAGGGAATGGAAATAATACGAAGAAGTTTAAGAAGGTTCAAAGGGACAACAAATATTTTGAGAAAAGGAGAGATAACAAAAATGTGCAGCATCCTGGCCTAAGAAGGCATCATTCAAGGGGAAGTGTAATTTTTGTGATGAGTATAGGCACAAATAAGTTAATTGCTTCAAATTTAAGAGTTGGTTAGGGAAGAAAGAGAAAGGTACACCTCTAGCTTTAGCTTGTTTTGAATCAAGTTTAGTTGATGTTCTTGCAAATACATGGTGGTTGGATAGTGGTGCCATAGTTCACATTACGAATAGTTTGTCGGGTTCAAAAACAAGTGGATAACAAATCAAGGAGAGGAATGTGGTATTGGAAATGGAGATAAATTAAAAGTATAGAATTTAGGAGTGGTTGATTAAGATTGTCGTTTGGTCATGTATTAGAGTTAAAGGACTTTGTCCATGTACCTTCTATGAGAAGGAATTTGATTTTAGTCATTATGTTAAGCAAATATGGTTACTCTTTCTTGTTCAATACTGGGAAAGTTGCTATTATTACAATTCTACTATGGTTGGTTTAGGTTATATGTGTGATGGTTTATACATGGTTGAATGTGACTCTAATTTTCATAGTATAATGAACTCTGTCATTAGGGTTAAACGAGGCAAGACATATGAAACTTCCTCCATGTTGTGGCATAGGTGTTTGGAGCACATTTCTAAATATAGGATAAAGAGATTAATCAATCAATATGTTTTACATAGATTGATTTTTCTAACTTTGGCACTTGTGTGGATTGTGTTGAAGGAAAACTCACTGCTAAAGCTAGAAAGAAAAGTGTACCTAGGAGTCAAGATACTTTAGAGTTGATTCATATTGATATTTGTGGACCCATTTCCCCTGCTGCCATGGGTAATTTCCGCTATTTTATAACATTTATTGATTATCACTCTCGTTATGGGTGGGTTAATCTCTTGCATGAGAAATATGATTCTCTTGATGCTTTCAAAATTTTTAAAGCTACTGTTGAATTAAAATCTAGCAAAAGAATAAAATCTATTATATCAGATAGAGGTGATGAGTTATATGGTAGATATGATGAAACTTGTAGAAATCCAGGCCCTTTTGCTAAGTTTCTCCAAATTTATGGTATATAGGCTTAATACACAATGCCTGGGACTCCTCAACAAGATGGAATTGCTGAGAGGCGCAACGGTACCCTCATGGATATGGTAAGATGCATGCTAATACATTCCACTTTACCAAAGTTCTTGTGGGGTAATGCCTTAAAAACAACAGCATATATTTTAAATTCGGTGCCTGGTAAACCTATACCTAAAACTCCTTATGAGTTATTCATTCGAAGGAAACCAAGTTTGAAACATTTTCATGTTTGGGGTTGTAAGATAGAAGTGAGACTCTATAACCCACAAATAAGGAAGCTTGATCATAATACTGTTAATGGCTTCTTTATTGGCTATTGTGGGTTCAAGAGGTTTCAAGTTCTATTGTCTTCGCATACTACTAGGGTCATTGAATCTAATTGTGTTGTTTTCTTTGAGGATGACTGATATGGTGGAAGTGAATACCACGTAATTGATGAGATGAATAATCCTTCATTCCTTTGCTGCTTGCTTTGCCTTAAGAATTAATTGAATCTCCTATGATTCTTAATAATACGTGGTTCCACAAGATAATGCCAATCCTTCATTGCCAACATTAGATCATGAAGATCAAAATCAACACAATGGTGGAGTCCTATTGAGAAGGCCACAAGGATTAGAAGACTGCAATTTATGATGATTTCATGGTGTATTTGAAGAGCATGAATTCGATAATAATGACGATCTCGAACCTCACTTTTCAGGAGGCTACTCATTTCATGATCATTCTCATTGACGGAAGCAATGCAAGATGAATTAGCCTCTATGCATAAAAATAAAGTTTAGGATCTTGTTAAGTTGCTTGCTAGTTGTAAAACTGTTGCTTGTAAATGGGTCTTTAAGACTAAAACATCCAAATGGTGAGGTTGAACGATACAAAGTTGATTAGTGGCTAAGGGTTATACTCAAAGGAAAGGTAATGACATAAGGATACTTTCCCCCAGTTTATACTAAAGACTCTTTTAACGTTGTTATGGCTTTAGTAGCCCATTTCAATCTTGAACTTTATCAAATGGATATCAAAACTGCCTTCTTAAATGGTGACTTATCTGAAGATGTGTATATGGATCAGCCTGAAGGATTTAAAGTGCAAGTAAGGAACATTTGGTGTGCAAATTGAATAGGTCCATCTATGGGTTAAAACAAGCCTCTAGATAGTGGTACCTAAAATTTGATCATATTATTACTTTTTTTAAAGAAAATATTGTAACCAATGCGTTTATTTAAAGAATAGTGGGGGTAAATTCATCATTCTTATGCTTTTATGTTGATGATATCCTCCTTGCTAATAATGATGTATGTCTTTTGAATGAGACTAAATGAATATTGACTGGTCATTTCGACATGAGAGATCTTAGTGATGCCTCCTTTGTTTTGGCATACAAATTCACCGAGATAGATCTCAAGGTATTCTTGGCCTGTCTCAAAAAGCATACATAGAAAAGGTTTCAAAAGATTTAATATGCATTCATTCTTCTTGTGCATCACCTGTCTAAAAGAGTGAGATACTCTCAAAGGCCTAATGTCCTCAAAATGATGTTAGTAAATCTAAAATGGAAATATCCCTTATGCTTCTACTGTTGGTAGTCTAGTATGCAGGTTAGTACATGCCATGACATTGCTTTTGTAATCAATACTTGGAAGATATTTGAATAATCTATGAGAAATCATTAGAGAGCTACAAAGAAAGTCATGAGGTACCAACAAGGTACAAAGGACTATGCGTAATTATTGAAAGACCAAACATTTTGAGATGATTGGTTACTCTGATTCAGACTTTGCTGTCGCTTTGGTGATAGAAAGTCTACTATTGGATATGTGTTCATGTCTGTAGAAGGAGTTGTTTCTTGGAAAAGTGTTAAACAAACACTTGTAGCTAATTCTACAATGGAGGTAGAGTACTTAGCTTGTTATGAAGCTACTTACTAGGATAATATGGTTAAGAAACTTGATATATGGATTTCATATTGTTGATAGTATATCAAAATCTTTAAACATTTATTGTGATGACAGTGCTGTTGTTAGTTTCTCTTAAAGTAATAAAACTTCAGCTCATACCAGGCATTTTGACGTTAAGTACTTATTTGTTCGAGAGAAAGGTTGTGGCACATTGAACATATTTCTATAGAACATATGCTTGCGGACCCACTAACTAAAGGCTTTGTTGTTTAATTAAGTCTTTTGATAGTTTGGGTTAGTGGGAGTCATATGGCCATTTGAAATATTTTAATTTTGAAAGATGATCAATAAATTAAACCTTTTAGTCTTGCGACTATAATTATGAGTTATTGTTACTTTTGTTGCAATATAATTTTGTTGAACATTCTTTTGTTGTTTTATATGGCATTGTTTATATTAGAGACATTCTGGCCTCATCTCATTTTGTTAAGTTATGTTCTTTAATTATTTACGATGAAAACTTAGCGATCATGCAGGGAGATGCTAGGACCATTTCTATTGAAATTTGCCTATTAATCACATTTGTTTAGCATTTATTTTGGTTCCCACATTCCACATTTACTTAAGACATCGGGAGACTAGAACTTGGCATATATGACATTGATATCCCCATCATATACAATATTCAACAATGTTAGGAACCTTTACTCTCATTTTGGACTTAGGGGTTGTTGGTCAAAAGTGCTTACTTATTATTTTAACATTCTTTGTGGCCACATTAATATATACTATTGTTGTTATTAATAGTTAACATATGTTGTCAAAGTAGGAGATTGTTAATTTAATTTTATTTAGAATAGCATAAGTCAACTATTAATTTAAAGATTAATAGAATGTTAATTTTTATTTTGTTATTGGGCAATTTTATAAAATAACACATGTATATTTTTATCAATTATGTTTTATTGGGTAATTAAGTACTTAACCATATGGTGGATTAAATTATTGTCTATGGGCTTTGTTACTGGATGGCCCAATGATGGGTAGAGTTATCCATATTCTCATAATATATAAGAAAATGTCCTTACTCTCTGCCTATATAAGAGTATTGTGTTTTCTCCATTAAGAATACAACCAAAGAAAACACTATAGGCCAAGAGAACAGTAAATCTCATCTATTTTCTAAACATTTTTTTTCTAATCACACAAATGGATCCATCATCAGGTATATGTCAACATCTTATCTTTATTAAATTAACATGTCGCAATGTAATTACATGTAATATTTCAATTAGGTTAAACAAATACATTATGTATCGTACTACTTCATCAATTACTTACATTTTTTCAATCCTTTTCTTCAATGCAATGTTTTTTCAAAATAGCATCAAAATATTTATAAGGTTATTAGATACACACTTCGGTGTCTCTGATGTCTTTAACTTTATATTTTCTAGATACACCATTTTATACATATATTATTTACTATTTATCCACTTAACTTTCCAATATCCGTCCTAACGCCTACATAGTTGCATTAATTTTTATCAAAAACTACTTTTCCAAAAATTAAATAGCTAATATATACTATTTTTGAATAATCTCATTAATAACATATTTATTTAATTATTTTACATTTTTAAGCACTTGCAGCACAGATGTGGCATGGTTAGTATACGTTAATCGACATCCTTCACCACATAACACCCAACTAGTATAAACTATACACAGCTTATATCTTGGGTTATCAAATTCCCAATTCTATTTAGAAATGAAATATATAAAATTGTTGATAAAATTATGCAAAATTATATAAAATTGAAAAAAAAATGTTGAATCATATAACTAAAACCATATTGCAAAAAAAGTCCACACCTAAGTAATTTTTAGTCACTTTTAATTAAGAAAAATTTTATAAAACCAAATGAGTTAACTAGCAATATTAACAACCATATGTTCATTAAAATTAATATATATATAGAAGAGCATACAAGTGTTAAGAAAAATCCTTCCAAAATCACGCTTCGATTTGCTATATCCTCGACAAGTAGACATAAAATCGTACAGCAAACCTTGTGTGGATTTATGAATTCTCGAAAGAAAAGAGTCTAAGGTATCTCTAATATTTTATTATTTTACTCCTTTTCTCCCTTCTGGTCAGCAAACACAATTTTTTTTTTTTTTTCTTTTCTGTTGAGCAAATTTTCCTGAGAGCATGTATAATGAAAGTATTTGACACAATTCTTCATATCAAGGACCTTATTTTTTTAAAGCTCATCACCATATAGTAAAATCCTTGTAAAATCTAAGGTTTTTTCATGAAAATTTCTATAACGTTCTTGGTCTTTCTAATATTTTGACAAATGTCATAATTAACCAATGGAAAAACGAAACAAAAAAAGGTATAAAATCAAGGAAAAAATAATTAAAATATTAAATAAATGACTTTGGATAAATTAAAGAGGCCTTTAACAAGCTGGCATGACAAATACAAACTCTAAATAGGATCTTTACATTGTCCATGCTTTAACTAAGAAGGCTTTGATTAATTGGCAAGATGGTACATAACCTTTTGCCAAAATAATGGAAAGGCACATCCTTGATACAATTTCCTTTTTTTTTTTTTTTTTTTGTGGCTGAAGATTCAATTTCCTAAACTAAAATTCTTATTATTTTTTTTTATCTTTGGCAAATGGCCAACTAAGCCAGAAGAATAATGAATAGATAAATCTACCGTATTCGTAAGCGTTATTAATTACTATATATTTTAATAATGTTTATTAAAGTCAAATAAAACAGTATATTAGCAACATTTATGGCGAAAAATAAAATATGTAATAATATCATGTTATTTGAGATTTCTATTATCTATTTTGCTATTCTTTTTAAATATATAATTTCAGAAATTTTTTTCCCACCTCTTCAATGTGATTTTTCCCTTAATGGTATCTCATAGTATTAATTGGAGCCGTGTCCTTTTACATAGATGACGTACCTTTTTAGCAGTTACAATTTTTACACAATCTAATGCAAAAAAAAAAAAAAAAAAATGGAACCTACGACTTCTCCCATTCATATAGTTTGCTCTTATATTTGGAAACATTATGATCTTTGATGCATTATTAAATCTTTAACATATTTATAATTTTTTATCATGAAATGATTGTATTTACAATGTTTTAATACAATATATAATATACTGTTACCGATATGATTTTTCTATATATTTTTGGAACTTCTGGTTTTTTTGACCCCGGTGAACTTCTGGTACAAAATGCACATCTTTGCACTGATAGTATAATCCAACACAAACAAGTATTGCCCTCCTCACTCATAATGCAACACCTTTTTCTCTTCAGTGAGCAAGCCAAAGCCAAGCAACGCTAGACAAAATATTGTATTTTCAGGTAACGGGTGTGCTGCCAAATTCATCTTGAGTCCACATCATGATGCTTGTTACCAACCTCAATCTTGCACATTACCTCATTAGCTGATTTCATTGATAATTCTCCAATAACTTGATGGTTTCAGGACATAATATCTTGTGTGTACGAGGTGGAATCTTTCGACAAGCCTAGCTAGAGATTTATTAACGTGATCATACATGGGATATCCAATGAGATTTTCATCCCATTCATTAATGTTCTTCCAGACCTTTGCTAAATAGTTCGTTCAAAGTGGTTTTGTCAATGGGCATAAAGGCATCCTTGTACCAGCCTACCTATAGACAAGCAGGAGGACTAGAAAAGACTTTATTTGCCATTTCTTGGTCTAACCACACTGATGTGTGACCCAGTCCGCCAAGCCTTTTCGGAGGGTAAGAGGTACCGATGTATTTCACCCACTAATGCCTTTGTTCCTCATATAGTCTCACTTGGAGTTAACTAAATTTTCCCAAGGGACCTTTTTTGTTCGTAATTTCTAGACAAGACTCCCAATACAAGCTCTGTTACAATGTATCAAATTCCATGTTCCAAGCCCACCCATCTACTTCGGTAGAGTTACCCTCTTCCAGCCAATACCATGAAACTGTTTCTTGTCTTTATTGAAAAACCAGGAAAAAAAAAATCTCGGACATGTTTTTCTATCTTATGAACAAGGCTAGCAGGTAGAGGAGTAGATTGGATATAATAGTTTAATGTACCCTCAATAACAAATTTAATTAGTACCTATCGACCTGATGTGCTCACATTGTTTGACTTCTAACCAGAAAGTTTCATATCGATCTTCTATAATATAGTATGTCCAAAATGCCTTGATTATTCCAAGTCTTATAACACCTATATTCCGAGTAGGGTAAGATTACAAGGCTTCACATACATACTAACCAGAAAGTTTAGACATAAAATGTGCTCTACGTGACCTCCATATATGGCCTGTGTATGAAGGTTGTGTATGTGTATTTCTATATCAATACATATAATGTAGATAAGGTCCTACCCGACCCCCGTACAAGGCTTATGTATGAAGGTCGTATATGTGTAAAAACGAATAAAATAATGAAAAATGGATACCAAACCTAGTCTACCCCACCCCAAGCACCACTGTGCATAAATGACCATATAAAGCCTTTGGAATATGTTTTAGTATCTCCAAGCCATATAAACCACTTTCACTATTGAATAGCTAACTACACGAGTTGTAATAGTTTGATGTGTATGTTACAAATTTCCCATTTTTTGAGGAATCCATACTACCACTTCAGTAATCTACTTAACTCATTTCATTTAAGTTTGAAAAGGTTGTGCAAAGGACCTAAGGTGTAATATGCACTAATATTGACGAAAGAATTGCTTGAATTGATGCTTGTGTGAATTGTTGCTTTTACTAATATCTTACTTGTCTGGAGTGGAATATATAATGGTTGATCACCCTAAATTTATTAATGATTGGGCTATAATTAAAATAGGGACATGCATTACATGACATTACATTTCATATGCCTTCTCCATCCAATAATGGGATGACACGGAAATTTAAGTTATAGATATATATCCACTTCATTTAAGTTAAGCCACCTCCGGATTGAGTATCTTAAGGCCTCCTTGAGGAAAAATTAAGTTAATAAGTTTCGGTTTCGTAAAATAGACTAAATGATATGGGAAGTCATGGACTGTGAAACTACATCAAATCATCGTCTCGAGTCCAATGTAAGCCACCCGAATTGAGCACCTTAAGGCTGTCGTAGGACTTGTGATAAGTGAATTTAAGTTTGGATGATTTGGATATTGATAGAACTAAGTATTCCCCAAACTTTAGATCAAGGAGGGGTAAATCCTGGACCTCATGCCGATTACTGGAAGACTGCATGCGATGTTTGCATTGCATATGATTGTACATACATAGCATGTGTTTGATAACTTATTTACTTACTTGTTGAGTAGTCATGAGGATATTGCACTCCCATCTCATTGAGATGTGGTTTTGTTCACACCTTTATAGTGTGACTTATCATGTAAATACCCCAAGATAGGTTTATAACCTAGCTAGGCGCACCACTCCGGTAAGCCAACTGACTTTGGGATTCTTAGAGAAATTTTTGCAAGAGAGGCCAGGCAGAAGAATTACCTATGTTACATCCTGATGTTTAAGTCTTTTTAGATATAGTATATCTTTTTTTATTGAGTAATTTCAATTAAGAAAGACAATTAATGTGATGATAAGACGACATTTGTAAAACCTTACTTTTGTTAAAAGTGCTTAGTTTAATTCCTAAGTATTATTGTTAAGATGGTTCGCGAATTAGAATCGCCTGTTTTGTATTGTCTTCATATTTATTGAAAAACAAAAAAGAAAAGCTAGCTTCTCCGGCATCTAATATTTATTTTTAAACTATTGATTCTAAATGAAGATGTGGTCTGTTTCACTGTTAACCTGTACAAAATGGAGGGAAAATAAAAATCATTTATTGCATGTCGTAGTCTTGCCAAACTGGTGCATTAATAATAAAAATCATTTATTGCATCTCGTAGTCTTGCCAAACTGGTGCATTAATAATAAAAATCATTTATTGCATGTCGTAGTCTTGCCAAACTGGTGCATTAATAGTCTTTTAGGTTTAACCCTAAAATTTTATTTTCTTGTACAATACTAATATGCTTTTAATGTTTCCCACTACGACTCAACATATACCATATTTTGCTGTTAATCTGTAAAAAGTATAAATAAATTATTCGATGCATGTTTGTCATCATTTGGCTAGGCTAGTAAAGAATAAAGGCCTACAAAGTCCATATACCTTTAGTTTTCAATAATCTAGTGTTTAAACTTTTGTTTTGGGCAATTCAGTACTTATCTTTTCTATGTAATGTCTCAATTAACATAAAATGAATGGCATTTACATTTTTTCACATTTAAGTAGTGATAATTTAATTTTTATTGCATTTTAATGTTTATATTTTATTTTTGATAAATTTTATTATTTTTTATTGATTACTCAATTAAAAGATTAATTCTTTTATTAATAAATTATTTTAGTAATAATAAAAAATATACTTATATTTAATAATTTCAACCATCAATAATTTTTTGTGTATCTTCTTCGATTTTGATTAAAGCTTATATTGTTAAAAGAACCTAACATCAACTTTATTAAAAAAATAAAAGGTCTTCAAAGTGAAAAGATCCTTAATAAGCTCACTTAGCACACTGAAATTCTATACATGCTTTAACTAAAGTGGCTGTAGTTATGATGCAGGAAGTTAACCCCCCTCCTTGACCTTGTAATAAGAGGTTTTCATGGTATGTCCCTAGTCTAGATATCATAATGTATCGCTTGAAGAGCTTTCTAGTCTCAAGGGTAATAGGGAAGTCCCCTGTTCTTCAGGAATGAAAGTAAGTCTCTAGTCCTTAAAGAACCAATTGTGCCAAGAGATTTTCTATTGTTAATTCTTACACAAGGCTAGGGAAGTTCTTGGTCTTAGAGGAGCGTGTGATGCTTGCTTGGGGAGTTCATGGTCTTGATAGAAGGTATGAGTAGACATCATCACGGGTCGGTTTCGAACTTGAACCGCTCCGAACCGTCCCCGACGGTTCCGTACCCAGGAACCACCCCGTCAGGGATGGTTACGAACCGCCGAAGGACCGCCGGAACCGGCAGGTCTTAGCGGTTCGTCACGCGGAACCGGCGGTTCCACCGGTTCCAAACCGTCTTTAGAAAAAAAAAAAAAAAAAAACCGAAACACACACATATAGACTGATTTTGTGTTTTGTTTGGGAGGGTTGGAGGGAAGGAGGATGGGGAGGGGTAGAGGGCAGGTCTTTTTTATTTTAAAAAAAAAAAAAAGAAAATCTGGTTCACGGTTTCAGAACCGGAATCGAAACCGTCAGAATCGGCAGTTTCGTGGAACTGCGAACTGCCCCGGCTCTGGCGGTTCAGGTTCTGTTCCACGAAATGTGGAACCGTGAACCGGCGGTTTTGGTTCGGATCCAGAACCGACCCGAACCGTGCCGACGTCTAGGTACGAGTATGACACTAGGATTCACTTTTGCTTAGGTCGTCACTTACCACAATAAAATAAAGTTATCAAAATACAACAATAAATCTATTGTAATTCGATGATAAACTTACGTAATGACAAAACTTATCAAAATACGACGAAGTTATTACATCCTAATTTTAGGTCGCCAAATGGCAGCTTAAGCCAAGTTTTTCATGGATCTTTTGATCTTAAAAGAATACAAAATATTATTACCGTGGTCATAGAAAAATCATTTTAGCAAAAAAAAAAAAAAATCCTGTTAACAAAATATTCTTTAAGACTTAGCATTGCATTTATTTTTACAAAATAAATACCAAAGACTAATGCCAGTCATGGGTTGATAGACATCTGTCTAATCCAAATGGTAGAGATATGAGATCACTTGGAAAATATTCAAATTTCGGCCTTTTTAACTTTTAGGACTAATAAATATGGAATAGCTTTTTTTATGTTTTTTGCTTTTATGAAAAGGATAGGAGCAAATTTAATACTACATAGAAATCATGGATATTAAAGTTAAACGGGTATATGAAAAAATCTCAATTCTATAGATTACACAAGTTACAAATTACTCGTGGTTGTTGAAAAAATTAAAAGATTCAATTCACATATTCACTAAAATCTATGCAAGATTGTAAGAAACAAAAATAATAAAGAGATAACGTTTTAGGATTCTTCACGAAGGATCATGTTGGTGGATTTCCTAATAGCAACGTGTCAAGGGATGGTATCAATCCTAGCAGTCTTATTACTGATTTCGGCATTAGCTATGTTGAGTTTGCCACATAATATAACATTGATGTATGAAGGGGCGGCTACTTACAATGTACGGAATCTCGAATCTACTTTGTAAAAAAAAAAAAAATATTTAAATTTATAATTAACATAATCTTTGGGAAAAATAAGGAGATAACTTTGTTTTTTGGAAAATAAATAAATAAATAGGAGGAAAAAGGATTATAAAAAAGATCCTTTTTTTCATAGAAATTAGAAAAAAAAAAAGAATATAATAATGACACACAAAGTTTCTAAAAATTATAAAATTGCTCCGAATTTTTAGCGATTTGAAGAAAATTAATCAAAATTTGAAGAAAGTTACTAAAATTATTACATGTTGTCATTTAAGAAGTTGTCACACTGTTGCTTACACTTTCAAGATTTTAAAAAACTAAATAGAAGTATGTCAGGAATAACTTATGCGTGCTTGACTAAGCTTGCAATTTAATTGATTTTTGAGGGATTTGTATTTTGGGTTTTTCAAGCCAAATTCAATAAGATGCATCCAACCAATATTCAAAATCTCAATAACTAATAATCGACACTGAAATATAATAATTGCATCACCACGCTCAACTAAACGATACATCGGCATATTTATAACCTCGTACGACAATAAATGTGAAGTTTGATGAGTTTGTTGTTAATCCGAAAGAAACAAAATTTAATTCATTTGGGTGGTTGTACGTTAGCTTTTAAAGCTTTTGGTTAGTAGGATTACTCAGTGAAGACATTCTGATAATGCTAGGAGTTGTAAGGAGCATTAAATGTAATACCATCGTGTCTAAACGTAGTGATTGCTTCTTATGATCATGAACTTATGATTTTTGGGTTCCTATATCGTGTGATCAAAGTCGCTTTAGGCTGCAACCTGCAAGTTATATCCCGAGTTCACTGCTATGGAGTTTTCCAATGAAATTATACATGTAAAGCTAATTATGAGTCCTAATGTAATTGTTTTATTTTATATGCTCAGTGTAAATGACGATGAAATGTCTAAGTTAGTTTATTTCTGTTTAGATTAACTGATTTTATTTATATTTATATATTTAATATATATTTGTGTCTTATTTATATTTGATCTATTTAATTTATTTATCAGTAAAAATATCTATTTTTTTATTTATATTTATTTTTAATAAAACATTTATTTACAATTAATAAAATAAAATGACAGAATAATCAAAATAAGATGAAACAAATAATCCCTTATCTTGTCACCCTATGGGTATTCTGGCTGCAACATTCAATCATAACTCGTACAAAAGTTTAAAAATATGACCATTATTATGCTATGACCTTCGGTGCAGCACACCAAAGCAAGAGCATTTCGGGTTATTCGCTGGGTTTGACAGTTACTGAAATATCACTATTTTTCCTATGGTTTAATTAAATTATAATAATTGATATGGGAAATATGGAAAAAAATTGAACCATTAATTTTAGATAAGTAGTTATATTATAATAAGTTATTTAATTATAATGATCAAATTTGTAATTAGAAATTATTTAATTAATATAAGTAGTTAAATTCTTAAGGTGATAATAACAATAATTACATAAAATTAAATGGATTATAATATTGGCTAAATTAATTGGAAGTTAAATTAACTAAATAATAACACATGTAAAGTGTAATAAACAAGGGCATACATGTATTCACTTCCCACAAACATATACTATATGTTTGAAAACCATCCTAACCACACATATATAAGGGTAATTTTCTCTCACCTCTCTCTTTTTTCATCTTTAAGAAAAATCAAAACCCCCTCTCTCAAACTTCTCTCATAAGTCTCACTATAAAAAACTGGGACTTAGAGATAAAATTCTGTCTCTAAACAAAATTTTATCGCAAAAATTATCATTGCTAATTTTATTTATAGAAATGTTATTTATCTTACAAGTTTCCATCATAAATTTCTATCTCTAAAATCAGTTTTTTGTTGTAACTCTTCCCAAATCTTCTAGGAGTTATCTTTCTCCTTCTAAAAACGCAAAACTAAAACCTATATCTCTTTAGAATTCTACAACAATCCAACAACAAAATAAGGAAAAACAAGAATTAAAGAACAAAAGAGGTTGGGAAAGGATAGAAGTTTCAAAAACTTGCATGTTAAGAGTGGGAGAAGTAGTGGTTGAGCTTTGTTACTTACTACATTAGGTAAATGATTTTAACTTAATGAAATGTTGTTGATGATGAGTTATGCCTGTTCTTATGATATCACGGTTGATCAATGAATGCATGTTGGAATAATATGATATATTAATAAATGAATGATCAACTCAATGCTAGAACATTTAAAAACCAATAAGATATTGATGTTTTGGTTGTGTTGTTGATATTATTAATTAATTAAATTGATCTAAACTATTAAATAAGTGAAAATGAATTTTTTATACGTGATTTGATGACAAATGAATGCATAAGAATGGATTAGAGTTTGGTAAAACATGAACAACAAAACAGGGGAAAATCAGTGTTAGTGCACCTCGATGGTATCATTTTGAAGAAGTGAACCGGTGGTTTTTTGACCTCATCTCATGGTGAAACTTTATTAGTCTGAAAGATGAGATGTCTACTACATATTTATAAAAAGAACCAAAACAATAATAGATCAAAACAGCCTCAATTTTCAAGAAATCAATTGGGCATCAAGTTAAATTCCTTGGTCTGACCAGACTTTATTTTTTTTTTTTGAAACCAAATTAAATCGACCCAAATGGTTTGAACTAGTCTAGAAACATGTAAAACAATAAAAAGCAAAGTTTCAGTAAAATTTGGTGTTGAATCAACTGGCCTAGAAGTAGGCGAATTGATCCTATCTTTTGGGGTACCGTGCTAAGCTGAACATTGTAATTAATAGTTTAACAAGATTTAATTTTAGATTTGGTTAAAAATATATGAATCAAATGTAAATAATATATTTTGCATTAAAAAATTAATTTTAAGTTGAATAATTAAATAATGTGAAATTAGGAATTAATTAATAACAAATAGTTAAAAATAAGGGATATAATATAAGTTTAGACTTAATAAGAAATGATTTAGGTTGATTATCATACTTTTAGTTATAATTGGTTTATTTATAATATAAATGGATGAATTTAACCTAGTATAGGATTTCTTAATCAATTAAAGATCATTTGCTTAACAATAAGTCATTTACTAAAACTATTATCTAGTAGACTCGTTACTATATAATAATCTTAATAACTAGACTAAGGTTACCTTGGTCTTTGGTGCATATTAATAGACTAAATATCTAAATTTATCTCTTTGGACTTAATATAAATTATGGAGTTTATACTTTAAAGGAATTAAGCTAATTTAAAGATAAGAACACATGTTTTATATATATATATATATATATATATATAACTTCAACTTGACTAATTAATTAATCTATCATGCCCCGAAATAGAGTCTCGGCATGACCAATGCCACATATAATACCATATGTATTTTATACACAGGCTATCTTAAAAGACTTATTTATCATGAAGACTTGCAAATTAATTATATATTTTGAAATCATATAATTAGATTCTGGAAATAATTGGATTTAGCAGTAGTAAAATAAAGTTTATAAAAACATTTCATAATCTACTCTTGTGAGTAGATCAACTTTCATAAAGATAACTTTCCCATCAAGTATCTTAAACATAATACCTTAACATGATGGTAGAATAAAGCTTTAAAAACTTAAATTACAAAACATGAGCTCAAAAACCAGGCCCTTAAGAAAATACAACTTAAAAAGATAAATCTAGTTCTTATATAAAATAAAATAACTTCAACAATCCTAACTCGCTTTATTCTTCAATAAAATCTTCCATAAGCATCCCATACTTAGGACAATCATCATCGTCCAATCAATACCTGGAAAGAAGAAAATAATGAGTTCGAAGCCTAGTACAATAGCAACACAAGCACACACAAGATGACAAACGAGCTTAGTTTAATCCAATGCATCATCAAATAGATTATTTGTTTAAATTAAAGTGAAGCAATTCAACACTGGAGCACTCACACTCCAAGATCACACCACTAGAAATTTAGGGTCCTTAGTAAGAGCAACTGCTTAGGGGGTAGATATAAGCAGCTCGAATATTTATATCTCCTATAGGGCCATCTAAAATAAATAACTTCATCTATGGTTTATAGTAGCTACACATCTCTACTTATCTCAATCCATGATATAATAAGGCTTAATTAGCTCCATAAGTCATGAGCCCTAATATATTATTTCTAATCGATCTAGATAAATGTTTTATTGATACCATTTGCCATATCAGTTACCCATTGAGCCACTTATAAAATATCATTATCAATGATAAAGTTGGTCTAAGCGCTTGCTAAGCCACCTATAGCTTATCATATCAATGATATGAGGGTAGCCTAAGTGCCTAATTATCATACCAGCATCGCCTAGTAAGGTTGTCACTTCCGAACCAGATTCAACAACTATGGACAATTAATAAGCAATTATTAAGGCCATCTTTAAATATTAGTTCATTTATAATGCCTATCCTAACATACAACATGCAAGTTACTACGTGCCTTGCATAATGTTTAGATAATCAGAAAATAGTCTAGAAAATAAAGTAGAAGCCATACTTAAGCATCCATTCAAGAAATACACTTTATATAAGCATTTAAATCAATTGTTAACTTACATCAAATTCATATTATACATTCCTTTAAAAAAAAAAAAAACTCTTTTCATTAGACACAAAAGTAAGAAACCTACCATGACTGCGAAAATCGCTACACCAAAATACTAACAGTTCTCCATTATTTATCGATTTATTCCTTTTCCTTTGTTTATAAATTATTCACTTTAAAATTATTATCGCTTCTTATTATTTATATAAGTCTTCTAATAGATTATTAGCTTATAGGAAATACTTATTTTTCTTAGCAAGTTTTCCTTGGAAACAACATACTCCTCTTATTAATCATGGTTTAGCTTAGCATATTAATCTAAGCCAATTATAAGTTATTAAGCCTATATTAACTTAACATAGCCAAGTTGATTAGAATTAATCATTTAATCTAGTTTCTAAGTCATATTCAATTATTTCACTAAGACTATTTCATATATCTTATAGGATCTTAATTAGTTTAGTTCATTTTAGCTTATTAATGTTCTTTAAGTCAAAGAACTTACATTTATTAACTATGTTTATGTATACTTTAAATCTATGTTAAATCTAATTAACTATTAAACCTATTAATTCACTTAACTCATCATGAAGAAAACAAAAGAATTCAACAAGAAAAATGACAAACATGAAGGATTTTGGAACGAAACGAGACTGTATAGAGGGTTGTATTAACCAGAACAACCCTATTCCCCCTTCCCCAACAAAAAACTAAAAGCCAAACAGGGCTTTTCAAGGATTGTTTGGTTTCAGGATGAGAAACAAAAAACCAAACACAGCTCCAAATGGGCCATTTCAACCTAGGAGTGTTACAAGTCAAATGCCCTTCCAAATGAGCCGTTCGTGTTCTTATCTTTTAGGGTTTCGATATACATGTGTGTATATTACTAATTTATCGTGTTATCATAATTTGTACATCTATTTAAGACTAATTCATCAATATCATAACATCAAACTTCCTAGTTCTATACAAGCTTATACAACCTAGGTTTTTAGCATATAAGTTCATATTTTACTAATTTACATAATTTTTTCATAAATTCTACTTATATCTAGCTTTAATTCATCATATCCATGTATAAACAACAATCAAAATAAAGAAAACAACTACTTGTTTAGCTAATAAAACTACTTGATCTTTACTACTACTACTCTTTTTTAGTTAATGTAGCTTTTACATGCATATTTCCCAACTCTTATCTTAATTTTTATCTTCAATTTCTCTTATGATCTTATTGAATTTTCGATTGTTTGAGAGAAAAAGAAGAGAAGAAAAGAAAAAAGGAACCAAAAAGGAAAAAAGAAGACAAGGAAGGCAACTAGGAAAAGGGAAAAAAAAAAGAAAAGGAGGATAAGTATTAATTTTTTTTTTAAGATATTTATTGGTAGGGGCTTTGATTTAAGCTTTTCAGATAATTATCTTAAGTATTGAAAATAATTAGAAAGAAATATGATAATCTATAGAATATAAATTAATAACTTCAATTAAAAGTCTAGCTTTATGAGTTTAATTTATGAAAAATCGACATTTAATTTGGGTTTGGGCTTAAAACTAACATTTATAAACAAGCAATTGAATTCAAAATTTCTTGGGATTAAGGAAATATGATTCAAATTAAAGTTTAGGGGTTTAGAAATTAACTAAAATATCAAAGTTACATGTTTAACAATTTAGGGAAATTGAAATAGGATGAATAAAAAATTCAAATTGATGCTTCAAAAGAATTGATTAGTTTGATAAGTTGAAAGGATATTTGAAATCTCAATTTCAACTAAATCTATTTACTAATTTAATTATTTTAATATATCTAATCATACCTTATAGTTTGGTTTACTTGATTTATTTAAATAAACTATCTAAGTTCAATTTCCAAGTTAAACTTAAATTCAAATTCAGATTCAATCACCTATTATTATACTTAATTATAACATTTCTAACCAAGATAGGCAAAAATATGGGGCATTTCATAATCAATTCTTGGTTGATGAGTGAATTAATATTCTAAATCTTATATGAAATCAATTCATTGCATAGATTTCAATTCTTGATTGTATCATCTGAACTATCATAAGATACCTCTATTTGTTAAGGTATGCAATGACTTCGCATCACTTACTTGAGTAGGCATCCTAAAATGAACTACTACCTAAAGATGGCCTAGTTAATTGCTTGAGTGTGATTTCTATTGTTTAATTTGGTTTAAGGAGAGACAACCTTATGTGGCAGTGCCAGCATGGTAGTTAAGTGCCTATGCCATCAGTGGTGACTCGATGGGTAGTTGATAGAGCAATTAGCATTAGGATAATATCTATCTAAATAAGAAAGAGTAATATTGTATGGTTTACGTTCATGAAATCGACTAAATTGTATTATATTATGGACTATGATAAGTAGAGATAAGTAACGACCATAACCCTAAGATGTGGCTACTTACTTAAAATTTCTTCAAGGGGATATGTGCATTTAGGCTGCCTATATCAACCCTCTAAGTAGTTGCTACTACTTAGGATCCACAAATTCCCACAACGTGTTGCCAAAAATGTGAATGCTTCACTATTGTTTTACTACACCAAAAATTAAAGTTCTAAATTGTTAGTTGTTGCATTTGCTTTAGAATAAATTTGTGTAACCATATCATTTGTGTTATGTTGTTGTGTACGGAGCTTCAATTCATTCCTTCATTTTTAGATTATGAAGATGACTTAATATAGATTTTATGGTTACATGGTCTATGGGTTGGATATTAGTGAGAGATTGGACGAGTTGAACATTTAGATACATTGAATATTGTATTTTTATTTTTCTATGTGTATAATATTGTCTTATGAGGTTTTCTATATATTAACGAGAGATTATTTCTAATGATTTGATTATATAAGTTTATTAGAAAATGTTATTTAGAAAACTTAATTAAGGATTTCTTAATCTGAAATTGGTTAAAAAGTTTTAGTTAATAGGAGTTTTTGTGTATAATGTTGAAGTGTTATATGTAATAAAACTGTTGATATTTTAGGCACTATTTGTTTCGTGATAGTTAGTTTTGCGAAAATTAAAAAAAAAAAGTGTTTCAATCAAGACTCACTAACTTTTGAAGCTCACTAATGAAAAGCTTTTTAGTATAATAGGATAATTTGAGTCTAATATTTTAATGGTTAATTTTTAAAGATTTTATGAGATTCGTAGACTAGTGGTTGAAGTTAGGGTTAACATATCTAATTGACCTTAATTTCTCCCTTTATTTTTTTTTTTTTTCAATTTAAGTCAGTTGTGGTTAAAGGTATATAGGTAACCCTATTGCACAAAGTAACTATATTTATTCTGCTTGATCAAGTAGAGCCTAACTAGATATCGAGGATTAGAGGGTAGGGTAGGGTAGGGTAGGGAAGGGCATGGGTACAAATACCTAGTACCTACTCTCACAGGATAGGATACATGTATAATATCTCCATACACTGTACCCATACACACCATGGAACTTGTATTGTAATATATGGAGGATATAGATTCTAGGTGCCCAGTACCCATCCTATTGAAATTATATAAAAATATTAATAAATAATAATATTTTTTTTTATTTTGTGGTCACTTTTCTTCAAGATTATCATTTATACACTACTTTTTAGAGATTTTTATTTTGGAAGAAGTTGTATTTTTATTTAGTTTGCTTATACCAAAAGATGTCAACGTCTAGGAGTATGTTCATTTATGGTATTAATGTTTTGAGTGATTAACAAGAGGGATCAATATTTCGTAAAGTGAATCAAATAGAGTATCAGCATTTTATAAAGTTTGTTTAACATACAATGTGTGGATTAGTTTTCGGTTAAGTTTCTTTAATTTTTGTTAATGGTCAAATTTTAATGTCTTATTTGACTTACTTTACAAAACATTGATATCTCTTTTTTACCATTTAAAATATTGATAACTTAAATGAATTTATCCCTAAAATATTAATTCATTTTTTTAACCACTCCAAACATTGATACCTTAAATATTAGTGTCTTTTGATGTCATTTACCCATTTTTATTTTGAAATAACTTTAGTTATATGTACTTGAATTTTCTAAGTTATATAGAATTGTTGTTCATCTTTTGAAGCTAATTAATATTGGAGTGCCTCCAAAGTTTTATAATTTTGGGATTTGCTATAAGTTCTAGAGATTTATTTAATATCACGTAAATAGGTTTTACAAGTGTTTTTTAAAGGTTTCAACTTTCACATAAACAAATTCTACAATTATGGTTTGACCCTAGCTAATTTAAGAAACCTATGATATAACCAAAGTATAAACTTTAGTTATTAGGGCATAACTTCCGTCTAAGATAAAAGATAACCTCACTCATACACTCAATGTGGTCTAACACTTCTTTTATGGAAACATGGTAGATGATTAGTATATTCTATAAATTTAATCAAGGTTTGCAATTTCATTAACCTAATGCATTAATTTAATTCACACATCTAAATGAGCCAAGTGCACCTATCCATTTATAGTAATTAAATGGGTATAGAAATACTCCTTACAAAGACAACACCATGATCACCAGTACTAAGTGTTCCTATATTATCTATCCCCAAAATTGATTCAAAATATCAATAGAAAATATAAGTAAGGTAAAATTACAAAAATATGGCCTGTGCTTTGGTACTTTTACAATCAAATGACCCGAGTTTTGATTTTTGACAAATACATGACCTATGTTTTGGTGTTTTTACAATCAAGTTATATGAGTTTTATTTTTAACAAATATACAACTTTTGTTTTATATTTTTGTAAAGAAGTGACCTGAGTTTTGTCTTTTTTTTCTTTTTTTTAATACATGGTTTGTATTTTCATATGCTCTTATCTATTATAAATACAAAAACATGAGTCATATATTTGTCAAAAATAAAACTAAGGTCATTTGTTTGCAAATATATCAAAACACAGGTCATGTATTTATCAAAAATCAAAACTCAGGTCACTTATTTGTGAAAGTACCAAAATACAAGTCATATTTTTATAACTAACTCAATAATTAATACTAACACAAAAAGGTTTTATCGAATTTCACTAACAAGCATAAAAACATATCTCGGTTATTTTGAATCACCACTTAGATTTCTAAGAGATCAGTAAACAATATTGATATGCTTCCATTTTCCAAAACCATGGAGATTCTTATTATAGATTGCAATAGTGATCTCTTAAACCCAATAGCCTTTAATCATTCATCAATTAATTAAAATTTTCATAATAAATTGCTTCATATTGTATTATCATAATTAATGAATCAACTAATGAATTATTATTTCGCATCTTAAATTCCTCGATTAGGTTTAACCTTAATCCAACAATTTTATGCCATCTTACGCTTGGAATTGCATGCACCACTATCTAATCATGGGTATCTACTCATATATATGAAACTTATTATATATATGACATCTAATTTTGGCTTTCTACGAGTGCAAATGGAAAAATAACAATTCATTCAAAATGACATGATTAGAAAGAAAAGATTAGAAAATTATTGAAATAAACAAACAGGATCAGATAGTTCTCCAAAGGTTATGCCTATATATTAATAAATTATTTCTCTATAAATTCAATCAAATACACATAAAAGAATAATAATAAAATGGAAGAAAACATTAGAATAATGAATAGAATTAATCAAAGTTATCAACAAAATTGATCTTCAATGTAGCAAACTTAAAAAGTTCATTTACGTTGTAATGTTAAATAATAAAAAAAATAATGTATATTTCTTCAGAAAGATATATAAATATTTATAGTCTTAGGCGAACACTAGGATTCACACGAAATTTGCACATGTGACCACCAAAAGATGCACGACATAGAGGATAGTCATGCTAGAACCCATGCATGTCTCCCAATATTAATTAATCAAGCACAGCTTTACACCAGTGATTAATTTGATCGTATTTCTTACTTTAACACTTAATATCTTGCTTATAATCTTCTTGAAGTACCAATTCATGGTGTAAAATTGATCAAGTCTTCAACATGTCTTCAACCATCTCCAAATACTTCAAAACTCGAATAAATATCCATAATTCCTCAATTTATTCCATTTATTCACTAAAATAGAAATAGTATGAAGTTATGCAATAAAATCAATTAAAATACTCTTAAATTATATAAAAGCACTGCAATTTATCATCATATAATAGATATAAAAGTGATTCATTAGGAGGCCATGTTGCATGAGATATATAATCTAGCTCCTGCATCCTTTGTTATCATGGGCTTGAGAATGGTTTATCTTAACTCAATTTCCCAAAATTTAATTTTAAAAATGAATGAAAACAAAAAAGGGACTTTTCAAATGGGTTCTTTTGAATGGTTTATCTTGACTTAATACAGTAAACTATTTTCATGCAATCTTCTAATAACAAAATTCATCTCTTAGGCATAGTTGCAAAAATCATGATTTTACTTGTATGTTGATTATGCAGTTTCCTTGTAATCTTTTAAAATTGACTGTCATGTTTTTTAGTTGTGCAAATTAATGGCAAATATAATAATTTGTAGTCTATAACTGCATATGTCCATAATATGGTTTTCTCAAGTTCGACATAAAGGGTAGAAGTCACAACATCCTACGTATGGAAATAGAAAATTTATTTTGGAAAAGACCCGTATAATTATAACAACTAAATAATGTCATTTATACCTACCATATATTTTATGTAAAATTTATATTTAGTTTACATTGATAAAAAGTATACATGTAATGGGACCTGGAAGAAAATGTATGTTTCTCCTGACAATTATCCCTAGTTTTTCCTCGTTTATCGGATGATCCCCCAGACTATTACAATCAATAATCTTTACCTACCCTTGCGAAGGCTTCTCAACTAACGAATTGAATGTGAAAAGGAAAATTGTAAAAAAAAAAAGAGTAACAAATGATTGGAAAGCCATTTTGTTTAGTTGGAGGTATGCACTAGCTTGACGACAGATCAAAGCCTATTTTGTTAGGATAACCAATACTATATATACACACATCGTGTTTTATGGCTCGAAGAAAGAAGTGGCGGGAAATAGTAAAAAATAAAAGACACATTGTACAATTTTTTTTGTATAAAGATTTATGTCATAAATGCTATAGGAACTTTTGCAAATGGAAATTTATTGCTTGTATTTTAAAACGATTGATTGAAATTTTGTATAAAGTATTTGTAGTCATAAACACTACTTGAGCTAATGATGTTAGTTTTATTTGCTAAAATAACATATTCCCCACCCATTTTTTAATTATTTCCTCTTAACAAAAATCAAATTAAAATAGAAAAGCAAAAACAAAAATATAAACTCTAATTTAACAATCTCACTTAACTAAACTTATCACAACGATGGAGAAGCATTATATATGGGGTTTTGAATGGTGGAGAATGGTGTGATGTTGGTAGTTCGTCTCCAAAAGCTTAGTGACTGGTGGTGGTATAGACAGAAGGTAGGTCAGGTTTTGAAGAAATAGCTTAGTCGATCTTTTAAGCTTTGATTTGAGCTTCGCACAAGAATTGAAATGGAAGTTTGTAACTTTCTACTCTTATGAAACCTAGAAACTAAAATCTCACATTTTTTTACCCTCTAATTTTGTCTCAATTCAAATATTTTATTGAGAGAAATGAGTTTGTTCATGGACTTCTGTAGAGAGAGAAAATGAATATGGGATATATTCTTGTGCAAATTAATTCGAAAAAAAACTCTCTCCTCTTCATTTCTTGAATAATCTTAAGTATTTAATTCACTCCCAAATTTGAGTCCTCGCCCTGAATTTAAAAAAAAAAAAAACGTAGATTTTTACTAAAATTCCATAGTTACCTCCTTTAAGTTATTGAATGAATCTTATATATATTTGTGAGTTTTGTCAATATTTTCATAAGATTCATGTAAAATCAATACAAAATTAAGAAGTTTTGGAATATTGACTTCCCTACTTTTCCTTTCTCTTTTCTAGCCTTAGAAATCCAAACCTAATCCCATAAATTTGACAGTTTCAAGTTTGTTTTATACAGTTTTTACTATTGTTGATCTTACATTTAGGGACACATGTCATGTGGGCATTGGAGGAATCTACCACATTAGCACATAGAGCTAACACTATTAACTTAGATAATGTTGGTGATTGCAAATAGTTTATTCATGTATTAAATGGATCATTTCAAAATCAAGTACCATTTGTGACGTTAACCCAATGATTATTGAAATGTTGTATAGAGAGAATCTTCCAAAATACAGAATTTTTTTAAAATCTTAATGCATAGCATTATATACATATATATTATTGTAATTTTTTATACAAATATCTTTGTTAAAATTTTATGTTAACTTAATTTGCAATTTTACATATAAAATCATTTAAATGTAGAATTTTTATTAGTAGAATATGGGTCTTTTGCAAATTATTATACAAATACACCTTTTTCACTAGTTTTATATGGTGTTATGGAATCTATATGTTTTGTTGTTATATGGAATTCTAAGTTTTACAACTTTTGGATAAAATAAATATGTATTTTAATATAAATTTTTTAGGTAAATTGCAAATACATTTCTTTATTATATTTAATATGTACTAAACTCCCTCATTTACCTTCCCAAACATTTAAAATAGGTGCATTTAGATCATAATATGGGAAAAGAGACACATTTTTTACAATATGTAAAGTTACATATTTTGACTTAATTTCTTACTATTCGTATGTATATTACATATTTTTTATAAGAAAAATTGTGTAAATTCAAAAAACATAATACATTTTCATGGACAAAAAATAAAGAAGCACCACCTTTTCTGCTCAAAAGTCAATTTATGCCAATAATTTCACACCAGTACATGATTTGTAATTGGTGGGAGGCGACTTTTCTCTAATTCATCAACGGAAACATGAATTTATGTTTTGCAATTGACACTTGACAGGTCCCTCCCACGCAGTTGAGCCCATGTGCATTCCGCGGTCCGAGAATCAACCACGTCCCAGCCATGGGCTATCGAAGCGGTTGGAACGTAACAGCCCCCGTTGTGTGACAAGGTACGATCCAATAGAAGTCCGTTTGCTCCATCCAAATTTTGGTCCCGGCACATATGGATTTACATAGCCCCGTCCACATTCTGCAAAAACACCATCGTGCAATAGTTTATTTGACTATTTATTTGCTGCTAATTAATCCACCTAATTTATTAGGAGATTAAAGCTTAATGAAATTGATTTTTTCAACGGATTTAATAACAGCCGCCATTCTCAGGCATTCATAGGGAACAAAAGATATTAATTTAGTGCAATGCTCTGACACTTGTGGTACGATAAAAAATAGATTATAAGCAAGCTAACTAGTTTACGTTGTGAAGATATTAATTGAGTCATAGGGATGAGCACAGATCGATTTATTCGATTTTCTCTAAACTAAACTAAACCAAACTAAATCATGATTTACGGTTTGTTTTTTTTTTTTTCATCTCAAACTAAACCATTAAGTAACGGTTTTGTTTGGATTAGAAATATTTTAAATCATTAAATAACGGTTTAGTTCGGTTTAGACTACGGATTAAATCAAAATTCTAACTAAAAATTTTCTTTGTTCTAGTCTTTTTTTTTTTTTTTTTTGCATAGATACTTAAATATTCATATCATTTCACAAAGTTTATATTATAAACCATGAGAAAATACTTCATGAATTCATCATACTTTTAATTTACAGTTCTCTATAAAATCAATTATCTACCAATAAAATACATTCACCAACCTATACATAGTAAGTTATAATTTTTAATTTTTAATAGAATTATCAAGTCAATTATCTATCAATAAATTTAATTAAAGTAAAAAAATCATCTATCAACAATAATTAGATAGATCAAACTTATTATTTGTTGGTTTGAAATAATAGTCTTTCTGATTTTTAATACTATTAATCAATTAAATTCTAAGAGCTTGTTTAGGGTTATGAAAGTCAAATAATAATTTAAAAAAATGTGTTTTGATCATCCAATAACTAAGAAGAGACAGATTATTAAAGTTTATTAAAAGTCATAACCAATTTACTCAAGATTAAAAAAATATATCTTTTCATTAATAATCAATTTTATAAATTAAAATATAATCACACCTTTGGTTATGTATTATTTTTTATTGGTTTCTCTATTACATTGCATTACCTTTTATTAGTTAAATTTGTATTGTTTTAGATTGTTTTATTTCTCGTTTACAAAAACCCATAAAAGAAATAAAATTTACCAATCCTTATGGATATGATCCTACTTATAGCTATATACAATTAATATTTTAGAGTAGAAGTTCACTTTTATTGAATTCAACACCGACTTATGATCCACAAGTGTCACATATGGAAGAATTTTTTATATTACACAAAGACACACATGTGCCCATGCATGGACACACACATATATAACTTTTTTAACATCACATTTGTCATGCTTCGATTAGGTCAAGGTATCTTTAATTTCTACATGTTTAGCACTTAGACGTTATATGTAAAGGCTACATTATACCAAGTATCTATCGTGATCATTTCTAACCATAATATAACAAGGTTGTCGCTCACCGGCCCATAACAAAGTAACAATGATGTACAGTCAAACAATCAATTATTTAAGCCGTCTTTTAGTATTAATTCATTTTATGATGCCCATCCTAAATAAGCAACAATCATGTCCCTGTGTAACTAATAATATGTCCAAAGTCTATAGATTATTAATAGATAGGCATGTAAGCAAATAAGTATTTGTTGAAGAAAGTTTATATCATATAAGTATTACATGTATAGCATAATTATTAAATCATATTTAATTATTCCACTAAGGTAAGGTCATATGTATAATAGGACCAAAATTAAGATTCGAATTGAAACCTTTTAAAGTAATCAACTTAAGAGATTTAGATTAAGCCTATAAGAACAGATATTGAAATTCTTATTTTGAAGTATTGAGTTTCTTAAGGGTCGTAAACCAAACCTAATTGAAATATGGCTACATAGAAAGTGTTTGCTTGCACAACTTTTCATGATACCAAAATGAATATGATAGAACTCAATGTACCATATTCGATATGCAAAATGTACCTAGGACTGTATAGAGTTCTCTCCATCGGACTGGATAAAACTTGAAATTTTTTTCCTTTATATTTTATGATACAAAAATATTAGAACTGATAAAAATAAAATCTCCTAATAAAAATTTTATCTAGTGATGTTTGGTACCGTACCAAACATGATACCAAAGAATTATACTCTTCGGTACTTTTTGTATTGTGTTATCTAACTCCCCTTATCTTACCCAATTCTTGTAACTAAATGCTATCTTAGTGTTATAATATTTAGGGCCATGGGGTTAGGAATTTGTACATAAGCCCATTAGGATCTATAAGTTATAAATTAGGTGGAGTTAGACTTAGATATTAAAATTGAGTGCAATAGAAATAAAATCGAATTTTAGACTTAATGATTTAGATATAAGCCCAAAAGAATTAATTTTTACTTAAGACTATTGGGTCAGGACAACTACCAACTAGGGGCCCCACAGATATCAGGGCCTTGGGCCCCATTCTCGTTTGACCACCTCCTATAAATAGCACTCAAAGGCTCAAGGTATGTCATCAAGACATTTAGACGAAATGTACCATTAGCAAACCTTTTTTTGGTTGTAGGCCCATCCATATCCTATCCAAACTCTACCGGCAAATTTCCACCTACAACAAAAGTCAATTCACATTAATCAATCAAATTAAGTTCAAACATATTCGATTCAGAATTTTACAAGTTGATCTACAACACTTATAGGTCCACATCAGTTGGAATTGAATTCGGTTAAGGCCAAATTATGTTTGGTTCGATACAATACAATAATTTCTTGATTTTTCTACATTTAATTCTCATTCAATCTATGTAATTCCAACTTAATAATACAATCATTCATTCATGAATTACAAATTTCTTTAATATCATTAATACATATCAATCAAATCAAATTAACATATGATTATATACATATATATTCAGTCTATTAACATGTTATATTTATTTAATTGTAATTAGTTAAAAAAAATGCATGTACGTTCATACATACTCAAATAAGTACACTCAAACATAGAGATATAACTAGGTAAGTCGTAATAAGACTTTTGACCGGCTTGACCCATTAAAAAAGCTTATAGGATTGATGATAGGAATCAGCAAATTCGAAGTCGCTAGAATGGAAAACAGAAGAAATAGGCTTCAAGGAGGAGGCTCAAGCCTCAAAGCCACTAACCTGTGCTTCAAAGCCGCTGGCCCATGCTTCAAAGTTGCTCGCCTTGTATGCGGATTTTATGTTCTTTTTTCTTATTTTCCTTTTTTGTTTAAGTTTTTCTTCATTTTATATTAGGGTAGGGCTTTGAAGGCTACTATAAATAGTCCTTTCATTAGCTTTAGAAGGCATTCATTTTTATCATTGAGATTTGAGAACACTTTTATGTGTGAACACCTTTTCATGTTTACTGGTAGCACTAAACCAGATAAATTTTTAGATTGGTTGCCACGAGTGGAGAAGGTATTTAACTACTATGAGTGAGATGAGAGTATAAAAGTGAAGATGGTGTCTTTGGCTTTTTCTAACTATGGTAGTTTGTGGTAGGATAAGTTGCAGGTTGAGAGATGAAGGTCTGATAAAGAAAAGGTACATTAATGGGCTTTGATGAAAAGATTGATGAGACTTAGATTTGTGTCAAACTATTATAAACAGGAGATGTTAATGGAGTTATAGTCCTTGAGGCATGAAAGCGAAGTGTAGAAGAATATGTGAAGGAGTTTGAAACTTTGATGGTGAGGTACGACACAAGAGAATCTTCATATGAATCTATAGCTCAATTCATTAATGGCCCAAAGATGGATGTCACCAGTGCAGTAGAGCTTTAGTACTATCAGACCTTGCAGGATATAATTAAGTTGGCTAGTAGAGTTGAGAGGCATCAACGCAAACGATCTCTTACTATAGTAAGTCAGATGAGGAGGAGGAGAAAGAGGATAGGATAGAGAAGAACAAAGGAAAAGTGGTAGCTGACAAAGTGCTAGATCAAACATAATAGCGAAGGAACCGAGATATTAAATGTTTTAAGTGTCATGATAAGAAAGTTATGGTCATGAAGGGGAATAAGATTAAGAGTGAGGAAGAAGAACAGAAGAGTAGTAAGGAAGAAGAGCTAGATAATGAATGCATTGACATGTCGAATGTTCCTTTAAGTTTCTGGGATGTAGTACTTGAATAGGAAAATGTATTTCTAGATTAATGAACTAATCTATTTTATGTTCAGAGTTTGGTGCAGGGAAGATCTTGTTTGACTGCAATTGATAGTGGCACTATGCTAATGCTATTTATGCTAGATTGGTTTCTAAATGGGGTTGCAGGCAGAGCAGCATCCAAGTCCATATACTCTTCATTGGCTTAGTCATCAAGGACCTGTTCATATGCACATACAGGTTCATGTATCTCTTTCTATTGGTGATAATATTGATGAATTCTTCTCTGATATAGTACGTATAGATGCTACACACTTGATCCTTGAAAGACCATGGCAATATGATCTTAGAGCCAATTTTGATGGGTATGAGAACGTATATACTATTCGGCAACGGGATAAAACATACAAGCTACTACCTATGAGTCATATAGAGGTACAACAAGCAAAGATGGTGCATATTAAGAAGATTAAATGATTAAGGAGTTGTTTATATGGACCAGCGGAATGACAACTTCAAATCTAACTCTAGAAGTTCAAAGATTAAAGGATCAAGATTCAAGGATGAATCTTCTTAAACCTGGGGTTAAAGATAGGAATCAGAAAGCTCAAAGTCACTTGAAGGGAAAACAAAAGGAAGAGACTTCAAGGAGGAGGCTAAGCCTCAAAGCCGCTGGCCTATGCTTTAAAGCCACTAGCCTTGAGCTGGCTTTGCATGAGGATTTTATGTTCTTTTTCTTATTTTCCCTTTTTTGTTTAAGTTTTTCTCTATCTTATATCAGGGTAGCGTTTTGAAGGCTACTGTAAATAGTCATTTTCATTAGCTTTGTAAGTCATTGATTTTTATCATTGAGATTTGAGAACATTTTTATGTATGAACCCTTTTGTCGTGTTTATGAGTATTGAGATTTGATTGTCTTTATTCTTAAATTCTTATCAATTCTTAAGTAATATAGAATTGTGGCGAACCATGTTATTAGAATTTTTTGATTCTTTAAACACCGTAATTATTTTATAGATCGTGATATCTATCGTTCTATATTTAATTATAATCCAATTTAATTTTATTGTTCATGGAACTTATTGAGCAATAATTTTATTTATATCCTTTTAATTTCATTGTTCTTTCATATTCTAGAAAACCTTAGAAATGGGATAAATTTAACCCTCTCAAGTTCCCATCAGTTTAACCCTATAGGGTTTTAAGGTCATGTTTAGGTATATAGTAAAAACCCTATAGGGTTATGGGATCAAGTTTGAATCATATAATAGACCCGATGGATACCCGATAATCTAGTACCATAATTTAAATAAGTAAAGAAAAATATTACTAAAGGGGCAAGGAGAGGAACGGAAACATGGAGGAGCTACCATCTTTGCTATCTCCTACGAATGTTTTTTCTTTTATATTTACTAGACTAGTTAAGGATTCTAGACTTTTCATTAATATTTCTTTAAGTTATGTTTGCTTTAATATTGTTTGTTGTGTTATATCTTAACATCAACATGAGATTTAATTTAACCTTGTTC
Organism: Combretum micranthum; assembly: GCA_024138025.1. Classification (NCBI taxonomy): domain Eukaryota; kingdom Viridiplantae; phylum Streptophyta; class Magnoliopsida; order Myrtales; family Combretaceae; genus Combretum; species Combretum micranthum. The sequence goes on along the minus strand of JAMXBD010001137.1, from coordinate 117,008 downwards.
TTGTCTAAGTCTTTTAGATGAGATATGGTGACAAAAGTAATATATTTATGTGTTTAAATATTGAATCATGAATGTGGTCTGCCACATATTCTATCTTTTCCACTTGTATCTTTTTATTTTTGAATGTATAGAAAACATATGTCAAAAGTACTAGCTTCTCTTAAATTTATTATTAAAATTCGAAAATAGGTTAAAAAAAATTAAGGTTATAGGATTGAGTTTCGAGTTCTATATCAAACCCTATATGACGTATTTAGATATAGCATGAAAACCCTATAAGATTATAGGGTTGAGTTTGGTAGACCCTATAGGGTAGTAGGTTGGGTTTTGGATTTATAAGATCCATCTGAAACCTGACCTGATTACATCCTCACTCAAACATATATATATTCATAATTTTCAATATATTTATTTAAAAAATAAATCACCATTTATGCATATCTTTTCATCAAATTTCAGCAAAATCAAACATCAAATACATATATGTAATTACATTCGAGTTTGACACACGCATATATATTTGACATATTATATAGATTTCATGATTTATCAAATTAAATCACATTTACACGAACATAAATATAACCAACACATATATGTATAAATTTCATCAAATTCACAAAAGAAAACAAAATATCTATACATAGGACTTGGCATTTGATATATATATATATATATATATATATATACATATTTTTATCAACATTACATTAAATCTTACATCTAAGTCTACTATCATATTACAACATGAAATTCGTAATTAACAATATCATAATCAACATGAATCATCAATTACTTCAATAATACCTACTTTTTTTTACCAAATAATAATATCTACTTGTATTGCAAAAATTATCAAATGAATATTCACTACTACTTCTAATCTAGTTGTTGAAGCTTCTAATATATCTTCAAATTATTCTTAAATTCACCTAAGAAATTAAATGAAATTAGATTAGATTTAGGAATTGGATAAAATATGGAATGAGTAAAGCGTATTAGGTAATACTTCACCTAATTTAGATTTAATCGAACATAAAAATGAAGGAAATTGAGATGGAAATGGGTATATTTCTAGCTAAAGATGGCACCACTTAGAGCGGGTTTTTGATGGGTTTTGTGTGAGGAAACACTAGAGAATGGAATTAAGTATGTGATGATGTATAAATATGCAATTGATTAGCTGGTGTGGATAGGCTTAAGTAAGCTCTTAGGTATTTTTAGGGAAATGATTTAGTGATATGAGCTTGCATAAGTTCTGATGGGAATCAAGATGGGATCAAGCTATAAGAGCAATTATTTATGGTGTTTTATCTATTTATCATCTTTCTTAGTGCATAATATTCAAAGAAAGCGAAAGTTCTATATTTCTATTAAATAAACCCTATTTCTTATCTTTATGTTCAAGGATTTATTTGATCTAATTCTTTGATTAATTATTAGATAACCTAGTAATTATCCTCCTTGTCATATCAAGTTCACATGTAAATGGGATCAATATAGTGAGCTTTGGGCTTAGTTTGTAGGCTTAGGCTTAGTCGTTATTGTAATTAGGTCTAAATATATAATTATATTTAGAGCTTAAAGGTTTTTTAATTAAATTTTAAGTAAATGAATTTATAATTTAGGAATTGGACTAGGGAATTGAATTAATTGAATTTAAATATTTGGCTCAACTTTAGTAAATTAGGAATTTAGATATTGAAATTTAAGAAAATTTGCTTAATTAGGATTTTAGGTGATTTAGGTAATTGAATTTAGAGAAATTTGACTAAATTTGGTATTTTGATATAATTTGGATACTTTGATAAATTGGAAAAGGAATTTGGTTTAATTAATTCTCTAATATCAATTTTACTAAGTCACTTATGCCACATCCCTAATTATATACTATAGTTCACATTATTCAATTAGCTAAGTTATCTAATTTTATTTTCCAATTCAAAATTAACTTAAGATTCAAATTAACCTAAATTTTCATGTTAATTAATTAATTATCACTTTCCTAATTGAATCTTAACAAAATTTTGGTGTATTTTCATGTGAACAAAAAATTTATGGAAATATAGGAAAAATTCACAAATTCTACAATATACCTTTATAAGATACATGTTATAGGGTGTTTCAAAAGTGTGACAAGATAGATTCCAACTCCAAAATTTGAAAACTTCTACTTCACATGATAAGTTACAATTAGAAGTTCATATTCCACCCTTCCTATATTAACTCACTCATAGTTTGAATAAAAAAGACTATCTATTGTTTGATATCACACTTAAAAGAAAAATGTGTAAAAGGCTACAAATTAAGTCAACTAATAGTTTTTTTATAAACAATTGATGTACACATAAGTTGAATAATGGGAGGAAGTGAAAGACCTACATGTGAAACGAAAGGTTTTGGCGGATTGTGATAAGTTTGAGGAGAGAGGGGATTCACGGTCGATGTTGCAGTAGAATTTAGAGTAATGGGTGTGGAAATTGGTGGAGGAAGTTAGGTTTTTTTCCTGATGGAATGTGGTAAGGATTGTCAAGAAGAAGGAGAGGGAGGAGGAAGCGGAGATGGATTTATAATTGAAGAGAGAGAAAAGGGGGTTGACAATGTAATTGTACAATGTTGTTAATGTACAGTATGTTTATAGGAGGAAGGAGAATGATGAAGAGGAGAATGGGGCTGCTTAAAATAATAGGAGTCATGCTCATGTGGACAAAGCAACTCGTCAGTTTCCTCAGTTTTTTAAGAAGATTAGTTTGCTAAGAGTAGGAAAGTGATGAGTTTATTTATTTATTTATTTATTTTTCATTTGACATGTGACTAACACATGTGCATTTAATAGTCAATATAGATGGTACATAACAAATGTTATCTCAAGTCATGTGCTTATCAAAAAGATATATTAAGTCACTTAATTGCAAAAGCACTAAAACACATGTCATTTTTTTTTAATTTACCCTTTAATTAATGAAGACACATTTATTATTATATTGTATACATTTTTTATAATAACTTCATTGCATAATCATGTAATTATTCTAAATGTCCCTAGATATTTATTATTGTGGGAACAATAATCAATCAATTTTAGTATGAGGTTTGATTGATAATCATGGATGTTTATTTGTATAAAGATACAAATTAAATTCTTATGTAGATGTTAGAGAACTAAGTACTATAACCCACTATAAGATAACCATATGGATTAATATCATAGGTGAATCTCATAATAACTATATCATTGTATCCTTACACTTGAAATCACTAGGAATTCCAACAAAAAAAACATTATGATTTAACACAAGCAAACGTTATCTTTAATTGAACAATTATAAATTTTGTGATTGAGCAATTATAAATGTGTGAATCATGTAAAGGGTGATGAGTGACTAAGATGTGATTTGTTCCTCTTATTATGAGAGATATATCTTTAGGTACCTCGATAAGCAAGATTAAGAAATGCATGTGTACATAAATAAATTGATCATGTGATCAATTTCATTTGTTTTATCAGCCTAATTGGAGGTAAAAAAAAAAAAAAAGATAAAGTTGAACAATGTAACGGTGACATTATCCATGTATTATGTTCAATATAGATATTATGTGACAAATGAATTATGGCATATGTTATGGATTTGGTTAAGTTAAATTGACAACCATTATTTAATTTAGATAGTCATAATGTTTTGCTAGATACCACTTATGACTTGTGGACCTAAAATAAAATTTAAGCCTACTGCCAACTTTAAATGAATGCGAACACATCAATAAATTTGGAAAGAGTTCAAATTTATTACATACATTGCCTTATGTTAATAACATAAACAATGGCAAAACAAAACAACAAGAAAATAAAGAACGCACACAAATTTATGTAGAAAACCCAAATCGAAAAAAACTACGAGCAGAGGAGAGAGAATTCATTATATGTTAAAGAAGAAGTACAATAGTTCTTGAGAGAATCACAAATAGATGGTCTCTAAATTTCAAACAACCCTAAATCCATATTTATATAAAAAAATGATGGAGGACTTTAGTGGCAAAAATAAATTATCATCAATATCATTAATACATGATTTGACCCAGTAACTAATATCATGTATTAATATCATTTAAAGGCCTAAATTATGATCGTTAAATATATAATGAATGAATAATAAATGTATAGTTAAATATTAATCCATTAACAATTAACTACGAGCACCAGTTAAAGAAATTGGGTCACAAACTCCAACAATCTCCACCTTGACATGAATTATGTAGTAAAAAACACAAACTCCAATCTTCAACATGAAAAAAAAAAAAAAAAAACATTCTCCAACTCTTCCACAAAACCCCTAAAGGGTCATAATCAGTAATGAATACTAACCAAGTCCAGCAATGCTCAAACTTGGTTGTAGGGAGAGACTTTGTCATCATATCAGTTGGATTGTCATGAGTGCTGACCTTTCTTATAGCAATATCTCCACAAGCAACAACTTCACGCACAAAATGATACTGAACATCGATATGCTTTGTCCTCTCATGAAACGTTTGATTCTTAGTGAGAAAAATTGCATTCTAACTATCACAATAGACTATAATAGTCTTCAATTCATCACTAAGCTCACCACATAATCTTTTAAACCAAATAGCTTCCTTACAGGCCTCTGTAATCGCCATATACTTAGCTTTAATGGTAGATAAAGCAAATGTTGCTTGCAAATTGGCTTTCTAACTAATAGCATAGCCACTAATGGTAAATACATACCCGATAAGAGATCTTCACTCATCCAAGTCTCTGACGAAATCTGAATCAACATAACCAATAATTTCTTCTCTAGTTTTATTAAAACGTAAACAAACATCTGTAGTACCACTTAAGTATCTAAGAATCCCTAGTGTCCTTTATCAAGATTTTTCATGTATCTACTAATTGCACTGACCGCATAAGACAAATTTGGTCGAGTACAAACCATAGCATACATAAGAGATCCCACTGCACTAGAATATGGAACATTTGACATGTTGTCAATCTTATCATCTGACTGTAGAGACAAAGTAGAGGAAAGTACGAAATGGGCTACTAAAGGAGTAGTAACAGGCTTAGCACTCTGCATATTAAACTTGTGAAGAACTTTCTCAACATACCCCTTTTGACTCAAGTGCAACTCTCCAACTTTTCTATCCCTCAAAATTTGCATTCCAAGAATCTTCTTTGCTACTCCCAAGTCTTTCATCTCAAACTCTCTGCTTAACTGGGTTTTAACCCTACTAATCTCTCCTCTATCTTTAACTACTATCAGCATATCATCAATATACAAGAGTAAGTAAATAAAAGACCCATCATTGCACTTCTTGATGTAAACACAACTATTAACATTTCTTCTCATGAAATCATGAGAAGTCATGAATGAGTCAAACCTCTTGTACTATTGTCTGGGAAATTGTTTTAGGCCATATAGAGACTTTTCAACAAGCAAACGTGATCCTCCTTTCTTGAAACCACGCAAACCCCTAAGTTGTTGCATATAGATGTCTCCCTTAAGTTCTCCATGTAAGAAGGCTATTTTCACACCTAGTTGTTCAAGCTCAAGATATTGCATTGCAACAATACTAAGCAAGGCTCGAATAGAATTGTGCTTCACGATAAGAGAAAACACATCAGTAAAGTCTACACGTGGAATCTGATTGTAGCCTTTAGTGATGAGTCTTGCTTTATATCTAGGTTCATCAACACTTGATGTTCCTTCTTTTTTCTTGAATACCCATTTACAACGAATATTTTTCTTACCTATAGGAAGTTTCACTAAATCCCATATACCATTCTTATGAAGGGATTCCATCTTTTCCTGCATAGCAATCATCCACTTACTAGAATCATCACAACTATTGCTTCTGAGTAAGTTGAGGGTTCAAAATTTGAATCAATTTCTTCTGCTACATTCAATGCATAAGCAACTAGATAAGCCTCGACATATCTCTATGGAGGCCTAGCTTCTCTCCTAGGCCTGTCTCTAGCAATGGAATATTGCTTATGTGGTGGTGGTGTAGAGATAGTCCTATCCTGTGTCTGTGATCTAGGTTGAGAAGTAGGTTGTGATGTAGAATTGGAATCAATTTCAACCTCTGCCTGCATATTTGACTTCTGCTGGGATGTAGCACTAGAAGATAAGTCATGTAACAAAGAATTTTCATAAAAAATAACATCTATACTAACAATGACTTACTTTAACTAAAGACACCATAACTTGTACCCTTTCACACTAGATTTATATCCTAAGAATATACACTTAATAGATCTAGGCTCAAATTTTCCATTATCAACATGAGCATAAGCAGGACAACCAAAAACTTATAAATTTGAACAATCAGTAAGAGCACCAAACCATATCTCATGTGGAGTCTTCTTCTTAATAGTAATCGAAGGAGATTGATTTATAATAAAGCATGTTGTAGAAGCTGCTTCAGCCCAAAAAGATTTTGGCAATTTAGCATTTGAAAGCATATAATGAACTCTCTCCATGATCGTTCTATTCATCAGTTCTACCACACCATTCTATTGAGGATACCAGGAACTGTCAAATGCCTCACAATTCCTTCCGACTTGCATAAATCATTAAATTCATTTGAACAAAACTCCAAACCATTGTCAATGCGAAGTCGCTTTACCTGCTTCCCAATCTGTTTTTTAATCATGATTTTCTACTCCTTTAATGTGTGTAAAACATCACTCTTCTACTTCAAGAAGAACACCCAAAGTTTTCTGGAGTGGTCATCAATGATTGCTAACATGTAATTTCCACCTTCTCTAAAGGGCACCTTAGTCAGTCCGCAAAGATCTGAGTGTATATAATCGAGTGTGCCTTTTGTACTATGAGTACCTATGGTGAATCTAACTCTCTTTTGTTTCCTAAAAACACAGTGACAACAAAATTTCAATTTGCCAATGCCTTGCCCACCAAGTAATCCTTTTCGGCATAGTTCAAACATACCGGCTTCACTCATATGCCCCAGAATTATATGCTATAGTCTAGTAGCATCATCATCTAACAAAGATGAAGAGGCAACAATTGCATCAACTGTAACAAGTGAACCCTGCAAAACATAAGGATTAGCATTTTTTTTCTGTCCTTTCATCACCACCAAAGATCCCTTACTGATCTTCAAAACTCCACCTTCATTGGTATACCTATACCCTTTAGAATCAAGCATACTCAAAGAGATCAGATTTCTTTTTAAATTAGACACATGTCTCACATCACCAAGTATCCTGATAACACCATCAAACATCTTAACCTTTATAGTTCCTATACCTGCAACCTTGCAAGAGGCATTATTGCCCATCAAAACAACACCTTTTGAAATGGTTTCATATGTTGAAAACCAGTCCCAATTGGGACACATATGAAACGTACAACTAGAATCAAGAATCCATCCCTCTCTTGCTCTAAGATTGTCATCAAAAGCAATAAGGATTTCACCATCACTACTAACGTCTGCTACATCAGCTTCATGAGATTTCTTCGATTTATTTTCCTTCTGATTCTCTGTAGCATTCTTGTTCTTGTTCTATAGTTTATAACACTCAGACTTAATATGCCCCTTTTTCTTGCAATACTTCCAGGTCTTATTCTTATTTGCAGATTTTGATTTGCTCTTGTTATTACCACAATAATTTCGATCTTGGGCCCTCCCACAAACATTAAGACCCTCTGGTTGAGACTCAGATCCAACTACAAGTTGTTTCATCCTTTCATGAGAACTTAAAGCATCATAAACCACATCAATGGTGAGGGATTCACTAGTATACAAGATTGTGTCTCTAAATATCGAATAGGAGGAAGGTAAAGAACATAACCAAATCAACCCTAAATCTTCCTCCTCGTACTTGACTTCTAAGGTTTGTAAGTCAGAAACAATTTACTTAAACGTAATTAAGTGATCTTCTAGAGACGCACCTTCTATGAAACGATGAGAGTATAGTCGTTACTTTAGATGTAATTTACTGGTCAAACTTTTAGCCATACATAATTATTCTAACTTTAACCATAATGCTGCAACAATCTTCTCCTTCAACACATCATGTAAAATCTTATTTGATAGATGGAGGTGAATCGGATATAGGGCTTTACGATCCTTATGTTGCTTCTCTTCAGGTGTCCATGATGTGGGCATCTTATCAAGCCCTAACAGTGCATCATCCAAATCCGTCTGTGCGAGAATCACTCGCATCTTAACCTGCCATAGCGTAAATCTTGTGTTGCGATTCAACAGTAGAATATCGTATTTCATAGTTGCCATTATAGAGAACCTTGCTCTGATACCAGTTTGTTAGGATTGGATCTAACAAATAACACAAACAATGGCAAAACAAAATAGCAAGAAAATAAAGAACACACACAAATTTATGTGGAAAATCCTAATCGAGAAAAACCACGAGTAGAGGAGAGAGAAGTCATTATATATTAAAGAAGAAGTACAATAGTTCTTGAGAGAACCATAAATAGTTGCTCTCTAAATTTGAAACAATCCTAAACCTATATTTATATAAAAAAAATGATGCAGGATATTAATAGCGAAAAAAATTACCATTAATATCATTAATACATTATTTGACCCAATAACTAATATCATGTATTAATATTATTTCAAGGCCTAAATTATGACCGTTAAATGTATGATGAATGAATAATAAATGTATAGTTAAATATTCATTTATTAACATTTAACTATGATAATCAATTACATGTCACAAACTCCAACATGTCACAAACTCCAACACCTTAAGTAAATGATCCTATTCAGAATAGGAAAGTGGGGTTTTGTTTTGAATTAAATATTTGTTTTAAAATCCAATTTTAAATAAAAGGTAACAAATAATAATTAATCTTGGTTAGCCATTTAAAATAGGAAAGGACTGATAAAGAAGATCATGTTTCATCTTACACACACACACACACACACCAACACACACACGCACACACACACACACAATATATATATATATATATATATTTATATTGTTGTCTTTTTCCATTGAGATATGAATTTTTAGAGAGAGTAAAAACCTATAAAAACCTTCAAATGGAAAAATACAATTTTTTTTAAAAGGAGAAAAAATAGGATACTGAAAGGGGTTTGTTCATGTATAGAGATGCAACTGAACAGGTTGGTATAGGATAGGGTTCTTGGTCGTATATATGAATCGATGGAAAACCTGAGCTAGTACAATTAAAAAATATATATCTAAAAATCAACAAAAAGAAACTTCTTAGTAGTCAAATAATATGGCCTTGTCAGCTTCTTTTTCCATTATGTTCAATGTCACCAGCTTCGTTTTTTTTTTTTTTTTTTTTTTTCCTTTTTTCTCATTGTTACTTGTTTATCAATATATTAGATTGGTGTTTAAAGATGGAGATCTGATCTAGCATAAGGTTTTAAGAACTATGGGTCTCAAACAAATGGTTCTCATGGTGGGCAGGTTGGGCTATGGTGGTGGATATGGCGGTGCAAACGGCTGGAAAATGCAGCAACAAGATTTCTTTGTGTTGACTTAAGTCCCAATGGGATTCTCATTTCTATGCTTTTTGTGCCTCAATGGTTGCTCCTCTCTATTAATTGAAGCAACAACTTAAATTTGGATGTCGATATTTTAGAACGGGATTTATTATCGAGGTGGGTCAGGTCGGGAATTGGGTCCCTTAAAATCCAATAGAGATGGGTTTTTGGGAATAATGAGAAAAATCATATAGTTTTTTTTTTTCCTAAGGTTTTAGGACACTCTATACACAATAAGGTCAGATTCGAGTTCTAAATGACCCATCCTAAACCATCTCCGGTTGCATCCCTATTTGTGTGGGTATTGGTAGAGTGTTCATGAGGAACAACACCTAGATTCAACGTTTTGATAGATCACGTTTATATTTGTCGAAAAGGGAAAATTGTGTCTGTATTTTTTATAGCAAGAAAAAGTTGATACATAAAATCTCTTCAACAATTTTACTGTATCGCTTGGATCTTGATAGGATTTCTTGAAAATTTTGTTCAGCTGTGAAATTTTTATATATTACGATGTCTAGAAATCCCAAGAGTTACAACAATTACTTTTATAGTCTCAATTGTTTCAAATTCTTATAGTGATAGTTCATCTTATGTAGTGGCGAGTGATTTGTTATGATAAGTTTGTGGTTCAAAAGCCACCTCCATTTTGGTAGTTATTCTACTTTTTTTTTTCCCCGATAAGATGATGAGCTTATATATCAATGAAATAAATCTGCCAATGTAGGTTCCACTAACCTACTCTACGTGTAAGAAAATTCAATAGAAGAATACATATGCAACGATAATCATGTCCTGTTCACGTCACTTTCATCTGTTATGTCAAGTGGTCGAGCTCCAGGCTTATGTGCTTATAAAACTGGGGTATCGTTTGACTTGCTTAACATTTTATATATTGTAGTGAATAAAATTTATTTTATCATCTTTAGTTTGTAGTATGAATTTATCATGGCACAAAATTTTTACATAAGATTTTTGTCCTTGTAGAAAAATGTTTGAGTAGGACAAAATAAAATCTCTTAAAAAAGAGATCAAATTAATATGACCAATATCATCTCATTTTTCACCATTGCAATCTTTATTACCACATTATTATTGCCACCATTATCATCATTGCTGCTATCACTCATGCGGTCAAATCCATCTTTGTCGTCTCCGCCATAATACAATACTAGCAACAAACTGTCATTATTATCACTAAATCATCATCACAATTTGACATCATCGCACCCTAATTATAATATATATGCATGATAATTAACATGAATTTTTTTTAAAATTAAGTCTCGCGCACCAAATATAGTATAAAAAACTTCTATTGTCCTACTTTTCTTTTGCTATACTAAATTATTTTTCTTATCTTGTACCGTACTAAAAATGAAACGCTGCCCTGTAAATGTTTTTATCTTGCCATTACTGTCATACCAGAAAACACGTGTGGTCGAACTTAGAAAAAAGTAAAAGAACATCCATTAATAATATATTTATGCTGATCCTGGTACAAATCAAATTACAGAAGAAAAGAATAAAACCTAATTAATTTTTTTTTCTAGTGAGATGTATTTCATTCAATATGAAAATATTACATTAATCGAATTCATTAATATAAAAAGATTTATAGACAAAGGATCTATAAACAAAAGTTTTGAGGTATTAAAACTCAATAAGATCAACTGACATATCCCTTTAAAAGTTAAACTGTCTCACATAGATGATAATACGCCCACATGTATAAGACCCATTCTACTGGCGAGTAGAAAAAATCCCATCATAGATATGACACAATCCCACCTAGGGATAACAACAAAAAGAAAAAAAATAAAAATACATAAGCAGGAAATTAAAATTAAACCACTTACTCAAGAAGTCATTGATAATCCAATATCTCAATTACCATGATCACTTTATATTCACTAGATCTATTAAAGTAGATAAATAACGGTGGTACATGATGAATTGGTGATGGTGAAAATGGTAGAAAAAAGATAGATCTGAAAAGTTATACTCAAAAAATGATAATCCATGGATATTGGAATCGACACAAATGGATTTGCGGTTTTAAGGGGGTAAAAGAAGAATAAAGTATTGGGTGGCTGCCTCTTAAATGCTAGGGTTTAGTGAGAGTTTTTTTTTTTTTTTTTTTTTATCCAAGAGAGAGAGAGGGATTGGTTGAAATTGAATTGTGATCCTTGTTCCAATTTATTTCAATTAAGCAATTTAATTTACGCAGTCGGCTACTCCACAATAAGTGATTCACTTTACAAAGTACCTTGGAGAAGATTTCTCAACCAACTGGTCTACCACAGGAGATACCACGCTCTCCTCAGTTGCGCTATATATACACTTCATAACTCATCGTTTTGAGGCATAATTAGGAACTCACCCAACTTTCCATTTCTATAGCTTTGTTCCTTGTTACTTCTAAATCTTGTCATAGGACCCAAAAATGGCTAGTAAAGACGAGAAAACACCGGAGAAGAGCCACTTAGTCCAGCAGCACGTATGTTCCAAAGCCCGGCTTCTAATATTTATATAATAGTGAAGATGGGATGTAAGATTAGGATTAATCCTAGCATCATCAAAGCAGGTTTCCAGGAGACATTGATTAAGCACCCCCGTTTCCGCTCTAAGATGGTATGGACTCGTCATTTTGAACCCTTTACTTATTGATTTATTATGCATAGGTAGCGCTGTAGATTGACATGTTTCAATGATACTCTAGAATTTCTCAAATGCATAGGATTGTCTAGAATATATTTTTTTTCTTAAATGAGCCAAGTTTGGCCGTGTTATTTTCATGCTCGGTAAAAGCACCACTTGATTCAAGCATGATCATTTAATGAATGAGCTGAGTCTAAGCATTTAGAAATTTAGTTCACCTAGTTTCCAAACGTTTCAACTGTAAGGGTTGATAGGTTGACCCTATTTTCTAGCATTTAAAAATAAAAAATACCTTCTTTTTTTTTTTTTCTTTAAGTAAGATGAGGTTTGATTTGGGTTAAAATAGTTTGACTCAGTTTGATCAACAGAATGAACTTATCATTTGAACCCTCTCCAAATGAAAATGCAAATTGAAACAAAAACATAAAAAGACACATTTTATGATTTGGTACGATTGGCATTTTGATTTAATTTACTTTAATGAATAGCCCCATCTGTATATTCATTTCGAATCTTATTATTATTTTCTTGATCAAATCAATTAAGGAAGCAAACAAGCCAAGCTAAGCTTTTAAAAGCTCGGGCTTGACTCAATTAAAATTTATTGAGCAAAAGCTCAAGTCGAGCTTAAAATCGAGCATGAAATTTAGGCTCTACCTTAGCTCATTTAACTAAATAAGTTTTATTTTAAGCTTGAGCTTGAGCTTGAGCTTGGCTGGTTTAAAAATTAACCTTGAGCTAACTTAAGCTTTTTATTGAATCTATTGAACTTTTATTGAGCTTGAAATTTAAGTGTATGCTCAATTTGTTTAAATAGTTAATTTTCTATTTTTTTAGGCATAAAAAGAAAATATAAGAATTGTTAAATATATATATTTATACATATTATTAAATATAAATCAGCTTTCATTATTTTAATTATATATAATTATATAATATATCATAAATATAAAACTCATAAGTATGTTTATGGGCTTGTTCACAAGGAATGGGCATGGAGCCGGTGAATGCGGCTCCAAACTAAATACTAAATACTTTTGTAGAATTTTGCGTGTTAATTGCCAAGTGATCAAACAATTTATTCCTTAGTTGACAAGGAATGGGCATGGAGTCAGTGAATGCGATTCCAAGCTAGTTCTAACCTTTCACGGACTGTTTATCCTAAAAGAAAAAAAAAAAATGCATCCTTAATTTATATCAGCGATTATTCATAGTGAATGAATATTTGTTGCCCCTATGATGTTATTCGATTGTATTTTTCATCTATTATATTACATAATAAATATAGTAACTCATGTCATATTTATAAACTTAAATTTTTAGATTAGATAGTTATGGTGCTAACTTTTTTATGATATCAAAATAGGAGGCTAAGAATTTGAATCGTTGCGCACACATTTCAACCCTATTAAAAATTAAGTTATCCACTTAATGAACCTTAGTCAAAAATCAAAGTCCCGATCCACAAGTAAGGAAAAATGTTACATAATAAATATGACAATCCATGCCATAAATATAACAATCCATGACATATCTGCAAGTTTAAGCTTTTAAATTAGATGGTTATGATGCTAACATTTACAAATTACAACAAAAAACCTAAGTAGTACAAAGACTAAATGAATATTCCAATCCATGTCATAAGTGTTATCTTTTGATTAATTAAACATAATTGGGGCCAAGATCATTAAACTCGCAATTTTACATAGAATTTCAGAGGATCTGTAGAATTGGAACATAAAAACGTTCTTACACCTATGCAAAATAACTTTGAAAGGCTATAAATATGCATACAAAAGTCATAAATACCCTGAAAATATAATTGATGTAGGAAAAATAAAGAAATTAATTTTTTTCATAATAACTCTTAATATATATAACATACATAAAAAAAAAGCAACTAAAGTCGAAATTGTATTTATTTCTATTATTTTGTTTAAAAAAGTTATGAATTGAAGAAGAATCAAACTTTTTCACTCATCTAAAATTCTTTATTACATAAATAAAATAATTAAGCTTTCTTATAAACTTTATTGCTCTAACTCAACTCCAATGAATTCTATAAATATAGAATAAGAAGTTGGGTAGAGGAAGGTAAAGAGATGGAGAGAGTGTGTGAAAAAAAAAAATTAAATATGATAAGAAAGATGTATCATCCTAATAATTGATGAGATTGTAAATACGCTTGTATTTTTTATATTTTAGCATGTTCGACTCGAATAGGTAAAATCAATAAATTCTATTAAAAACATAAGTTTCAACCAAATTTATAGGTAGACTCAATTGAAATTACAAGTTTCCACCAAAAAATAAAAATAATTTTATGCACAAGTCAACTCGGATGGGCCTCTTAAAATTGTAAACTTATAAAATCATATGGGTAAAATTGTAATATTGACAATAATGTTTAAGACAAAAATATCATCCATCAAACCGATTAAATAGATTAGATAAGTTCCTTGTTATTTAGTTATCCTAATGTTACATGATTATATCTTGTTATTTTGATGTTAAATTCGTGTTTCAACAAACTAGAAATATACAAAATCTAACTTTCGATGACACAAAAGGTTGGTGATGTTTGCGAAAGAGGAATAGCAAACTGGGTAAGCACAAGAGTGGACATAGACGATCATGTGATTGTTCCAGATTTGAGTCCCGATATAGACTCACCAGAGAGTTTCATTGAAGACTATATTTCAAATATGACTCAAACTCCATTGGACAAGACCAAACCATTGTGGGAATTCCACATCCTTAACGTAAAGACATCAGACGCAGAAGCCTAGGTGTTTTCAGAATTCACCATTCAATGGGTGATGGTGTTTCCCTGATGTCTCTTGTTCTTGCTTGCGCTCGAAAGACATCTGATCCACAAGCATTACCAACCCTTCCAGTGAAGAAACCTATAGATTAAAGAGGAAATTAGGGTTTTGGTGGATCTTTGTTAAAATTTGGTCTTTATTTAAATTGATGTGGTACACTGCCGTGGATGTGACAATTTTTTTGGCAACTTTGATATATGTGAAGGACACAAAACTCCTATAAAAGGTTGCAAGGGGATCAAAAAAAGAACCAGACGATTCGTGCATACAATTGTCAGTCTTGATGACATAAAGCGAGTGAAGAATTCCCTCAATGCGGTAAGCAACTATATTCCTATGATTTGCTTATTAAAAAAAAAAAAAAAAAAAAAACACTTATCCCTAAGGCTATAAACAAGCTGAGCCGAGCCAAGCTAAACTGAACCGAGGCTCGTTTAAAATTTACAGAGCCCAAGCTTGAGCGGAACTTTTTATCGAACCTGAAGTTAAGATTCGAGGTTGGCTCATTCAGCCAAACGAGCTTTAATTTGAACACGAGCTCGACTCTTTTATGAAAAGAGCTCGAGCCGAACCAAGCTTTTTATCGAGCCTATCAAGCTTTTATCGAGCTTGGAATTTAAGTTTGAGCTCGACTTATTTAAATAGTCTGTTTTTCATTTTTTTTTAAACCTAAAATATAGTATAAATATATATAAGTATTTCTATAAATAAATATACATAATTATTAAGTAGAAATTAATTTTTGTTGTTTAATTATGTAGTTATATATAATATAACATACATAAATAATTCACAAATATGCTAATGAGCTTATTAAAGAGCTTAGCTGAGCTTGAGTAGTTCGACTCATTTACAGCTCTACTCATGTCATGTTTGATGGTGTGTAGCAATGAATACGAAATGGAATAATGATTTTAAATTTTATTTTCTTTCTCAAATTTTAAAAGCGTATTTAGATGTTAGCATCACGATTCTAAAATTAGCAACTCAGCTTTAAGGAAGATTCTGATTCATGGGTAGAATTGATTCCATCCAACTCTTATTATTAAAAAATTAAAGAAATAGGATTTTAGATATAATATATATTAAAATATATTTATATTATATATATATATTAATGTATATTGCTTTCATCTATGAGTTAGAAGGGATTTTTAACAAATATAACTATAATGCATGGAACTAAAAAATATCATTCTTCAAGTTGGACCAAGTAACCTATGTGATGACTTTGCTCTTCTTCTATATTAAAAGAACCTTATTTTAAATATAATATATATTAAAATATATATAACATGGTCGGGTTTGCATATCTTAAAAAATTAAAGAAATGTGTAAAAGTTTTAAATCATTTAGATATTCAAATTAGGCAGACAATATTTTATTTTCATCATATTCTAACCAAACCAACATATATCTATTTCATTTTGCCTTTAAAAATTATCTTATTTTCATATCAAAATGTGAGTTTTGGAGTAACTTATTGTTTCATAATAAAAATATATATTTTCTTTAATAAGTAGCGGTTGAATTAGAACGTATTGCACCTTATGTCGAAACATGATATTATATAATATAATATAAAACATAAAATTCTTTCTATGTTTCATTGTCCATTTAATTCGAAGTAAATTTCCCATTTTTTGAATCAAAATTATGAATTTTTTAACCAAAAAATGGTAATTCATTTTTAAAAAATTCTATAATTTGTAACTTTTTTTTAAAAAAAATTCCTTTTAAAATTATTAGTCTCAGCTCCCTTGGAAGGGAGAAACTGGTAGTTCTCTAACTGGTTGTTAAAGTTGCCAACCGATCAGCAGTTTGTTTGTTTGTTTCAGTTTGATTCTTAGTTCAAAATAATCAAACCTTGGCCATGTCTTGGGTGTAAATCAATTAATGAGGGTAATGGGGCTAAATTTAGTATAAGTATGAAATTCAAAAGATTGTTCTTTTTATTAGGGTAAATTACATTAGAATGTCATAACATTTGGAAATAATTTCATTTAAGGTCAAAATGTTTCAAGTGATTATAAAAATCATAATTTTAGAAAAGTGAGTCAATTGAGAACTTTGTTAATATGTGTCAAGAGGAGAAATAATTATTAAAGCTTACAAAATCAGTCAGATTATCATATGTATCAATAGAGACATCAATTAATCTTACGCTAAGCGTTATAATCTCTTTTTAACCACTTCAAACCTTATGATCTCAAATGAACTTATCCCAAACATTATAACCTTCCAGTAAAATTACCCCTTCTTGTTATTTACTCTTTATTTACTAATTGCACCAAGACTTGTCTCATTTGAATTATGCGCAAAGTAACCATGGTATGTCGTGTTACCTCAATTTTGAGTTTATTCATTTCTAAGATTGTGTATTCTTGTCAAAATAAGATTATTAATTTGATACATTTACTTGACACATTTTTTTCTATACTTGAAAAATTATGATTTATCTAACAATTCTACATTTGAAATGACATGATTTATAATGATTGGTTACTTTGATTGTTAACCATAATTGTATGCTTTGAAAAATTAAATAAAATTCATGTTAATAATATTCCGCCTTATGTATGATGTTCTTTGTTAAATATATTTATATTATGTAGTATACATGTAACTCTAAAATATAACAAGGAAATGCACTAGGCTTAAGTCATGAATGCTCTTCATCTTTTTAAAGTAGATTCATATTTTGTGTATCTCTTCAAAATGAAAATGAATATATCGTTATTTGGATTTCTCATCTATTTCCATCACCATCCCTTTATATGCAGACTATAAACGATGTTTTATTAGGAGTAACACAAGCTGGTCTTGCTCGATATCTGAATCGAAGATATGGTGAGTTGACTTCTATGCTTACGTCTAAAGACTACTTTCTGTTCTCATGATGATGGAAAGAATAATTTTGTTTGATCGAAATGGTTTTTAAAATTTAACAGGTGAAGTTAAAACTGGTGAACATGCCAAAGACGACAACGTGAGTAATCTTCCGAAAAATTTGCGTGTTAGAGGACTGGTTTACTTCAATTTACGACCAGCAAGTGGACTCGAGGTAAATAGAAGATTTTAGAAATGGTCTCGCAATTTACTTTTTGCTTTGTTTCCACCAATTTATCTCTTTACATGCTATTTTGTGTAATAAATATTTCACATTGATGATAACTTACAAGAAAGAAAATAGTAACATTATAAAGCAATAAGGTTTCCTTAATATTTTACTTAATTTCATCTATTGATTTGTAATTGAAGGAAATTAAGAGAAGAAAAATTAAAAGCATCCACATTTGAGGATTCTAGCTATATTCATGTAATACCATATATGAATCTCAAAATGCATAAGGAGTATATGATTGATGATGACTCCACTTCCACATAAATAGTTGTTACACCTTTTTGCGCCCATCTCAATCCTTTAGCCATGGCGACCTCTATTTCCATGAAGTTAATCCAATATGTAACACCACTATCCTCAAACAGTCACACGTCACAGACTGTCCTCCCCAACTAATACCTCGAAAGGCCAACTGCATTAGCTTAAACTAGCATCCGCGTTTATCTTCATTAGACAAGGGGTGGTGGTTCCCAATTGGCATTTGTCGTCCCATGGAAAAATTAACTGAGAAAAATATGCATCAAAATCTTTCTTGAAGATCTTATTAGGATCTAGAGTATGCTTTTAATGGAGAAAAATCCAATAGGCTTTGTAAAGAATTATACAAATGGGCTTTTGACATCATATATAACCAAAAACCTTAAGGCAATAAGTTAAAAGACCTTTCCTTTTTATACACTCTTCACATGAGACCCATATTTCTCATTCGGGATTCTCACACTCGCACCCTAACAATCTCACCCTCAAGTTTGAGTCTCCATAATGAGTAGACCATACTTTCTATCAATAGCTTATCAAATTAACTCTACTAAATCTCCTTTGTGAGTGGTTCCACCTACTCACCATATATAGGTTTCACAAACGAGCCACACCACAAAACTCTTCTTTTTACATGGTGGGCTAACCATGGAAGTTTTCTAGCCGAACCATCGACTCTGATACTAATTGTCAAGAGACAGGAGTTTCACCCCTCAAAGAGTTCTCATGCGGCCCTCGACCATCCCTTATATCATTTTTTGTTGCTAATCTGGATTGTGAGCTAGTCTTATCTTCCCTGACTTCCCAAGTCTATTCAGAGCCTCACATTCTTATAAGGAGCACCCTCTTGCTTTGCCATGATCTCCCATATTTTTGGAAGGTTCAACTTTTACAACTGATTTCGGTTTGCCGTGGCCTCATTAGGAGAGCGATATCAACTTCCAACCAATTTGTCCATGGAAGGTTAGACCCGCCTTCAAATGTGACCCACACCCTGATAAATCTTCTGCTAATGTCACTCATAACTCTATATGCTCATGTTAAATACCCCATAAAGCCTTCAACTCTCGGACCGTGATACTCTCCCCCACTTAAATTCATGATGTCCTCATCATGAGGCAAATTTGTTGTTGCCACTACCCACTCTCAAGCTCTCACTCCTTCTCTACACCCATTGTCGACACACCCAAGATCATCTCACTAGGACTTCGAGCTTCCACAGGCTTCCTCTCTCTTACCCATTCATCCATCCTCCAAGATTATCTCTTTTTATTTACCCAATGATAAGGTTTGAGCATAACATCTTGCTTTACCCTAACTTGCAACACAACTACCCTCAAGCAACGATGTCCTCACTTTGGTGGCAGCTCTATTTGAGCTCCATCTATACGAGTTGAATTGACAGCAAGATTAGGGTAAAATCTTGTCTCCACGACTCATAACATGGCTACCCTCTGACAAAGATGTCCTATCTCTGGTGGTTGCTCGTCTTGAGTTTTACCCACACGAATTGCATCAACAATAAGAATTACCCACTCGTTAAGAACTCTGGGTATCATCTAAGCGGTCTGATGGAGTTGGAAACTTTGTCTCTGATACCATTGTTAGGATCTAGAGTATGCCTTCAATGAGGAGAAATCAAATGAGCTTTGTGAAGAATTACACAAATGGGCTTTTGACACCATCTATAACCCAAAACCTTAAGGTAATTGATTAATGGGTCTTTCCTCCTTATAAACTCTTCACATGAAATCCATATTTTTCATGTAGGATTTTCACACTTGCATCTTAAGAGATCTATTATTCCATTCCATTGTTGTACAACTCCATTTCTCCTTATAACATTTTCTCTCTTAAGAAATGATTATAGAACTTCTGCATTTTATCCTTGCATGAAATATTAACTACCAAAATATATAAGCAAGATCACCTATCGTTAGCAACACTTCATTGAAAGTGTGCCAAAATGAATTATGATACTGTAGTGATCTCATATGAGTGTCTTATGCAATCCCACTTAATAATGTGGCATACCATCAATGGAAGAAGCTTGCTATAATGATCTCTCATAAGCTACATCAACCATGCACTTTAATGTGTTGCTATTATTGGTACTTGATGCAACTTGTATTTTTTAGAGAGATATCATCGGTTAATGCTTCCTACTACATAAGAAATATTTAGCCAAGTCAATGTTGCTCAATATTTTCCCTCATTTGCGCCCTGCATGGCATTACCCTACTAGAGGAGATATAAGGTTTGTACTATATCGCACCATCTTTCTTTAATAAATTATCTTTATATTTCTCTTTTAGTACATGAACATTATAGCCTAGTCGAATCTCCCTGATCCCTTAAGTAAGAGGTCGCCGGTTCGAATCCCTCTCACTCATTGTAATGGAAAAAAAAAATTCCATTTGACACTTGAGAAACTTCTTGTTCAAGAAAATGTTTAAGCTCCTTAAGTTACTTCCTATAGAAGCATATTGAGACCTCATTATTTGCCTTATATTTGTATAATCATCTTCAATTAATGTAAATAAGATCATCCACATACAATAATATCAAGACAAGTTTACCTCCTTATAGTTGAAAAAACATGCTTGAATTGACTATTAATAGAGTTTAACCACATTATTATAAGAATTGTGCAATATCATTGCACCACATCCTTGTATAAAGCTTTTCTTAGTTTCAAAAAAAGCTAGGATGATCTTTATTTTTTAAACTTTAAGGTTACTCCATGTAGTTAGCCAAACTAACTTTCCGTATACAAAAGCATTCTTCACATTCATTTGCCAAAACTTCCATGAGTTACGTCCTACTAAGGTGATTAAAACTCATACAATTATAGAGTAAATTACATCGGAATGTCATAACATTTTGAGAAGCAAGTTCATTTTAGGTCATAACGTTTTAAAAAGTTCAAAAAAGGTCATGATGTAAAAGTGTCTTATGAGATTTAATTAAGTATTTCTCCTATTAATACATATCAATGGTGCCTTAAAAGAAAAGTTTCTAGAGTTTAAATTAAATATTTCTCCTATTAACACGTACCAATGGTGACCTCAATTGACTCACTTCTTTAAATGCTATGACCTAAAATGAACTTATCCCCAAATGTTATGACTTAAAATGAACTTATGACCTCTTTTGAACTTTTCGAAACATTGTGACCTAAAATGAACTTACCTTCAAATGTTGTGATCTTTTGGTGTAATTTACCCCATAATTATAATCTTGGCATCAAAATTAAATGTCTCATTATAGTCCAAATTGTATTACCAAGATAATCCTTAAGCTATCAATCAAGCAATATGTCTTACTATTGAACCATTAGGATGGTTATTTACTTTGTAAACCCATTTACAGTACATAGGGATTTACATCTATTGTGGAACAACAAATAAACAAAGAGTTGGAAAAAAAACACTGGAATTTATGTAGTTTAGTTAACATCCATAGACAGGAAGAGAGTTATTCTTATTTCTATAAGAATGTTACAAAGAGATACAATACAAAGCCTAAAACCAAATTACAAATATATATATCTATATATCCCTAAAATATCGATTTAAGTCACACCAACAAAAAAAATGAAATAACTGGTTCGAGTTCCCAAAATTTCAAGTCAATTTAGGCCATACAAAATTCAAGGAAACTAATAATTATCCACCTTAGCTTGAATTTTCCAAGCTAGCAAAAACCAAGAATACCTCCCTACCATCCATGCCTTGAAGGGCCTCATTATATCTGACCATTCACTAAGTCTAAGGTATACTTGAACTTTTTTGCTAGCAAAAAGCATGTCAACATATCCCCTGGATTATCAGTTGTGGCTATAGTCTCTATAGAAAACAACTTCTCTTCTATGGTGTCCCAAATGAAATTCAGCTTGACATCAATATGCTTTAATCTCTCATGATACACTAGATTCTTAACCAAGCTTAATACACTATGCTTATCATAATATATGATAGGTTTATAAACTTCTAAACTTAAGCTATCAATAAGACCATTCAGCCACAAACCTTCTCTAACCCCTTCTATAAAATGGCATGTACTTTGCTTCAATAGTATATCAAGCAACTATAGACTAAAGTATGTTATTTTCCATCTAATAGCACATCTATAGAAGGTAAAGATATAACATGTCAAGGATCTTCTTCTCATTAAGCCTCCACCATAATTAAAATATGTATAACCAAAAAAACCACTAATCAAATTATTAATGCCATAAAAAAGAACAAATACTAGTCTACCTCTTAAATATTGCATAATCCATTTGACTATCTCCCAGTGAGTTTCACCTAAATTACTCATAATCTTCCTTATCACGCCCACACAAGCTCCTAATAATGCTAGAATAAGGTGCTCTACTCATATAATCCCACTCTTCATCTATACTTGGTAATGTAATAGCATCAAATTTAAAGTGTCTTGCTAAAGGAATAATAATCATCTTGGATTTGTCCATATATAAAGATTGCATCACCTTATCAATGTATTTAGGCTAAGAAACATATAATAGGCCAGCACTAGTCTCTCCAAAGCTCCATGCCCAAAATCTTCTTAGCTATACCCAAAATCTTCTTCTTAGACTCATTACTTAACAAGGACACTAGATTATGACTTTCAACCTTGTTTTTAGCTACAATCAACATGTCATTCACATATCGGAACAATTACACAAAGGAACCATCCAACAGCTTTCGAGAGTAAACATATTATCAAAAAGGTTTATGATAAAACTCATCAAAAAGCATGAATGCTTCAAGCCTCTTATGTTACTGCTTGGGGAGCTATTTCAAACCATACAAGAATTTCTTCACCAAACCTACACGATCTCCTATACAAAAATAAGAAATCCCTCTAGCTATAACATATAAATATGCTCTTCTAGATTTCTATGAAAGAAAGTAATTTTGAACTAAGTTGTTCTAACTCAAGATCCAGGGCACTTATCATGGTTTGAAGAACCTAAATAGTCTCATGGTTCACAACTAGCTAGAATACTTCATAACAATCAGTTCCCTCTTTCCATGAGAAGTCGTTTGCCAAAGTCTTGTCCAAACCTAGCCGGTTAACCTTTAAATGCCTTTTTCTTCTTCCACTTGCACTTGCATCCCTTTAATTTTACAACCTTTAGTAATGTACTAAGTCTCACGTTTTATTCTATGTAAGGAAGTACATCTTCTCATTCATGATAATCGACCACTCCACTGCTTCTCTATTCTGCTTTGCCTCTTCATACAACTTTAGCTAATAAGAATCAACGCATTTTGTCACTACCAAAGCATAATCGATAGAATTAATATCAACAACACTAGCATAATCTACATACCTTAAAGACTTTTCGATGTCACTTCTTGTTCTCTTTATTGTTAACTTTGTGATTCTTGTTTCTACACTTCCCTAGGCTCTTTTGTAGATTTGTGGTCATCCTTTTTAGAGTTTCAATCTTATACTCCACCTTCTAATCAACACCCTAATCTTTATTAATTGTAGGAACACCAAGCTCCTCACTCTAGCCAAATATAATAGACTCATCAAAAGCAATAGCTATTATAAAAAAATTCTGACATTTTAATCATTTTTCAATACACCACAGTTCATACCCGTTAAGTTTAGAAGCATACCCTAGTAATATGCATTTCATCATCTTAGGCTCCAATTTACCAACATTAACATGAGCATATGCAGAACAACCAAATATACACAAGGTAAAATAACTAGATGAGGAACCAGACCATACCTTGAGGAGTATGAAAATCAATTGCAGTTGATGAAAATAAATTCACCAAATAAAAAGTATTATTAACTACCTCATCCTAAAATTGATTTGAAAGGCTAGCATTAAGTTGTATCCATTGAGCACAATGCATAAGTGTTTGGTTCATGCATTTGCAACTCTATTTCTGTTGTGGTATATGTCATACAGCCGGTGCCTCACTATACCTTCATTCTTGCAAACCTCATCGAATAGTGATTACTGAACTTTAACTTATTGTTTGTTTAATGTCTTGGATTGTTTTCTAGTCCTTTTCTTAACCATAGTATTACACTTCTTGAACCACCTAAACACTTTATCCTTTAATTTTAGAAAATTAGTAAATACACTGAAAGGCCACAACGTTTAGGGGTAAGTTTATTTTAGGCCATAATATTTTTAAAAGTTCAAAAGATGTCACAACGTTTAGTTAGTAAGTTCATTTTAGGTCACAACATTTTTAAGTGATCAAAAAGAGGTCACAACGTTTAGAGAAGTGAGTCAATTGAGGCCACTATTGATACATATTAATTATAGAAATATTTAATTAAAACTTAAAATACCCTTCTTTTAAAGCCCTATTGATATGTATCAATAGAAAAAATATTTAATTATATCTCATAAGGCGCTTTCTAAACTTCATGACCTCTTTTGAACTTTTCGAAACGTTGTAACCTAAAAAAACTTACTCTCAAATGTTGTGACCTTCTGATGTAATTTATCATTTAGAAAATACACCCGAACTTTACTAAGTAGTCATCAATGAAAGTAATAACTTACTTGCATATGCCATAAGATTCAATAGGAGAGGGATCCCATAAATATAAATTAATATACCAAGGACACCAATAGAGGTATGTTTGCCATAATTGAACTTTACCCAATGCTGCTTTCCCAGAACACAAGTCTAAAAAAATTTCAATGTCCTTATTTCCATACGATTGAGTAATCTCTGATTACTCAACATCACCAACCCTTCTCACTCATAAGACTCAATGTATCATAGCATAGCTTAATACAATCATCATGCTATTCTAAATATCGCAAGATTGCTATTGTTCCCATCTTTAAACTACATATTAAGATATAAATTCTATGTTGCAATTCACCCTTCATTATCGTTAGAGCAACCTTAGAAGGTCTAATCTATCTGACTCTAGCATAATAGTTGTACCATTTTTTTTATCTAGAGCACTTATAGAAATCAATTTTTTTTTTTAATAGGTTACGAGTATACAAGCATAATGTGTCTAGAACTTCCCATCGTACATCTTAATTTGCATGGAACCACTACCCTTAACACTAGGATCCTTATCATCAACTATTTTCATACTCCCATTCTACTCCTTCAAAGTATACATATTCTTCAAAAAAATCTTGTGATAAGAAGCATCCATGTTCATGAACCAAGTATTTGCAAAACTTATATACTAATAGTCAACACATCATTGCTCTCTCCTTCATTAGGATTATCTTGAACTAGAACTGCATTGCCATTATTTGACTATTTCCACTCATTTCCCTCCTTCCACTATGGGTAGTTTATCTTGATGTGTCCTTTTTCTTTATAGTGAAAACACCGAATTTCACTAGACTTTGATTTAGAACTTGACTTGCTCTTGCTCTCCCATCCCTTTCTTTATTTCCACCTCTACCAACAACTAAACCTACATTTGATCCATCTTCATGGGAAATAGTGACCTTTCTCTTTAATTTCTTAAATTGTATAACATCCTTCACATCAGTGATAGAATACTATCTATATTTTACAACATGATGCCAATAAAATTCTCATATAAATTAGGCCAAAAACATTCAAAGATAAAAGCTTGATCTTCACAATTAATTATAACCCTAGCCCCTTGTAAATCTAATATGATTTTTTAAAATTATTAATTGATCTTTTACCTGCATATTTTCTTTCATTTACAAGGTTTACTAACATTGCGTCTAATTAGTTGGTGATTTCTTTTTAAACTTGTTCTCCAACTTCTTGCATAACTCTGCAGTAGTAGTTTCATCAAGAACCTCTCTAAAGACTTCGTCAATCAAACTCACTAGAATTGTTATGCACTTTTGAAGCATCTCACTTTTCTCCTCTACCTTCAATCCCCTAAGCAAATTTTCTTCTCATTCTAATGCTTCCACACATTCTTCTAAAACCATAAGAGCCTTCATCTTTACCTTCTATAAAGTGAATTCATTTGATCCATTCAGTTTCTTAATTTTATATTGTGAGTTGACATCTCAATCATCAAATAAAATCATCCAAGATCAAATGTCATGATTTGAATAGAATTCCAAGCCCTTATACTACTTTTTGCAAAACCATAAGTAAATAGGGAATCAAAAAAGTAGAAGAAGAAGAAGAATCGGCACTACGATTTATGTGGTTTGGTTTGTGTAACCTATGCCTATGGGTAGGGAGAGAGCTTCTCTTATTTTCATGAGAATGCTATAGAGAGATACAATACAAACCATATAACCAGATTATACACACACACACACATAAACAATGGGTTTAGGTTACTATAGAGAAAAAAAAAAAAAAATAGGTCAAGCTCATAATTCTTGGTAGGCCATACAAAATCCAAGGCAACTAATAACATCATTAGGCTTGGGCACTAGATTCTATGTGTAACTTTTTTCCAATTGTTTGCTTTTTTTTTAATTGAATTTCATCTTTTCCATCCTATATGTTGTAGCTAATAAAGATGAATTTAGTGGCCCTATTATCAAACTTGCTTTGGGTATGATTGCATATCATACACATCTCAATACACGAAACTTACAGTATACTTCATCTTCGATAGTAGCTCAAATGATGTCTTTGTAAGTTTAATCATGCTTGAAAAGCTTACTTGTCACATGTTTTGCCTTCATGCTCTCAATCCAAAATCTTCTTAGAACACTCCACGCATGAAGCATGCTTCGACGTATTTATGCTAGATGCCTTTTATTTCTTT
The DNA here is from genome assembly GCA_024138025.1 of Combretum micranthum. Lineage (NCBI taxonomy): Eukaryota > Viridiplantae > Streptophyta > Magnoliopsida > Myrtales > Combretaceae > Combretum > Combretum micranthum. Next base: position 89,870 of record JAMXBD010001137.1, on the reverse strand, counting down.
CGATAATACCAATTTTACTAAAGCATGTGAAAGCATGTCAATCTTATGTGTATTTTGCCTTGATGTATTCCATAAATGCCTTAGATGTGTATTTTCCTCGATATCTATACATAACCACTTTACCTTATTCTTCAACTCATCTTCTACTTTATTTTTAAACTCTTTAAACTTTCTAATTTTTTTACTTGTCTTTCCTGAAATATACTTAAACATACCTAGGGTAGTCACAAATGGAAGTTGTGTCAATACGCGTTGAAGGATAGATACTTGACTAAATTGAACATATCTAAATGGATCATCTCTAATGCATCTTGGGCTTTATACTTGAATTCTTTGTTTCAACTATGTGCTTCGTCATATTGGTATCCTACATAAATGTCATTGTAAATTCTAATTGGGAAGGCCCTTGAGCATCGTTATTCATCACGATCTTCAATTTGTAATAGCTAACATGCCTGAGCCTTGCATGCTAGAGATCATCCATCTCATCTCTCTTGACTTTATCTATATATGTTTTTTCAAGAGACAGGATATAGATATCATCTAACTTCGATGTCTTCATCAATGGTGTTTCATCTAATGACTCTTAAAACTACAAAGTTACTTCAAGTAACCAGTTGTGCTACTGATAGGATATCATGACTCCAGGGGAACACAGTAAACATTTAGGCGTTGAATTTGATCATGTATCGATGATGAAGCTATTATAATTTTACTAACATAAAGGATAGGAAGCTATAAGTGAGCCTCTGAATTTTTCTTATTTGGAAAATGATGTTTTCTATGTTTAAATGCTTTTAATTAAATTTGAATATATTTTCAAAAATAAAATACAAAGATTTTGTTGTTATTATTAATCTTATCTACATATTCCTAATCATCTATCATTGATTCATGAATAAATATAAATAAATATTAATAAATGAATATTGGTAAGTTTGTAACAATAAATCAATATAACCTCTTCATTATTTATTTTCTTTCCTAATGGAAATATTTGCACCCATAAACAAAGATAATGGAAACAACCCGAGATTCTGAAAACATATTCATGTCGAAAACATATTCAAGGAAAAATATGTAAACTGAAAAAAATTAAAATAAAGACAATCAGTCAAAATAATTCATGCACAAAATTATATGAAAATTATATTATTTCATTTATGTTCACCATTAATTATTTATTAAACTAATAATATAATTTGCTTTCAATACTTTTTCTTCAGTAACATTCAATTTTGAAGAAAAATTTCCCTTTGATGTGACTTTGGATTCATGTTTGAGAAACAATTCAATCAGATATCTACCTTTGGTCTTAAGAATGGTAAAGATTAAAATTCTACAATACTCTTGAGTTTTGATAAAATGGTTTAATATAAAAATCCACTCTATCCAATCAAATGGTTAATGTTTAAATAATTCAAGCTTCATAACTCTAGAAATCCAAAGCATTATCTACAATTAATAAGCCAAATCATTGTGCCAAATTCAACGGCTAGCAATCTTCTTGAATGCTAACCCCAAAAATTATATAACAAATTGTAATTTTATAATGTATCTTAAAGAACAACAACTTTCTTAACCTAAACTTACAATCTAATATCAAAATCTATTTCTAGAAGTATTAAAAAGCATTCTGTTTTCTTTTTATTTGAAATTTAAAGTTAAGAATAGTGTGGTTATTATTTTTATTTTAGGAACTAATAAGTGATATATGAAATTTTAGGTAAGGAGGATTAGTGATACATATTTGTGTATTTGTTTGATAGAACTAGAATGCCACCAGTAAGGTCTAAGATTAGATCCATCATCCATAATCTACAGAAAGATAATGATTATGATTTCACCACATTCTTGCGTTTAAAGTGGTAAAAATAAATTAATTTACTACATATCGAGTGATAAAATTTAAGTAAGTGCATAAATATTTTTGTGTTGTAGTAAGCAAATGCATAGAAATATAACCAAATTGCAACAGTCCATAAAATCATCATGGCAATCCCTCTTCGAATTGACAAAGTGTATTATACCATGAACATGTCACTTATTTTGTATTCTTATTTTGTTGCTCAAATTAGACTTTAGGTGATATAAAGACTCAAACATCAAGGGCAAAGTGGGGAAATTTGATTGGGTACGTACTCTTCCCCTTCATTATTTCCCTGCAAGATGATCCACTAAAGCATGTTCATCAAGCTAAAGCCATCATGGATCGCAAGAAGCAATCTCTAGGAGCTGCATTTACAGCATACTGTGCAAGCTTTATACTGAAGATCTTTGGAACCGAGGTAAATGATAATTTTCCAAGAGTATTATGTTCTTTTCATTTTGGATCAAGTACAATAACAACATATATATTTTAAAACTAGACTCTGAAATCATTAGTGGCTTATAATGATGAGCAGGTTGCTTTTAAAATGTTTCCCCGAGTAATCGATAACACAACACTAGTCTTCTCTAATGTGGTTGGTCCAATGGAAGAGATCAGTTTGTATGGCCATCCAATAACGTATTTTGCACCTGGTGCTTATGGAAGCCCTAATGTGAGTATATTCTATGTCACATATATACATATATATATATATATATATATATTAAGGGCATGTTTGTCTGGTGACTTTTTTTTCCCAAAATTTTGAAATTGTAAGTGATTGGATGCGAAGGTCACAACTAATAATAGAAATGTTAATGAAAAAAATGGGAAAAAAAAAAAAAAGATTTTCATCTAGAATTTATTTTTCCTTATTTACACCCAATACTTTTTGTGGTTTCTAATCACCACCATTGGGGGCTAACAACAACAGTCCCCTTTTATTATCATTATTTGCATCCTCCTGATTGTTACTTTAGTATTTGATAAAATTGAAATTTAAATTGTAATAGATATTTCAAATTGTAATAAATATTTAAAATAGTCTATAAAATATGTTGTATGAAACAAACACAAGGTTGTTAAAGTTGTGATTCTATGTAAAAATCGTCAAGGGAACTATAGAAACTTAAATTTGTACAATCTATGCAAAACAATTTTTAAAAATCATAAATATTCTTACAAAAATCATAAAAAAAACTTGAAATACATGATAGATATGAAAAAATAATATTAAGTCTTTTTTTATAATAACTTTTAATAAATAATATAATATACATAAAAAAGAAGCAAGTAGAGTCATAATTAAGTTTTGTTCTATTATTTTATTTGAAAAAAGTTATGAATTGATGAAGAATTAATATTTTCAATTTTTCTTCAACTCTTAATTATATAAATAAAATAAATAAGTTTTCTTATAAACTTTACAGTTATAACTCGATTTAAATAAATATTATAAATTAGAATAGAAGAATTGGGGTATGTGAGAAAGAGAGATAAAGGAAGGGTGTGAAGACAAAGTTGAAGTACGATAAGAAATATATATTATCCTAATAGTTCATGAGCTTTTAGACTATTTTGATTCAAGTAGGTAAATCAGTAAACTCAGTTAAAAATTGAAAACTCTACTGAGTTTAATTGTAGGCTTAATTGAAATTGTAAGATTATAAGAAAAATCGATTCTACACACGAATCAAATTGGAAAGACCAACTAAAACCATAAACCCATTGAATAGTATAGGTAAATCACAACTTTGACAACTATGAACAAATACATCATGGATGTATTGCATTATGGAAATAAATATTACTAAAATCTGGATGATTTATTGTGAATTTTCTCGCATGCAGTTATTAGCCTTGCACTTCCAAAGCTATGGCAACAAGATGATCATTAGTGCATCACTGGATCTAGATATAGTTCCTGATCCTCATCGACTTTGCGATGATTTTGAAAATTCTCTGCAAGAAATCAAGGATGCTATAGAAGGAAAGAAGGAATTCACACAGATGGTTGTTTAGTAAGACGAGGGGCTAGTTTGTTGGAGTTGTCTTGCTCCATCTGCCAAAATCAAATAATAAAGTTTATTCCATCCAAAAAATTAAAGTCACAAATATGTCATATTTATTTACTGTTGGGTTTTGATATTATAAAGTTATATATACTCTTAAATATTGTTAGTAATCAAAATACATGTTCCTAAAATTTTATACCCTCATTCCTTTCTTTAATTAATATTTGTGTCATTTAATTTAGTATTAAATGAATTTCTCAAATCACTCATCTTTTTTTTTACCTCACTTTTTTAAAAATTTTCCACATTTCACTTTGATTTCAGTCGATTCACAACATCAATAGTTACATTTAAATTTTTTTAATAAATCTTTATCAATTAGGCTTTATACATCTCCTTTAAAAATGGTTCAAGTATCACCGTTTATTTCACTTTATTATATGTAGATGTCAAGGCAATCATTTGAATTTATTTATATAATATATAAATTTTACCAAGTAATTAAAATTGCGTGGTTTCGTGATCTTTATATTTAGATGCAAACACCAAAGAAATGACAAAACATACTAAATTGAAAATTGATTATTTTTTGTGCCATTCATAACGAGATAATGAATTATCAATATATGTAATTTAAACTTTTAGCAATTTAGTATTCAAGCTTTTATTTGTACGACTCTGCGTACTTGTACTTTTAATTTTATTATAAATCAGTGACAATTTAGGGTTTACACTATTAAAAATTAAAAGTGCAAACATTTATCATACATTTATTTTGATAAATAATAATTTATGGCCGCATACAGAATCTAACGAATGAACAGAAGTAGCAAGAGATCTCGACTAAAGCTAAATAAGATAATATAATGTAGGATCATATTCATCCATATAAGAAAAATTAAAGTAATTACAATTTTTATACGAAATAAATGTTGATAAAAATACTTGGATTTGGGAAGAATTTCTTCTCGTATAGAATGGGAGCACATTTGAGATGCATGATGGGAGAATGAGAGTATTTATTGGTTAAAACAAGCGTCTAGTTGAGGAAATAAATAAAAGCACCCATGTCCAAGACCAAGAGTCTCGTTGAGGAAAGCCTACTATTTAAAGTTTTTTCTCATTGAAATGTTGTCTAATGAAAAAAATTTTCGAAGTAAAAGGTGTGAAATTGTTCTTGAGCTTAATCTGAGCAAAGAAATTACAATCAATTCCAAAGCCTAATTATCAATATAACCTAAATTTGCAGAGATAGCGTGGATTATTTTGGATAGAGTCCGGATCAACTCCTAGAACATGGTCATCTTATCAGCATAGCTTTGAAATTGTATAGTCAATGCCTGCAACATGCAAAAAGCTCCCATCACAGCCTATCATTTATCAGTAAACATGCTCTGTGTTTCCATACATGTGGATGTCCACACATAATGTTGTGTTAGACAGGAGCCTATGAGCAATGGCAGCACTAGCAGCTACCGGTTTAGCATTCATCGTACATGTCAAGATTACATTCTAAACTAATGAATGTAAAATTACGCCAGATCTCACAGACCTAAAAACTTAGATCAGTTGTTTATTTATCGAACATATAACTCTGCTTCAAATGGTGATGCAATGAGGACGCAATAGAAAATAAATGTGGAATATGCTGAGGACATTTTGTGCACAGACGAATGTGATAACAACTTCAAGAGACTGCTTTTTGCGATCAGTGCTAGCCTATGCATGGCCAGCATACTCCAATCGTGAATGGAAGGTGGATATGTGCCATTTAGCTAGTTGCCCCATCTTTTCCTCCAGACTTTTTATGAAATAACCCAAATAATAATAATAATAATAACAACAATTAGATAAATAGATAGAAAGACAGATAGATATATGAGTAAAATAAATACACATACAAATATATAAAAAGTAGGGGTGAATAAGTCTTTTCATGCCTTTAAACATCTAAATAGATAAATCTCCTGTCATGCGTATCTTCCTTTTTTTTTTTTTTTCTCATTGGCATTTCCATCATCCTCTAAAAACATTAACTACTCTCCTAGAAAGTGATCGCCACTAGAATTATACCAGCAATATTTCTTCGTTTTGTCTGTTATAATTCTTAGTTAAGATGACTCAAAGGACATATTCCTAGTGTTCTCTCCCCCCCTCCTCAAAACAAAATTAGTTGCATTGCATGATAAAGGCGACAAGTTTTAGTTAAACAAAAATGAATTTAAGTGAGTAATGAAATTCTTAGTCAATGATTTGAAAATTTGAAAGATATATAATGAAGCTCAACAGTGTTTTATGCATATTATAGAAGGATCATAGAAAAATCTTGGAGGGATTAAGAATAGTCTCAAAGTAATTGCACGCAAGTAATGTAGCCTTGATGTTAATCTTTTATCTTGGGTGTTCTTAGTTTGTTGGGGATGTGGGTTTTCGACTTTGAAAGAGTTTTTTGTGGATAAATTGCAAGTTTATAGCAAAAAATTAATATTTTGCCAAAGAATCAATGAAAAATTTACAAACTTGATTTTTTTAGGGCAGCATGACCCTTAGCATGACCATGTCATGTCTGATTGAGCTTTTAATACTAACATAACCCCTACCATAGACTTGCTAACTAGTTGTGTTGAGAAATACAACCCTAACATGCGCTTATGTTTATGTCATGTTAAGAACATGACATCTTGGCATTGGTAGCATCATGATAGCTAAAGTTTTGATAACACTATTAAGACGAGGCTCTAGACTAAGATTTTAGCATGAAGGATATTTTAAATCACTTGAGTCCAATGTGAGCATGTTATCATCGGGAGAGCACAAGAGAGGTTTAGTCTGAGAAGGAACAAAGATGGAACAGACTAGTGCACGCAAAACATGTTGTTCAAGTTACTATATTAGTAAGAGTTGCAATTGCGTCACAACCTTGATGTTATGCACAATGAGAAGAATATATGCAATAACTTGGTTGGAACATTTTCAGTTTAAAGGGCAAGTCAAAGGACATCGAAATGCTAGAGTGACCTTTTAAGGGAGGGGTATCCATCAAGAGCTACATTTGCAAAATTGAGGTGGTTAAATTGTGAAGCAACCTATATTGTACACACTTTCCTCTTGGCAAATGAGGGAGGTCTGTAGCTTGATCAAAGACACAAAATGTCCAAACAATTATGCAAATAACATATCACCATGGCTTGGTGCATACAAAGTGAGTCTGAGCTATTTGAAGATTGATGGTTACCAATTATTGCTTTAAAAGGATCCTCCCCATAGTCACACATGACTATTGATTGTAAAATATATTCCATAGGAGGTGATGTCTCTTTTTTTTTTTTTTTTTTTTTGAAAGTTAAATGCTAAAGAAATTCATGTAGGTAGACTTGTTGGTATCATAGGAGAAAAGTATAACCTTAACACTTTATATACTAGAGATGATACTTTTTCCAGCTTTCTTCGGTAGCAAGGTTCACTTATCCATCCATTTGTTGAGAGAAGCATGCATATGCAACCCTGTACAACATCACCGGATGTATTTACTGGAGATGTACTTAAAAGTAGTTAAGGGAGATTTGAGGAATAGGGAAAAACCGGTAGGCTTCATCTATACTATTAAAGCAAAACCACCACATTTGGTATCTTTAATGTAAATATTTTTAATATAATGTTTTTATCATATGGACATAAAGTATTTTGTCGTATAGATTTTGATATGTTATTAACCCCATCGTGTTTTTTTTTTTTTTATCATAGCAATTCATGTCTAAATTATCTTTTTCTAGCTAATAGACTTTAAAATTAATCGTTCCATTCTACACTTGAAATCTAGAGTTATATATGAATGCTTAGTAACTTACGGTCTAGAGTTACAAAATCTCGTCTTTTACTGTCTAGGAATTCTTTATCCTAATTATTGATGATGGTAAATTTTCTAGTGATACTTAAGGGTTCAAACTACTAGTGGCATCTCGATAACTATTATATCATTATCTTATATGTGTAGAATTTATTTTCTAATTACTGAATTTAAGGTAAAAACATCTTAAGGTTACACTACCAAGTTGATATATTTTCTTCCAATCATAAATTTATATACATGAAATGAATTTCTCGTACTCTTGTGACTTATTGCTTATAGTTGCTAGACTTTTCTTTGGGCAAGGATAGTGTTCTATATCTCTTTTAAGTTTTTTGGGTTCATAACAATCAATTTATTATTGATCATCAATTGTCCAAGATTATGAAAGTTATATTTTGTATCTTAGAATTTTATTGGTAAGGATTCTAATCTCTTGACTATAATCAAATTGTTCACTTTAATATTCTTAAATCATGAAATATTAGGAGTGATCTTTGCAACTTTTCACAAAGTTCTTCAAAATTCTATGTTATATTTTTGTAATTATCATATCAAGTTATGCAAAATTAGACGATTTTCAATACCAAAGATGATCATAAGCACCAAGTCAAAATCATAATTACCTAAAAAAACAGTGTTGCGAGTGCTGATTCTATTGGTAAAGTTGAGACCTACAAACATAGAAAGGCAATTAGTAGTGCATCAAAGGGATCTCCAGCACGATTACTCTTGATGTTTAAATTAGTTATGAGTCTCCTCTTACAAAGAATTTAAAAGGTAGTTATAGAAGTGTCTAACTATGGAAAATGATTGGGTTCACTTACCTACTAGAGGGAAGAGATAATTATATATGAGATCGTATTGGAATGGGGCCTACATAATCTTTTTTGTTAGTGCAGGTGACCTTAGGTTGGTAGTTGACCTAGACTTTAAGAGAAAGGGCTCGCGGAGCATGGAGCAGAGCTAGATTAGTGATCGATCCCCCTTAACCCCATTGAAGGTTAGGTGGTATGCTGAGAGCGTGTAGCCAGTTAATAAGACATTGCTCATCATAGAGCTTATGGCACATCTTGGAGAGAGTGCCTTGTTGTAGAGTTTCATGGCACATCGTCGTAAGCCCCAATTTAAGATTCATAACATAGCACAGCTGCAACTTTGGTTTTCTTCGAGAATTGAGGTGTTAAGAGAGCTCAAGGTCAAGACCGAGTCTTAGCTAGGTTGGGGTCCTTATAGAGCAATGGGCTTAATAGAGTTCTTCTCAAACTTTGAGGCCTAGTAAGCTTATGATGGGCCAATCGAGCTATAGCCTATTACTTAGCATCAACAAAAAGGAATGGGTCGAAGTCTAGTACACAGCAACACAAACATACATGGTATTGTCACACGCATAGGGTCTATAAATGTTGTCCAATAGCCACTAGTTTATATCATTAATTAAAGTGTGGTAAATTAATGGTAGACCACTCATACTTCGGCGACACGCTATGAACTTAGGGGTCTTAAGTAGTAGCAACTACTTAGAAGGTTGATATAAATAACTCGAATACCTATATCTCCTATAGAAATTACAACAAAAGTAGCCTCATTAAAGTTTCACAGTTGCCATGCATCTCTACCTATTGCAACTTATGATATAATGCAATTCAATTAGCACTCATAATCATGAGCAATACTACGTTACTTCTCATCGATCCAGGTAAACACCATCCCAATACCGTTCCCCCTATTAACTACCCATTGAGCCATCAAGGGTAGCATAAGCATCTAACTACTGTGCCAACATCACTTAGAAAGGTTGTTGCTCCTCAAACCATATTATGAGACAGAAGCATAAGCAGCAAATAATTATTAGCCATCTAAAAGATTAGTTAATTTAGGATGTCTATCCTAAACAATCAAAATGCAAGTCACTATGTACCTATTAAACGATATGAAACCTTTTAAACTTTTCCAAGTTTGATAGAATTTAGTTGTTCGTGAGTTAAAAGCTCATATTAGGACAATGTTTCAAATAGTTTAACCATTTTATATTTTTATTCACAATTTTGAATTGCACAAATTATGGTCCACATGTTTATGAATCCTAGGTGAGGACTCAATTCATTTATGTATATTGGGTCTAGTTGTAGGAAGGTGATACTTCTTAGATTTTTTAAGCCATTGGTTTTATTTAATCATGTTATCTAATTAATTATTTAGGCTTGAGTTCATAAGGGATTTAGCACCAACTTATTATCAATATAGGATTTGATTGGATTGTTTGATTTTTATTTGTATTATATATATATATATATCATATCTGTATCTATAACTTATCAGTATAATTTCTATATCATATATGTATTTTATTTGTTTGGTCTATTTATCTGTAAAATTGTTACTTTTTCATTAGTATCAATTTCTTAACAAGCTTCTGTTTGAAAATGAAAAAAATGTGATACCCAGGGATATAACAAGGTCGGTTGTTATCAGGTTTCTGACCCGCCCAATTAAGTACAAACCCTAAACCCTATAGGGTTTTAGGGTTAGGTTTTGGTATAGAATAAAAACCTTATATGGTTATAGATTTAGTTTGGATACTGTCAAATATCTACTGGATACCTAACTCGATGATAAAATTAAAAAATACAAAATAAAAAAGAATTTTAAAAGTTATGGCTTTAGGTGATGGCTTAGGCATTGTTTAAAAGTTGAATTGACCATAAATGCAAACGATCTTGTTAGTTTATTTACTATTTATTTAAAACCACACAAATTTGAATTGTGGAATAAGTATAGATACAATGATATTATAAATTTATAATTTGATCGGGAAAAATTATAAAAAAAAAAAGAAAAGAAAAAGCACAAACATGAGTACTTCAAGGCTCAACCCATCTCAGTCCTTTGCTTTTTATTTAGATTAATATGTGAACTTTGGTGTTTATTTCTTCATTTATTTTTTTTAATTTTGTGTATAATGTATGAAGTTGTTTAATTTGTAACTTTATAGTCCTTTTTGAATCATTTGTATCATTATTGTTTAAGCCTCTTAAATTTATTAAATATTATTACAATTTGAAAACAAGTCAAGTAAGAAAAGGGAGAATTAAAAAAAAAAATCAAGTGAGTTTCGGGTGACTAAGCAAACCATGTAGGGTGGGTTTAGATATAGTATGAAAACTTTATAAGGTTATAGGGTTGGATTCGGTGTACTTTATAGGGTAATAGGTTGCGTTTCGATTTTATATGATCCATCCAAAACCTGACCCATTCACATCCCTAATGGTATCAAAATGATCAAAATATAATGAAACAAACAGACCTAAGATAACCAACTCTTATCTAGTTAAGAGTTAGTGACCTAGGATCACCAATTATAAAACCAAGTTCTTTATAGTTTAGATTCACTTATCTCATATTCTTATTATTGTTTGGTCCTTATTTCAATTTGTAGGTTATAATTCGTTTAGGTACCCTATAATCTATATCATAGTAATTATGATTTTTCATCCTTATGATATCCTCAAATTAATCACATAAAACCTTAGAGTTTGGCTTATCCATATTTAACTATTAGAAAGGGTGAAATAAGCAAGATATGTATAGGAACGTGTTGTCACCTAAATTTGAATTGTACCAATATAATTAAGTTATTAACTAATCTCATACTCAATGAACATGCCTTAAGCCACTTTTCATAATTTCTAAATTACACTAGTCATAAATAACTGATATGCAACGTAACTTGACAATTACCATTCAAAGATGATCCTCATACACATTCAATAATAAATAACATGATCTTTCTCTATAGTTTCAATAGATACTTCAAAATCATTAAGAAATATCCAATTAGTTACTTATCACCGCACTGTGAAAATTTTCAAATACAAGTGTGCTATCTCACAAACTACTTCATTACGCAACAATTTATTCTCACATTATTATCACTTATCTTGCAACAAATTATTTCGTTTTTTCGTTTCTCTAATTTCATATTTAAGACTAGATAATTAATTTCCCCCTTACAATGAACCATTAATAATTTAGTCTCCAATTTCATAAATTTAGAAATTACTCATCATAAATTGATTTCTCTTCACATGAATTATTTATCGAATCATTTAATTCCAAATATTTTAGTCTTATATGGGACAAAACTGTTGGCACTCTACATTTTATTTGAGGTGTGACAAATATAATAATATATATTATGTGAACAACATGTTTGTGGGATTGTTAATGAAGTTATTATTAATGAGCTTGTTTGTGAGCTTTTCATCAACTCTAGTTGCGAGCATATTAATGAGTTATTAATAAGCCTATTAATAGAGTTTATAGCATATGGCCAATAATAATAATAATAATAATAGAGTTTATAGCAAGCCAAATTCGAACAAATGGCCAACAATTTGATTGTTGTACTGAAATAATTCTACCATCCTACTCTACGAGCATCTTATAGTCTAATAATAATGTCCTGTTAACTTGCCTTTTAGTCGCGATGTTATGTAATTAAGCGTTGGGCATGTCCGTTTACAAGACTTCTAGATACCTAGCTATTCGAGGAAACATGTGTCGTCGACCTTAAAAAAAGAGAGAGGATATTCATGTATAAATCAAATTACAGATGAAAATCATAAAACCAAAGCAACGTAATTTATGAGATGAACAGCTCAAAAGACTTGGCTGTGATGTGATTTGGTTCAGCACGAGACACGTTTGCTTCCGAAACTCATGAATAGATGTCTCGTTGATGGATTTATAGAAGGTTCTTTCCATTTCTTTTTATATTATTACGTTGGAAGCAGTGTGGGTGGAGGAGGAAGAGAGTCCCGCATCCCTAATTTCCTAGTAATAACCTTAATATACATAATCCAAGTAAATGGCTCACGTTTGAGATAGTTAAATCTATTGGGTATGAATGGCTTACCGGCTTAGTGTGTAAATTAGTTATTAATAGGCCCAAATGCATTTACTAGGGGTAAAGAGTTAAGTAAATATTAATGGTTCTTATATATAATTATTAATAGTCTTACTTAAGAAAAAATAACAATTATAATAAATAGATTTTTCTTATATTGGATGTGGCAATCTCCTATAGGCAGGACTAATTGAAAGTTGAGATGGTTAGACAAAGTTCACGTAGTAAACATGACATTGTCTTCTTTTTTTTTTTTTTTAATAACTTCAATGCTCGACACATGATGATTTAACATCCAAATAGATAGAACAAGACGGACTCTATTTCAAGTCAATAAATTGTTAAAAAAAGAGATCATTTTTTATAAAAACGTGAAAATAAAGGTCACTTTTTTATAATTAACCTTTTTATAAAATGGTTGTTATAACTAAAATGAAAAAAATATTATGAAATTTGGGTGCTTCTACTAACGTTATTCCCGTAGAGATATTCATCCATCCTTTTCAATCAACTATTAAGAGTGAAGTATTACAAATAAAAATTGAAAGTTTTTTTAGTTATTTACCCTTGGTTTACTAATTAGATTAAGACGAGTTTCATTTGGATCATGCATAGAATATGTGTGCAAATGAACTAAGTTGATTCATAAAGTACTCAAATTTGACTTAATATTTACTCAAGTTTGATTTAACAATAGTTCATTAGCTCAAGCTGCTCAAGTATATTATTGATTCAATCTCTAGCTTCATATGTTTAGTTTGGTTAGTTTATGAGCTTGATTGAGAATGGATGAAATATAAATGTTAATTCAATTCAAATCAAGTATAGGTATTAGTATTATTTAAATTAGAATTAAACATAATTTCTTAATAAATCGAGCCTAACAAATAAGCTTAATCAAGTTAGTTCGAGCTAGAGCTTATGTAATATTATCCAAGCCAGACTTGAAGTTAAAATTTTAAGTTCTATTGAGCTCGAGAAAGCTCGAGTCTTGAAATTTCAAGTCAAGTTTGAGATCGAGTTGAGGCAACAATTCTGTTTTGAAATGACTTGATTATAGTCATACACTACTATTAAGCGTAACTATACCTTTAAAAGGTTAGATCAATTTTATACTGACATCCCACAGTTGTAGTTTTTTTTTTCTTTATGTATGTGTAATACACACACACACACATTGCATGTATCTAATTTTGGATATCTTTACTATTTCCATCATTTTTTGTCCTGACTATAAATGATGTTTCAGTAGGAACAACACAAGCTGGTCTTTCTCGATAGCTGGATCGAAGATGTGGCGAGTTTTGACTTCTTTGCATAGTTCAAAGACTACTTTGTCTTCCTTAAAACGACTTAAAATGATAGAACATATCCTGCATCAATTTTAACAGGTGAAGCCACGAATGGTGACTATACCAAAAACAACAAAGTGAATTATAACTTATAAGAAAGAAAATGTTATCATAATGAAGCAATAAAGTTTTAGTTTTAAGAATATTTTAGACAATTTCAATTATTGATATATATTTGAAGGAAATTAAAAAATTTAGAGGACTCAAATTCGAAAGTGGTAGCTATATTCTCACGCTACCATATATGAATTTCCAAATGCAAATGAACTAGATCTGGACTTTATGTATGTTTGATGACTAGTGGTTGATTCCTTTAATTATGGCATCCAGTACTTCGATATGAATTTGATGGATTTCAACTATGTGAAAAACAATTAATTTCACATGTGATAGACTATCGTCCCCAACAAATAACTTTGAGGCCAACTACATTAACTTAATCTGGCATTTGTGTTTTGATTTCATGAAATTGGCCGCAGTGGCAGAGAGAGAGAGAGATAAAAGATAGAGAAAAAGAAGTATGATGCGATCATTTGTCGACAAACATCGTTTTCATTCTTCTAGTTTGAGCTCTAATCACCATAACATCATTATATAAGATATAAAAACAATTCAGTTCCAAACCGAAAATCCAATCGGAAGCGTCACCAGCAGTTTTAGAATCAAAACCGAAACCAGTTAGTCAGTTCCAAAATCGACTAAGAAATCATCGATTTTTCGATTCCTAGACCTAGAATCGGATGAAATCGGTGGTTTCAACTGGTTTAACTGAAAAAATTAAAAAATTGTATATATATTATATTATTAATGTTTACACTAATAGTAAAATTATTACCTATTTACAATATATATTTTGCTATTATCAACAATATAAATAAATATTACTTAAAATCATATATAATTTAGTCTCTATAAATTTCTTATAAAAGCAGAATTCATTTCTTTAATAACGTGAGGTTATTTTTTGTATTGTAATTTTCTTTTTACTCTGTAGAGTATTTTATAATTTTATACTATTAACTACAGTTGATATTGGTTGTGTCTGTATATAAAAAATACGTATTCTAAACAAATTTTAAAAATTTTTGGTTAAATAATCTAACACATTTAAACTTAATAATTAATTATTTTGAATTTAAAATTTATTTAATTAAAACTAAAATCTATTTATTTTTTATTTTATTTGGAAAAAAAGGCAGCTCAACGGTTTTAAAACCAGAACTAAGAACCGTCAGAGCCATGAGAGACGGTTCCGGTTCCTCGTTTTCAAGACCTAGAACTAGTAATTCTGATTTTGATTCGGTCCGATTTTAAAATCATGCCTATGTCTAATTATACATCAAATGCCAATTAATATATCTTACCAAATAATCAAAATCTATAAATATCTTTTTTAAAAGTAGGCATTGTTTTTTTTTTTTTTTTGGGACTAAATATGGATCAATAGACATTATGTTACGACCTAGAACTCTACCTACTAATGTATTACGCACTTTAGTGAAATACTTAAGGGTGTTCATAGTTCGGTCAACTGATCCGTGGTCTATTTTTTTATCCTAACTGTGATGATCGGATTTTCAATATGCTGATCCTAAACCGATCCATTATGAACGGTTAACCTTTTTTTTTTTGTTAATTTTTTTCAGTTTTTAGTTTTTAACTGTTTAACATAATGGTTATGCAAATTTTGCAGTTAACCATATTTTTCAACATGTCCGTAAAAAAATTAGAGTATTTTTTTGTATAATTATATTAAAAACTATAAATTAAGAATGCAAGACATGTAAAATAGTTGTTAATATATATCGGTGTCATCAAGATAATCATCATAATAGTCTTTTACTCATGTGTTCTTATCAACCTTGATCGATTGAGCTTAATATAAAATCTCAATCAAACACCACCATTTCAATTTTCAAACATATATACATTTGTTTCTTCTTATTTGAGTCATTCATTTTAACATAATTCATATTGATAACACTAAAAAAATAATTGTATAGGTATATTATAAATTTTATATATTTATAATTATGGATCAATTAACAGAATCCATCGGTTTTCGATATCTAAAAACCGAAACCGAAATCGAAAACCGAAAAAATTAAAAATGCTAATCCTAAATCGAAACCAATGGATCGATTAATCGTTTTTTTCAAATTAATTTTTCGGTTTCAGTTTGGTTATCCTAAACATTTGATTTTTTTGCACACCTTAGAATTACCTCATAGTTTTGTTTTTAGTGCTACTTGTTTACCAAGTTACCTATCATGGGAGTGTTCTTCAGTGAGCATGCTTAACCTTAGAATTATGATAAATTCCAAGCTATTACACCAAAAGACATCTCAATTGTTAGAGTTTTGTTTTTAGTGCTACTTGCTTACTAAGTCACCTATCCTAGGAGTGCTCTTCAGTGAGCACTCTTAACCTTAAAGTTCTGATGAACTCTAAACCATTACATCAAAAGATATCTCAATTATTGGAGTTTCATTATCTTATATCTGAGAATACAATTTGAGGACATTAAAGGTGCACTTATAAAGGCCCACGAGGTGCCCTGCCCTAAGATACTTTGCCTTGTATAACACTTAGCTTCCCCATTTTTGGCTAGTCACTTGCTCTAATATTACATGCGATGACCCAAAACTCTACCAAGCGAGGTATTGTCCGCTTTAGCTAAATATTTCATGGTTTTGTCCTTAGTGTCAATTACTTCCTAAGAGGTCACTAATCCTAAGAACGTCCTCTATTAAGCACACTTAACTTTAGAGTTCTAATAAACTCCAAGCAATTACACCAAGAAACCTCTCTATTATTAGAGTTCTATCACTTTATATTTGAGGAAAATCACATATTACTTTACAGATATTTTTTATAAGGAAAAAAAATGAAAATCAACCAATTGCATATATTATAATCTTGAATAGAAGCTTTAAAAGGAAGAAAAAAGAAAGAAAGAAAGAAAAAAGATATTACTTTATGGAATTTTATGCCAAAAAAAAAATGAACTTGTGCGACAATGTTGATCAAGAAGCTTTAAAAAAATTACTTTATGGAAACTTTCACAGCAAAAAAAAAAAAAAAAATACTGAAACCTATCATTTCCTCCATTGTAATGTTGATATAAAAAAAGGTATTGTAGGCATGTAGGTAGGGTATCAATAGTAAATTACTAAAGAAATGCCTAACCATGGTATAGTAAGACTATGGGTAAAAGAAATCAAATGTGTAGGATAATGCCACTACACATTGTGATAAATGAGGATAGAGGAGCAATGGTGCTTCATGCATTCTATCATTGCACTTTAAGTTTTCTTTTCTTTTATTTTGATAATTGCAAAATAAGCTCTAGAACTTATATCTAAGCTCGAATTCACCACTTGAACTTTTAAAGCGCATTTTTGACTCCCTAAAGGACAATTAACATTTCCCATTTTGTATTTTGAGAATTTGAGAGGTAATTGCACATAAATGAAAATTTAGAAGATAAATCCACACATGGATGAAAGTTTGAGAGAATAATTTCAATTCTCCATTTTTTTTAATAGAAAAAGTTAATTGTCTTTATCTAATTTCTAAAAGTTTAAGAGCTTCAAAAGTGTATGTTGAAAGTTTTAGGGGTAAATTTGCAACAAGATGAAAGTTTTGGGTGTAATTTGCAATTTCCTTTTTTTTTTTTTTCTTTTTCCAAATGTGATGGAGGAAAAGGAAAAATAAATGTCGGATGAGGGGAAAATGCAATAGTTTTTCATTTTAGAAGAGAAAATATGTTGACAATTATACAGGGGTGAGCAAGATAGGGCAGGTCAGATATTAAGTCTTACTCGTAACCTATCCCATAAGATACAGGATATTAAATTTTATACACATAACCTACTCTATCTATCCCTATAAATTTTTTATTTCTCTCTCAAGCTTCAAGTTTACAATAGTATATACAATTTTGCATAATATATAAAAAGAAATCTAAAAAGAAATTATTTTTAATATCATAAATTATGTGTGAATGTTGAAACATGTAACAAACATTTGTCAAACCAAACAAAATTGTAAAACATGTATCAAATTCCTAAATTAAAACCTTTGAATGCACTTCTATATTAATTACTCTCAAAAGATAAACAACTTTTTTAAATAACTTAGAAATGTAAGTATATACGTCCAAAGTTTTTCCATAATAGTTTAAATGTCAAATTTGGTACCTAAACTTTGCATGAAAATTCAATTTAATATATAAACTTTCAAGTAGTCAATTTTATACTTAATTAATTTTTTTGTGGCTATTTTTATTACCTCATTAAAAAAAAATTTACTTTGTTTATAGACATAGAAAAGGTAACATATTAATGAATTATTACTAATACTCTTAACATGTGTAGTAATAATAGCTGCTTCTTCTATATTAGGAAAAAAACCAAACAGTGTTAATCAAGTATCAAATTGAATTTTTATGCAAAGTTCATGTACCAAATTTGACATGTCACCTCCATAATAATAATAATAATAATTGGACAAGTTATTCAAAAATAAAAATATCCAAAAAGTGGTCTAGAAATGAAAATTCTAAAAATAAATGTGATGGAAAAACAAAGATTGAGTATTTTTATCTATTTTTCTCTATTAATATAATCTTTTAATTAGATGGTACACATCCCCATAGGTCGGGTCTTAACTGGGACTCGTGAGTAGGGGTGGGCATGGATCGGTTTGATTCGGTTTTTCCTAAAACTAAACCAAACCAAACCATAATTTACGATTTGGTTCGGATTATAAATTTTCAAACCATTAAATAATGGTTTGGTTCGATTTGGATTACGGTTTAAATCAAAATTCTAACTAAAAATCTAGTTTTTTTTACATTTGTGTAGATTCTTAAATATTTATATCATTTTACAAAGTTGATATTATAAACCATAACAAAATACTTTATAAATTCATCATATTTTAATCTATAGTTCTCTATAAAATCAATTATCCACCAATAAAATACATTCACTAACCAATACATAGTAAGACATGATTTATGATTTTTAATATAACCATCATTGTTAATTATCTACCGATAATTTAGCTAAAATAAAAAATCATCTATCAACAAAATTCATCAATGAATAAAATGACCAGCTAACAAAATATATTAAACAGTTAATACATAATGAAAATTTATAACTGAATAAAGAAATTTCATACTTTACAAAGTTAAAAGCTATTAAAAAAAAACAATAGTTCATCATCAACAAAAAATTACATATCATGAGCTTAAAAAAATTAAAAAAAGGACAAGTTGATTTTAATTAATATTCACCAAATAATAAATATCAAATGAAATCATATAAACATATAGTAAAATATTATTATATTTTTCTAAAACGGTTTGGTTCGGTTTTACGAATTGGTTGGTTTACCTTCCAAACCAAACATAAATTTATGGATTGGTTCGAATTTGACAAATTTCAAACCAAACCATGAAAAAAACCATATTTTCGGTTTTGATTGGTTCGATTACGGATTAATTTGGTTCGATTGTTTTTTTGCCCACCCCTACTCGTGAGGACCCAACCATGTTCAAGCCTAAGAACCGCCATAATAGGTGAGTCTAATCTATGGGTGGACCAACGTAGGCCCAAAGGTCTTGGCTAGTTCAACCGATCAAAACCTATAAATTATGCTGGTCCATATAGGTTAGAAAAAAAACATAAATTAAATATGAATTATTTATTATTAAAATAAAAAAAACAAATATAAAATAAAAGGTAATGGAAAAGTTAAGGAAATAAACAACATTAAATGTTTATACTATTTTTACGTGAATAGAAATAGTTTATAATCTATTCACAACATATAATACGTTGTTGCACACAAAATAAATATAATTAAAAAACATATATGATTGCTTTATATAGAGTTTCGCTAATATCATGTTTGATTCACTAAAATGAAATAAGGTTGGCAAGGAATAATAAATCCTTGATTTTATGATTATGAGTATTTTTAGAAAAAAAAAAAATTACAAGAAATAGCAATTCATTTAATGAAGGAAAGGAATATGGATTCCTTATGTAGAATTTTTCACAAATCAAATGAGAGGTTAGCTATATAATGGTAATAAAGTTAGAATTCTAATTCTATTCATGTCAATCGAATGCTGTGTAAGAAGACAAATACTTTTTCTAAATAATGTGAGACTACGTTTTCTTTCATAAACTCTTTTAGAATATTACTACAATCTCACATTGCTAATATTTCAATTCAAGTAAGATGTCCTTATGTATAAATAAATGCACATCTTTAATAATTTATGTGAAAATGGGCTAATGATTATATATATAATTTTCTTAAGCCCAATTTTGATTATAAGTTTTATTTTTCCATTTCAATTTTAATAACTATTTTATATTTTCTAATGTTATATAAATTTAACTCACATTACCAGAAACATAACCTCTATAAATAGAAATTTTGCAACAGAAAAATTTTATCTGAAAATAATAATCAAAGATGGATTTGTAATGGAATTTTTCTTTAAAAAAATTATGACATATTTTATAATTCATATATGTTTTCCAATAAAATTTGTGATAGATTGCAAACAAATTTGCAACAATATTTCCTTTATTGCAAATTTTGTTGCAAATCAATCTGATTTTAGAGGAAATAAATATTTCTGCACCATATTTTTTTTCCTTTTAAATTTTATTGCAAATCTATCTATAAACTAAATTAAGACATATAAATATACATAATATATCATTAAATAATTTTCATAATATACTTTTGTAATTTCATCATTGATTATATTCTCTCTGCAAAATAAAATGAAAATCAAGATATTCATTCTAGACTATTTTTAATGTGAATAAAAATTATTAATTATATATTCATAATATTTAATGCGTTATTGATAACAACATATGTAATAAATATAATTAATAAGCATATATTATGCTTTATATAAAGTTCCACTAAAAGAACAACTCAACTTCTGAATAATTTGGGACTTATTTTCTTTTTTAACTACTTTTACAATGTTAATGTAGTCCTACATTGTTATTTAAACTCAAATAGAATGTATATATGTATAAATTTACAATCCTTAGCATTTAAACGAAAATGTAGCTAAAGAGTAGTATATTCCTAAGCGATTTGTATTTTAAGTTTAAGATTTTATTTTAAATTAAGAACTATTACTTTTACATTAATTTAAATAAAAGTAAGCAGCTAAGAACCAGCCCAGGTTTGGTGAGTCCACAAGTAAGCACTTACATGCTCATGGGCAAGGATATATTGGACTTGTTTTTTTTGTAAGAGAACCCACAAAGTTTGGGCCCATTTTTTACCTAACTTGAACCCTAGAGATGTCTAGTATATGGTATGCTAGAACTTGTACTTATTATATATTAGAGTATAGATTTAGGATAGGTATACGGTATGAAAATCTTAACTTACATACCTTACCATATAATAGTACGTTTTGAGAAATATACTTCATACCTTACTCTATGGCCATTAATACCCACTTGAACCTTACTTGGTAGGATAAGGGACAAGTGGGTATCTTATACGATAAAGTTACCTAATACCTATTCACCCTACAATTATATTTGGTAAAAGAAAAACAATATCACCATCTTAGAGGATAATTTTTTAGCAAATAATCCTACGAGGTAATCATTAAAAAGCTGCAAGGATTTGTGTGATGGTTGGTAGGTCATTTTACCATCATAGGTAGGAAAATATATCATTTTTTTATTTTAGTGTAATACATATGACATAGATTTCATCCCTTCATCACTAATTTTAAAAAATTAATTACATTAGCTATTATATCTAGTATCCTTACTCTAACTTGGCTATGAAAAGAAGAACCTTTTTGTGACAAATCTTTAAACTAGGCTAATAATATGGCAATCTTAGATTGCAATATCAAAATGTCCCTGACCAATTTGCTATAAAACCTAATGACAAATTTAGTAATTGAATATTGTTATAGAAATTACAAATATAAGGGAATACTTGTACAACAATTTTGATTTATATTTTATACTCTTATATTATATCCAACCTTAACCTCTATCTCCTAATTTTTAGGAAATGCGACTATATGGTCCTTCATTTAACCATTGTTATGATTATAAGAGTAGTCATGAGTGTGTATAAATCTAAATTATAAATCTAAATCATTCAATAACTTACGCACCAATCTTACAAAAAAATAAATCGAACTATAAAAATTTCATTATTTTTCATTTAAATAGAAAATACATCTCATTTTTATTTTCATTTACACGTAACTTCCCTCTTTTACACAAGCACTCAACTTTTCTAAAACTCACTTTTTTTTTCTTAGTTCTTTCAAGTACACGGGATTGGTTTTCTTTTTAGAGAAAAGAAAATGGTTGCCCATCGATGACATCGTCTCTTTAAATTATGATGGTGAATAATGTTTCATTTACCACAAGTTCTACCTTTAACCAAAATGACTCCATCAAGGGATGGACTTAGGGTAAACAAATTAGGGGAGTCATAATCAATATTATCAAAGTCATCTTTATGTTATCATTATATAAAGGAAAAAGGTATACTTATTGAATTAAACAAAAAGAAATCATGGAAGTCTAACTCGTCGCTCTTTCATGTCATAAAATTCATCTATGGTGGAACATATATTGATTTTTTTAACAATACTTTATGATATTTTATAAAAAAAAAAAAAACAAGTTAGACGATGTTTCATGTTGATTATATAAAATATAAAATACTTATCATTTAGAGTTTCTGGTATAAGGTATATGAAATAATAAAAGAGATAATCATAAAATTAAATTAAAAAAATTTCACGAAGAAAAAAAGATTGAAAAATACAAAAAATTAAGGGAAAAACAATAAAATATAATAAAGGTTTCTAACATTGCTTGTTTGGTTGTTACAGACGAGCAGTGATGGCGACAATGTATGTGTTTAGGTGATGACCACAAGTGTATTTCAATGTTAAAAGAGTTATAATTTCTAAATGTAACTTTCGAAATGTAGTTTTATTTGAGTTTTGAAAATGATACTTTTATGTTTCAATATGTATTATAGAATAAGGAGAGAGAGAGAGACAGAGAGAGAGAATCAATTACAAATTAAATAAAATAAAATTTAACATGATATATTATAATTTTAAAATTAGATTTTAATATATTCAAATAAAAATGTTATTTTTTTTATCTATGAAAAAGAAAAATTAGAACACATTGACTAATTTTATATTACAACTACGATATTTAAAATTTTTGAATCATAAGTTTAAATTTTTAAAACATACTATTATAATTAATGAAATTAATATATTTACCTAGATCGATATTAGAAATAAATCAATTTACCTCAACAAACTAATTGATTTTATTCTTAAGTACAAATTTCAAGTTTAAAAATTCTAAAAAAATGAAAATCTAAATAAATTAATATTTCCATATTTAATGCAATTTCAATACAGTAAATTGGAAACAAACTAATTTCCAGGAAGTATGTTTGCTTTTCCAATGAAGTGCATTTAATGCACTGCAATCCCAACCAATTCTAATCACATTGACAGAGGAGTAAGGAGGTGCACAACTTTGAAACTGCAAGACTAAAAAGCCCGTGCCAGCGAAATGCAGATGGACTTTTGGGGGCCTGCACTTTATTTTTTAAGCCCATTAAGCATTATGTTTTATAATGAAGTCCAGAATTAGATTAGTTACTTCATTGTTGTTTTTTGGGCCGCCCCCTCTAGGCCCGTCCTTGAATTTCCATCTCAGTTATAACTTACAACTACCATGAGCTTTTGTCACCATGTCTCATCATGCTTTGTCTACATGGAAAATTCTAGTGAAGAAGAAATTTGCGTTCAATTGTAGTATTGGACTCCTATATAAGCTCTATTGGTGGGTTTCATTAAAGAAATGAAGCTTTCTAAGTTCAAAGGGTTTTTTTTCTTTTTAATTTATTACAATGAGAAAATCAAACTTAACAACTCTTACTTAAGAGATTATGAAAGATGCTACTAAGTTATAAAACTATTCATAGCTTTAAAAGTTTTTTAGTTATCACATATCTTTATAGTTAAATGACATGAACTCGAGTTTCTTCGTAGAATTGGTTTGAGTTGGACTTTCCTTTTCCCCTAAAGTAGTATTGAATAGTAATTGGGAAAAAAAAAGAAAAAGCAGCTTCTCATTATGTTTCAACATATTAACAAAAGCAAAATGCAAATTTTTTGTCATTATTTTTGAAGTTTAAATAAGTTATCTACATATTCCCAATCACCCATCATTAGTTCATTAATATAATTTTCACCTCTTTTTTAGCTTTTATGGAATTTGTAAATTGAACACAACTTGAATACTAAAATATTAAATAAACACTGGTAAATACAAACAAATCTATATAACCTCTATATTTTATTTTATTTTTTCTTTCTTCTGTAATGTGACGAATTCTGCATCCATAAACAAACGTAATGGAAACAAACAAGACTCAACATATGTGTGTCAAAACCATATTTAAGGAAAAAAACGATATCGAGCTATCTGTGAACTAAAGAGAATAAAATGAAGACAATAAGTAAAACATAAAACTTTAAAAAAATATATATAACATTCTATTTATATTTATCATCATAATTATTAATCAAAACTAGTTTCAAAGTCTGTTTAGATAGTCTTTTTTCATCTGTATCTATATTTGCATCTGATCTACATCTATATTTGATATGTATCTTGTCTGTTTAATATATTTGTGAGTAAAAATATTTAATTTTCATTTGTATCTATTTTTTAACAAACAATTTGTTTAAAAACATTTACGTATCATTTGTACGCCATCAAGACATACAAGTACTGATTTACTTGGAATATTTTCTTTGGTAAAATTGGTACTTGAGGATGGATGTATCATTTGATATGACTTTCAATTCATGTTTGAAATAGCAATTCAATCTCATATATGCTTAAGTCTAAAGAACTAAAGAGTGAGATTTTACCATACTATTGAGTTTCGATAGTAATAGTTCAATATACGAAATCCTCTAAGTTGGATTTATTGGTTCATGGTTAAACCAATTCAAGGCCTATAAATCTAGACATTTAAAACTAGGCATCCCCACAAGCTAGTTTGTAGAGATGTTTGTCCAAAAATACAACTATGATTAATATGTCAATGATAGTACAAAATTCAATTGCTTGAAACCTAATTAAATGGCAACCCTAAAAAATTGAACTTCAATGGTCCCATGACAGGATCATTCCATTTATAATCTTATTATTAAATTGAATATAAATATATATTAATGTAAAATATTTTAAAGATTCAATTATGGTTGGAATTGATCTAAGTTGTTCAACTTTTTTAACTACGCCGTAGGATTTTTCTAAAGAATTTCCATCAAATTGTTATTTGAAAACATATCTCAAAGAATCATAATTTTTTTAAACTAAATTTCTCTTTAATGCCAAAATGATATGTCTAGAACTATCACAAAAAAAAATATATATATTGAAAGTTAATGTTAAGGAATTGTGGGATTTCTTCTTCTTTTTTTTTTTAAGAAATAATATTAGATTATACAGGAAATTTTATGAAAAGGAATTGGTTTCATAAACCTTTAGGCATTCATTTGATAAGAACTACATCGCAACCAATAAGGTCTAAGCCTAGTTCTATTATCCATAATCTATAAAGAGATTATGAATGATACCCCATCATACTCGGTGTTTAAAGTGATAATGACAAGTAAGATTTACTACATATAATGTGAAATTTCTTAACTAAACTGCAATAGCAAATAAGGTATTTAGAAATATAACCAAATTGTAGCAGTTTATAAAATATCTGTAGAAGCCCCGACTTGAAAAGGATTAAACATGATATCAAATGAGAAAAAAAAAACCTCAAATGAATCTAAAATAATTAATGAGATTAAGTTAACATGATATGGATGATCATATGATGAATAAAGCATTAAATAGCTTCCAATCATCATCATAACCCTTTTTCATCTAGACAAAGTGTATTGCATGATTAACGTATTGCATTGTTTTGTATTCCCTTTTGGTTGCTTAAACTAGGATTCAAGTAATATAATGACTCAAACATCAAGGGTAAGGTGGGGAAATTTGATTAGGTGTGTACTCCTTCCCGTCAATATATATCTACAAGATGATCCACTTAAGCATGTTAATCAAGCTAAGGTTATTATGGATCACAAAAAGTAATCTCTAGAAGCTGCATTTACAGCATATTGTGCAAGCATTGTACTCAAGATCTTAGGATTTAAGGTAATTGATGTTTTTCAAAGAGTAATTTGATTTTCTTTTTTTTTTTCTTTTTTCAATTTTGGTTGAGGAACAACAACATATAGTATTGACACTATACATTAAATTTCACATATATAATATCCAAAACCAATTGATTATAATAAGAACTTATTGAGAATATGTATAGATGTAAAGGTGAGGGGGAAAAAAAGAAAAGAAAAGAAAGGATCTTATATCACATAAAGGCTCTTTATTGCATAAATTACTATCAATTAGAATATTGGATAGATTAATAAAATTTTATTTCATGGAAATAGAGTGAAAGAGTCCTGAAAAGATTGAATGCACCATATCCATATTAGTTGATATCAAACTCTAATCTTTCGAATTCTAATCCTATTTTAATTACTATCCTAGCCTATTACTTTATAATGGCTTTTTAGTGTTCGAATCACTCATATACTCTAGTCCTACTCTTAGAGGGTAAGTATTGAAGCCTTCTAGATTGCAACCACAAATAAAAGTAACTAGAGTAGCAGCCCACACACATAGATAAAGCAATCTAATGTCCTATTCATCTAACAAATCGCTATAATGAAACTAACCTTTTTATTACTTCCTTAAAACATAATAAGCTCAAGCCTCGATATTTCAACTTTTTTACCAAAATGTTAACCTCTACTACTAAATAATGGCATTCCTTTCTCACTCGCAGGAACAAGTCACATACATCACAATTTTATTGTGGCATCCTTTGACAAGGTAGTTGAAAGCACTAGTATACCTAAAACTGTTGATTTCTATAAATAGATAGGTTACCAAATTTAGAGCTTTAAGTAACAACAAGTGCATGTTGAGAGATTCATAAGCACTCCAACATGATGATGATCCTACAATTACCACTGTCCATAACATAAAGCCACATAAGAATAGGATTTTTCCTCAATTTTGCACATGGTACACATTAAACAATAGTCCAATAACCCCATCAAACATTATGATTCTCCTAGTGTACAGACACCAACTACTTTATAGGCCACATCAACACAAAACAACTTTTCCTTCTACAATAACATTTTATGTGTTGAATTAGTAGTAGTTAAGACACATGATGTGCAAATAGCATAAATCTAAAATCTAATGATCAACCCTTCAACTACCCATTGAACGTCCCATCTTCTCTATCCTTAGCAACATTATCATTGTTGTATCAAAAAGTATTTCCTTTTATCCCCATTATAGCCTATTTTATTTTATAATTTGAAAGACTCTATCTTTATGCATTTCTTTCGTTTCCATAAATAGTTTGTCTTGTTATTGTGCCTTCATTTAAGATGAGACCTAATTTACCTACCTCTATCATCAAATTACTACTATCATATCCAAATTTATTATCAAATTTATCTTTTCTTAACAAAACAAATGTTTTCACATCCTTAAAGGTCAGATAATCATGACCATAAGTCCATGAAGATACTAAGAAGATGGCAAAGAACATTACGATTAAATTATCTAATCATTAACTTCAATATTCTTTGAGTCATTAAATAATGAAAAAAAAAAGGAATCTTACAATTGACTCATACAAATATTTCTTAAGATATACACAAAATATACAACTTTTGCTTCAAAAGTAACTTACTACCTAGCCACTTTTTCGTGTATGAGGTCTCAAGTTTCCTCTAAAGAATAACTAAAATTTTCATGAACCTTCCTACGGTACATTATTTACAAGACAAAATCGTATTGAGATGAGAGCTTACTCATACAAATTGGAATAATTACGTTATAAACCCTCTATATTGGTTTCGAAGGTTAATCAAGTCCTTATCATTGAAGTAAAACATATGAGTTCTCTATAGTTAAGTTCTTCATATTTTAAGTGAATTATTAAAGTTATCTATTTATATGTTATCATATCATTCGGCGGAGGGAGGTGATTAATGAAGGGAGTTAAGAAAAATGTAAATTTTAAGTGAATCACCTCAAATACAAAGGACTAAGTTGTAAAAGTGACTTAGAAGCTAATAGAGGAGTAATTTTTTTGGATCCCTAAAAACACCTATGTATTATATATAACTCAATAAAACATATTGAACTGTATACAATAAGCTATATATATTTATTATATGTATAATATTATAAATATGTTATAACCTGTCATATCTTCTAGATTTCAATTTTAAATTATTTATCCTATTAACACATGTCAATGGTGATATTAATTTATTTACTTCTCTAAACGTTCAAATAAACTTACTTTAAACGTTGTCTTCTGATGTAATTGATCCTATAAACTTATATCAAGTTGAGTTATAATTTAGGTTAGATAAAAAAATTTCAATGGATGATGACAAAAAGAATGAAGATAAGGATGATGAAAGAAGAATGATGATAAGATCAAGCGAAAGAGAAGCTACATACTAGAGGATTACAAATGAAATTGTTTTTTTTTAATAAGGTGGAGATAGTAGTGGATAGAGATTTGGTAAAATGGGACAAAGAGGGTTAGTTACGATTTTTTGATTTCAAGTCCCTAATTCGAAGGAACGAGCCACAAGAAGAAGTCATCGCCTTTAACAACGAGCTATGTCACTTTTAGTACAAATTCTTTTATTTAGACTCTTAAACAAGTAATTTTTATATTTTTTGATAGATTTTAGTTTTATTATTACTTCTCATAGACACCTTTGTTTTAATACTGACCATAGCATTTTATTTATCATTTTCCTATACTTTGTATCCTTTAAGTTTTAGGTTTTTTTATTTTTGGCAGTTTAAACATTTAGTGATTCAGAAATATCATTTTATGAGTTAATTTTACTCAATTTCTTCTCAAATTCTCAATTTTTTTTTGTAGTTTTCGAATTTAGATGTGATTTATCTAAATATTTTCAAAATCAATAGGTAATTCAATATCACGTTCTAATAATCATGTACGATTTAAGGGCTTATGATAAAACCCTAATTACTCCGCCGCATCATTTCTTCTTCAGCAGAACGTTAAGGACCAAGATGGAAATAGGTAATGGATTACTACTGGAAGAAAGGTTGTTCTAGAAGCCAAAACCAGTGCAATGACAAGTGGGACGATCACATGAGAGATGAAGGAAAGTTACAGAGACTATGAGAGGGAGTAATGCAAATGGGTAGTGGCAACAGTTACGTATCCTTGTTATCAAATTGGAAAATGGAGGAAGTGAAAGGAAGGAGGAAAAAAATTTGCCAACAAACATGTTGCCTCAGAGATATGATGCTTTGGTGGAGGTGGTGGAGAGGAAGTCGCATCAAATGCAACCAGCTGGTCTTGCTTCTGCTGGTGGTGGTGGTGGTGGTGCGCGGTTGTGTTGGGGTCGTGTCGGCATCCGCGCCGGCTCTGCCTCTTTCCATTACTCCACATGTAGTGTATTTAGTAGAGAGACTAACAGTTGCACAGCAGCCTTCAGTTTCGTTGCCTCCTCATGCTCCTTCTCTAATAATGCCCCAAAATGTTGATGTGTTCACATAATAAATAATCCAACAAAACAGGTTGACCCGTTTAGGATTCGTAGTATTCTACACTACCTTCAAGATTTCACATGTATGTATATATTTTATACGTACATATATTTTAAAATTTTTAAATACATTGTAATATCACTATAATGTCATTTTTTTAATAATTTCAACCAATACATAACAATATTTTATTTAAAAAAATTAAAGGAAATAAGAGAAAAATAGTTAATCAACATCCATTCCCAAGACTCAACAATTTTTTTTCCTATTCACGGTTCAAAATAATTAGAGGAAAAGCCTACTATTTAAACTTTTCCTCATTGAATGGTTTTGTCAAATGAAATAAAATTTCAATGTAAAGGCGAGTGATCAATGAGCTTAATCAGACAAAGAAATTACAATCAATTCCGAAGCCTGACCATCAATGTAACCTAAGTTTCTCTCAGCTCTGTCTCCTTTATGTTCCAGGACATGGAAAATATATATGTACATAAATACCCTACACTAAATCTTCCATTGTAGCCAATCCAAAGTAGCTTCTGGCACAATGAAGTTATGGAGCAATTGTATCAAGATCTTTTCCTGCAACAGCATCTTTCATGTTCCTCAGAGCCTCTTCTAGATCGTCACATAGCTGGTGTGGATCTGGGATAGTGTCCGGGTCAACTGCTAGAACTATGGTCATCTTATCAGCATAGCTTTGAAAGTGTATTGTCAATGCCTGTCACATGAAAACATCTCACGTCACAACATGTGATTTATCAGCTAACATGTTCTATGTTTATCCAATCTAGAATTTGAAAGTAAGGATGATATTTTGGTAGTAGGATCCAAGGACTACATACATGTGGATGTCCATACACACTGGGAGCAAGATACGCGATTGGATGTCCACAGAAGCTAATTTCCTCTAGAGGGCCAACAACACTGGAGAATGACAATGTTGTGTTAGACAGGAGTCTATGAGCAATGGCAGCAGCTACCTGTTTAGTATTCTTCGTAAATGTCAGGATAAACTTCTCAACCAATGAATGTAAAATCACGCCAGATCTAACAGACTGAAACTCTAAGATTGGTTGTTTATGGATCTAAAACTTTATCGAACATAAGCAAAAGAAAAGAGAACATGCAATGTATACATACATTAACCCCGAATATGTTTAGGGTAACTTTTGCACAGATGAATGTGATAATAGCTTCCAGAGAGTGCTTTTTGCGATCAATGGTAGCCTTTGCTTGGCGAGCATACTCTAATGGATCGTCTTGCAGGCTGATCCTGAATGGAAGGTGGATATAACCAATCCAGTTGCCCCATCTTCCTTTAGACTTCTTACTTAGCATATCACTTAGCTCCTGTTTAGATGATAAGAAATAAATATGCTGGGTTATCGGGTGGAGCCGATCAATAAATATAAAACTATACTAGATCTTATCTACTTAATTGCTTGCAGAGAAAAATTCTTTTGGTTATCAGAGCTGGAAATCTTAAGTTTGAACCCTTAAGCGTCATTTCACCTCGTTTTAACTCCAATGGTTCATTTGATAGATTTTTATTAAAATCTTTGCATATAAGTG
This sequence comes from Combretum micranthum, assembly GCA_024138025.1. NCBI lineage: Eukaryota > Viridiplantae > Streptophyta > Magnoliopsida > Myrtales > Combretaceae > Combretum > Combretum micranthum. The sequence goes on along the minus strand of JAMXBD010001137.1, from coordinate 58,523 downwards.
AGAGGAGGCATGAACTAATATATAGAAAATTGCGACAGATCTACTAAGCCAAGCTAAAGGGTCTAAGCGCTGATGGATAAATATTTGTAAGAGATTCTTTACCTGGATTCCTACAACTGGTCTGACATTTACTAGAATCGTTGCCCTGACCCTCATATGTTTAGGAAGATTACTCCTTCCCTGGTTATGATCCCTCCCCTTTGCATGAATATTGGCTGAGAGGAGAAAAATGACATAGTTTTTCAGCAGAAGGGATTTCATTACTATTATGCTAGGATTAAATCCACAGGGAGCAAAGAAATTAACTAACCGTATCTCTTATCAAGATATCGTGACAGACGGCTTGTGTCATTCCTAGTATGACATCAGTAACGTCTGGAGCAAATGTCAAGTGGAGGGAACAAAGGAAAATTAGAATCACATTGCGGTTGTACGCTGTAAGAACTCATTGCCAAGTTCAAGGATCACAATCTGTAGCAGAGATAATGTGGCTAAAGAAATAGGAGCAAGCTCGGATTCCTACCATATTTAATGCAGTCTTCACAAGCTTATATGTCGAGGAAACTGACTGTTCTGTGCACAAACTTCTTCGTTGTATTCCTTACCCCAGGTTTCCCTTTAATGGGGTCTCGGCATCCTTCAAGCACAAAAAAGTTGCAAAAAAGAGTACAAAATCTACAAAACTGTTCAATACCAATCTCAATGCTGACCAAACAGCCAGCACGGACACCCAAAACCCAGTCTCATTGTGCAAGCCTGCTCTCCTTTTCGTGGGGACACTAGGCAAGGCTTCAGGATCAGATGTTTTCCGAGTACAAGCAAGAAGAAGGGACATGAGAGATGCCCCATCGCCAAGGGAATGGTGGATCCTGAAAACAGCAACAGCCTCTGCATCTGAGGTCTTGATATTGAGGAGGTGAAGTTCCCACAATGGTCTTGACATGTCCAGAGGTGTTTGTGTCATATGTGAAACATAGTCTTCTACAAATTGGTCTGGTGAATCCATGTTGCTGGGGTCTAAATCAGGGATGATTACATGCTCATTTAAGTTCACTGTTGTCTTAGCCCATTTCATTTTTCCTCCTCTCTTTACATCACCAACCTTGTGATTAAATCATGAAATTTGTGCCATATGATATGATTCAGTAACAATGACGAGAGCAACAGAGTAAAATGTTGTTGAATAAAGAAAAATACTAAATATGCCTTAGTTATTTATGAATAAAGTTTTCCTGCTCCAGATTGATATCTACAATTTGGAACAAATATTTATGAATCGAACACGATAGGAGCAGACATACTTTACTTATTCGGGGCATAAAGAGAAGGAGGTGGGTGGGGTGGGGGGTGGGTGGCGGGGGAGGAGGACAGGGAGAGGTAAACCATTGAAGTATTTCAAAAAGTAAAAGGTGGCCGTGTTTGGTTCGTCGGTGTGTTAATAGACACCACCTCTCGGTTCAAACTATTTATTAAGAAACATATATAGAATAATTTTACTTATAAATAGATGAAACAGACTAAATATAAATCAAGTATAGATACAAAGCATATACAAATACATATACAATGAAAATCACAAAATCATTATGAGAAAATTGGGCTTTAAAATAAAAATTATATCTCTAAACATAAATTTTTGTTGTAAAAACATCGTCAATGATTTTATTTGTAAAAATAAAACCACTTTTACGAATTTCCATAAAAAAATTTCTATTTTAAATATCAGCTTTCTTGTACTGAATCCAAATAAGCCATTTTATTAATGATAAACACTTATAAGCTAATGACTAATAATAATTATGTATTATTAATTTCATAAGTTATTGGTTTGTCAAAAGCAAGTGTTTGGTAAGTGAGTTAGAGTGGGTAGAGTATGAAACTCTATCATATCTTCCCTTATAAGTTATAGAGTACTAAATTTTATACCTAAACCTATCTTATAACACTTTATATCCACCATGTATCATTACCCTATAAAACCTACATGATACAAGATAATAGATAGAACATGTAATTTTTAATGAAATCCATTTTTTTTCATACTTAAATTTCAAGTTCATGGTATTATATATGATTTATTGTATATTCATTATAAACAACATGTGAAAAAAAATAAAAATTAATTTGCCAATATCTTAAATTTTGCAATATGTAGAATTTGATTTTATGAAATTTAAAACTTGTAACAAATATTTATATAAATTTCTTATATGATATTAAATAAAATTGTTGAACCTCTAGGAAATTTTGAAATAAAAACTTTGGAGTCACTTCCGTATTAATTAGCCTAAATAAATAAGTAGCACTTCCACATAATTTAGAAGTTAAAATTTATACACATAGCTGAAATTCTTTTAAAAATAAAAATGATAATTTCTAATAAAACAATACAAGTTCTTCTACAATAAAAATTTTTGAATGATAATTACAAATAGGATTCATACCCAACCATGATGTTATCATTGAAATACTTGTTGTCACATGCTATATTTATTTTATTGTACAAATAATTGAATAAACAGTCCTATTGACGAGACTTCAAAAGTTTCTTCAGTAATAATATTGAACAAAATAGATTACAAAATAAAAAAAGAAATTATCATCTAATTTCCATATATTAATATTATTTATATTTTTAATATTGTAAGTATTAGATGTCATTGAATTAATACTCTATATATTAAATTACATGTTCCATGGTGGATATATGGTATAAAAAAAACCTTATATTTGTACCTATTCATAATAGTAGATTCTAGAAAATATATATAATCCATCCCTTGTCTCTTAATACCCACTCCAATTGTGCTCAATCGAGAAGGGTATGAGTAGTTATCTGTGCAACAAGATCATGCGCTCTCCTCCATTGTCTATATTGATCACTGATTTTCAAAAATAATTATTTACATAAAAATAGCTATAAGAAGTATTACATCGAATTTTCATTTTGTATATTGCTTTAGATCAAAGTTCGTATACCTAGAATTGTTATTTCTATTTTTTAGGCACCTCATAAATATACAAGAAAAGATATTTTTGGCCATTAAATAATGAGAAATATTGAAGAGCACAAAGAATATTTATCGTTTCACCTTTTGGTAATTGTTATATTTTACGAAAAATATAAAAGAAAATATGAAAAATAGCTTCAGTTCAGCCTCTTAAAAACTCTCCTATGCAACCATTACCATAAATCATGAACACTAATTAAGTAGTTTATGCTTATAAGTGGTTGGTTCTGGTTATAGTTAAAAGTTGACAGTTTCATTTAATAAACTTCATTAACGGCAGTAGAGGACTTAAATTAAAGCATTTACTTGTAAAACTACCAAGTCCAATATCCTAAATCATATAATTTATTCAAATTTCTTTCATGAGTTTTATATCTTACAAGCGTATATGTACTATTGGTGCATATACTTTCAATTTTAAGAGAATTTAACATGTAAATTTTAATTTCTTTTATAATTTAATATCTGTATCATCAATTTGATTATCAAACTAAAGATGCTAATAAAACGCTAACAATTGAATGTAAATACTTAATAATGTATTTTTATCTCTATGTTATAAGAGCTGAAAAGTGACAGTTTGATTAATTCCATTCTTATGGTAGTAAAAAGTTAATGCCATTAGTTTACGAAAACTTGATTAATATTCCATTGTTATGGTTAATATCATTAATTTACATTTTTAACAACAGTAAGAGTATATAAATATGCGTATACATACAGTATCACGTTTCTTTTTAATACAATTTGAAAACGAAAATAGACCATATGAGGTAGAGCTAAGACAGCACGATTTGTACTACAGCTAGGGTATTTTTAAATGACAGCAGTAGAAATGAATTTTAAATATAAACTTTTATGGACCACCAACATGGAATCAATTAACGTAGCCGCTGCCACTATCCAGAAAGAGCGTATAAGGGTCTGTTTATTTAGCTTTTTTTCATAGGATGTGGAATTTTTTTAAAAAATTTTTTAATAAATTATTTTTAAAAAATAAAAAAATAAATTCATATTTTTTATAAAAAAAATATCAAATAAATCAAATCTAAATAAAATATGAATGCAAATCAGATATATTACGTATATCGTTTTGATGCTGATATAAATAAAAAATAAACTATCCAAACAGACCTTAATCTAGTACAATTGAAAAGGAAATTTTAATTATTGATTTTTTATTTATATCTTATTTATTTAATTTTTTTATAAATAAAAATATATATTTTTTATTTATATTATTTTTTAATAAGTATCTGATTAAAAACAACTAGAAAATACGGAATAGACTATGCTTACAGCAAATATGAAATGTTGAAAAGGTAAACCCCAGCCAACAGTCAACGCCCGCACCAAACCCGGTTTAAAAAAGAATTTACATCTTTTCGTATAATTGGCATTTTTCTTTTAATTTATTCCATGCTGTATATCATAGATAGAAAATTATAAAAAAAAAAAAAATTCTAAAGGAAACAGGAGCAACAGATGGAAAACCAGATGTTTAGCCGATTTTAACGAGAAATGGACATCAAATGAAACCGATCAGTCAACATAACTAGATGATAAATCTAAAAAGTTACAAAATACCCTTAAGTAAGAAAAAAAACTAACCAAACATATGTTTTACAGAAAAATCTAAATCATTATTTTATTTCTTTTTCTTTTTGGTTTTTTAATATTATCCAACATTTATGTCAAATCTTCACCATTTTTTCTTTTTTATTTGTTTCTGCCTGCATTTCCTGTTCATTTTCACTTTATATAAATCTGGTGGAGCATACTGTTATCAACGGAATCGGACAAGGATATATACCTAAGAAAAGAAGACATCTTAAAGCACGCAAAATAGACTTATTCTCCTTTTTAAAAAAAAAAAAAAATAGAAAAATCACAGCGTACCATGTTGCTTGAAAACCGAGGATGTCTTAGAAGAGTCTCCCATAGTCCTCTCTTCACCACATCTGGATCAATCCTCGTATCGCAACCAACCGTAGCCATGACGTAACAATTAAACCGTGGAGCGTGGAACAAACGCGCCGCTGGACTCAACCTCTCCATCCAAGCGAAACTCCACGAATTGTCGTCGCCTTCGACATTAGCCACCTGGGACTGAGATCCTCCTCCCCCGCTTTCTATGGTTTCTTCAACTATTTCAGACCCCATAACAACAAATGGACAAAGTCATAAAAGGAAATTTTGATCAGGTTCCCTTTTCCTAGTTCAAGGAAGGACTTTGCAATACAATTCCTCCATGCTCTTTGATCTTTTTTAGATGCAAGGGAAAGTTATATATATAGTTGGTCATGGGTTAGTCCTATTCAACAAGCCTCCCACATCGTTTGAGATTGCATTATTTATGTCTAAAGTCACATGGTCCAACTGGTCAAGGCAAGTTGATCTAAATATTAGAAGGGTACCCTCAGGAGAATTTCTGATATATAAATGGCCATGTTGACTTGGGGTTAAAAATATTGCTAAGAATTAATTACAAAAATCACTCAAGGAATTGCTTGAAAAAAAAATTGTAACTTTTTTATAGATAATTATTAGTTTTCAAAACAATACAAAAGTCTATTGTGTTAAAGGGTAAATGTAAAATTTGGTAGTTGAATTTTATATAAAAATTTAATTTAGCATCTAAATTTGAAATGATCAATTTAATATCTAATAAAAAATTTCTTTTTTCTTTTTTTTTTTTTACTACAAAGAGGCATTAAGGCTGCAAACAAGCCGAGCCAAGTTGAAATTTGAGATACTTAGACACAACTCATTTAATATTTAGCGAGCTCGAGTCGAGCTTTTTATCAAGCTTAAGTTAAGGCGGCTCGAGCTCAGGTCGATAAGTCAAACAAGATTTAGTTTAAGTTCAAGCTCGACTTATTTATGAAACGAGCTCCAACCAAGCCAAGCTTTTTATTGAGCCTACTAAACTTTTATCGAGCCTGAAACTTAAGCTCGAGTTCGACTCGTTTAGATAACTCTTTTTTTATTTTTGTTTAAAACCTAAAATATGATATATAAGTGTCGCTATAAATATATGTACTTAATTATTGAATAAAAATTAGTTATTTTAATTATGTAGTTATATATAATATATCATGCATAAAAAATATACAAATCTGCTAATAAGTTTATTAGTTAGCCAAATTACCAGCTCATTCATGAGCCTAAATGAGCTTGTTCGAGAGCCTAAATCAAAGATCAAGTTCGGCTCGTTTAGATAAACGAGTTTTAATTTAGGCTCTATCTCATTTACTAATCAAGTTGAGCCTAAATCAAGCTAATCTCTGGTAGCTCGTAAGAAGCATAACTCATTTGCTGCCCTAAGAGGCAGCAAATATTTCAAATTTTACTAACTTCTCCTAACTTTGTATAGTATTAATAGATTGTTTCTTCTTCTACATTAAGAAACAAAACAAACGGTATTAGCAGGGTAGTTAAAACAGCTACAAAAGTTTGACTTGGTATTAAATTAATTAATTTAAAGTTTAAGTACCAAATTGAATTTTTATTCATAGTTTAGATATCAAATATGATATTTTCACTACATTAAAATCCAAACATCCCATTAGTGTCTTATATATATGGTTTTGAAAATTGTATCATAATAACTTTATTATTATCTTCACACACACACACACATATTAGTGAAATATATTATTGGGATATATGTATAATTTTTGGGTAAAAAAGACAATTATTGATATATTTAATTCTCTAAGTAAATAAAGACAATTATTGGGGTGTATTTTGGAAAAATCAAATTACAGAGCATTACAACTTCTTTAACCTACCATTCCACTTTGCACTCCAGCATCCATCTTAATTTCACAATTTTTAAAAACTAAATGCTAATTTTCCGAGACTATATATAATTTTAATGGCTGATAGTGTTCTTTTGATTTTTTTTTAATTTTTCTTATGTAAAACAACCTCATCTATTATTAATATTGCCTATGTTATTAAATTTAAATATTTTATTTCGTTCTTAAATTCCTCAAAACATATTTTAAAACCAGGGATAGTATAATAATTTTAGATTTTAGATGTTTCTATCAAATATAAACCCATTCATTTTGGATACCCACTTCTCACTTTATATAAACTTTCCTAGATTTGATCCTACCCGTTGTAAGAGTTTCATAAAGATATAACTCCTTTGCTCTCATAGTCCATTGATTATAATATGTAGCCATTATGATGGTACAGGATAGGGATGTAATAAGCTTTTAATGTTCATTAAAAAAAAAAAAAAAAAATTCACTTAAATGTCATTAAATCACTGTTTTACACTATTTAATAAACAACATGTATAACAAAATAGTGTAAATAATTAAAGGCAAAAGAAGCTTCCCCTTTCCATTCTTTTCCCATTTCCCTCCCAGCATCATCACCTTACCTTTACCTAGTTTGCATTATTACCTCTTTTTCTCCAATGACATACAACAAGAATTTTATAAATTTCCTCTCAAATAAGCAATTGTGTTAAAGTTCAAGTACTACTACCTAGCCTAGGACTAGGACTAGGACTTGGCTATCGAGCTCTCTAGCTCTCTCTCTCTCTCTCTCGATCGATGCCCATCCAAACACACATAAAACACATTTTCCTTTTCCACTCTTTCTTTCTTGCTCTTCTTCGTTGTCTCCCTCTCGTTCCTCTCTATCTTCTCTCTCCAATCCCTCTCTCTTTCCTCTCTTCCTTGCCTCGCATATGCAAAAAAGCACACACAAAAATCTTACCCGTTCTTCCCACGTTCCACACCAAATTAGATTAGAAGTGAAGAAAACCAAAAACTCACTTCAAATTGGGACTTAAGTTCACCTTTAAATTAGTTTTTGAATCACAAATATTTTTCTTGTAAAGTAGGTCTTGATTATATGATATATGGAGTAAATATGGGAATCATCTGATTTAGAAGATACATCTAATGAAGAATGTGATATTGATGATCAACTGCTTGGGCCTAAGAAGTAAGACAAGCTTGTATGTTATAAAATTCAAGAGAAAAGTTCATATTTCCTCTTGGTTCCATGGTGACCAAGAAATATGGGTAGGCTTCAAAGGTTATTTAATTAAATCGATAGCTAAATTTGATTAAATTGTGAAAAAACTATGAAAGATGATTTAAACACCCAAGTTCCTTTAGTGACTAAGACACATACTAGGCCATAGGAAATAAATTAAAGCGATTTAACATGATTAATTTGAAGGAAATTGATATAAGATAATATATAGGAATAATGATGAAAATATAGCGTGGAGATGAAATTTAATGATTTTACCTATAAAAATGCTAAGGTCGGGAGCTTCATAAAGGACAAGAAAGGATCAATTAATAATTTCAATGAGAAATGATTAGAAGAAATCGTAAATTTAAGCATACGATGGATGTATTAGATAATAAATCCAATTGATATTGAAGTATATTGATTAATTCCATGAAATTAATGAAAAGGTGTATAGATCTTATATTTATTGTAGTCATCGAGACATTTATTGAAAATAAGAGATGGATTCTTACTTAATTTGATCAATTGTAAGTATCAAAAAGTTGATAAATTTGAAGATAGAATTAAACATGAAGTGAAAAGTGGATTATTAAAAGTATTTAGCAAGAATTGTGTAAAGAAAATTCAGTTAGATGAGATTAATGGCTAAAAGCATTTGAAGTTAAGTATAGTAGTTAGGTATCAAGTATAAATGGTTTTAAGGGTGAACTGAGGGGAATAGAATTTAGAAACATCCGACATTGATTAAGGAATAGGTGAAACCTCAAGTTGAGTCCCCTTGGCTCACCATCCTACAAATTTCCTTTGGTAAAAATAATATTTTCAATGGAAAGTTCATCAAAAACTATGAAACTAACTATTTATTTGCCAAAAATAAACTTAAATGGCTTAGATATCACAAATTTTGAGAAAACATACCAAACCAAGAAATTATAATATGTTGGGCTAGCTATAGGCTTATCATATAGTACATTCTTAGTGATTTATCTAGTAATAACATTATTCATGTTTCCAAGAAATGTTGATTTGGAGTTAAGAGTATTCTAAGGATTATTTTAATTCATGATACAACATGGTGAAATGAGTTATTCCTATGATTATTACAATGTCCATGGTTGTAGTATTAGCGCATTAAAGTTAATATAATATATAAATGAGATACACATGAATGGGTTTTCGGGATTATTTACATGTGATTGATATAGATGCTTATAAATGATATTAAATGGTAACTGGATTGCTTGTATAGATAGATAGCATGTTAAGTTTGATTGTCAGTAAAATTGGTTTGTCACTTAAAATAAAATAATAACTACTTGGCTTATATAATTAAGCTAAACATGCATATCACACATTTGTATATTAGCATGCTAATGTGTACAGGTCCTTCTCAATAGGGGTAGAACTAATTCATTTTTCTAGAAGATGACTCCCTCTATAAAGTTGTGTTAGGGATCCTATTGAGGGCTTACTCTTAGAGCAGGAATCTCAAGCTTTCTTTTGTGTGTGTGTATAGTTTTATAGAACTATATTATATATGCAAAAACTTCTTTTGAAAGGAGATTTTCTACATAGCCTTTGATTGCAATGCTTAAGCTTGGTTGGTTCGCAGCGATCAACAAGGCCATCACATGGATTCGCTAACCTCAAGTCATAGAGGGTCTAAATTCATACCATATACGATATATCTAAACAATCGTATATGTTTGCTTCATATGGTTATTGTATTTCATATGTTTGATTTAATTTGTTTGATAACTTGCTTGAAAGTGCAATATGAGGACTAACTTCACTCAGTTGGATGTAGCTGAACACCCAAATAGTCTATTTTTGTAGGTCACTTAAAGATAGGAATATGATATGATATGATAGGATAGGATAGGATAGGAGTGCAAAGTGCATCTAATATGAAGTTTAAAAAAAGTATAAATAAAATAAATATGGGTAGAAGATTTAAAATCTATATGGCTAAATCTAGTTTGAGAGATGAAACCCAAAACTAGAAATTTTTTCCTCTTAATTAAACATAGTTGAATATTTCTTTAAGACCTGTGTTTACCTTATCTTATCTTTTGGTAAGATATTCGATTCTCTGCAATTCTAGTGGACAATAGAATATTGATATCCAAATTATTTTCATAGTAATAATATATGTGTATGATACAATAAGAAATAAATTAATTAAAATTTCGCAAACTTCGATTTGCAAAACAGTCCTCATAGTATGGATACACTCATGACATGATGACATTAATGCAATCCTACTAGGCCTCCTTTTAGGGTCATGACATTTACTTTTTTTTATATTATGTTTTTCGTAATGTGGGTTTTGATCATGTTGCATTTGACAATTAAAATAACAAGATAATATATATATTGATTAAAACTATAACCCCTATCTTTTTATTACCATAAATTATTATCCATTGATATAATGTTTATTTAACAACACATTAGGTGAAAAACTATAATCTATTTTTTTCTCAATCATATATGAGAAATATATACTATACATAATTTATTAACTACAACTATAAAGGATAATAACCATTTTAATATATTAACTTCTAGGGATAATACAAAATATTTAAATTCCAACGGAATTCATATATTTTTATATGTTTTGTAAATTAATAAATGGATCGACTCGAGATACGATCGTAACATAAATAGCTAGGTCACGAGTTTACGTTTTCATATAATGATTAATAAACAAATCGGGTCACGAATTGAGACTATTCAAATATGATCCCATTTAAATACAAGATACAACCTGGTAACACAGGTTGTAGCCATTAGCTTGAACATACTTTTTCTTTTTATTCCTAGCACCATAGTTTGGTCAAGAGTAAGGGTGTGAAATAACGGTTTTAAAATATATACAGAAAATAATACAAATAGCAGGAGTAAGAAATAGAAGATTATAGATTAGCTATGAAAGATCAAGTTGAAGAAAAAGAAGATGGATATTGAGTTGTTTCTCTTTCTTGTATTTTTATATTTTTAGTAAATATTATTTGTTTAAGGAAAAAAAATTGTGTCTTACGATATGACACATCATGAAAATACCATGTAGCATATAAAATGCCTTAAGGGTTATGTAATATTCCAATAACACATATGACATTTCAAAAGTTACCTCTTTGTATTATAAATAAAATCATTTATCACCTAATATATGGAGATTAGGTAATTTGGGACATGATGTAATTGAAACACTTATGTTTTAATTTTTATATTTTTGTTGTATTGTAATTTGGATTGAGGAGAAGACATTAAGTTTTAATTTATATAATGTTGTATTAGCTTTATATTCTTGATTTGGTGGTCTTTTAGTTATTTGATTTGTTTATTTGTAATTTTTTAATGTAATTGTGTTAATTAACTTGTTAATTTGACATTTTTTAATGTAATTATGAAACAAAAAGGTTTAATTTTTCATGGTTAAAACTAAAAATACTGTTGACTGCATGTTTTTGTTAACTATTATGTTGAAAGATTAAAAACCAAAAATATTAATCGAAAAAAGGTTAACTGTTAAGGCGATTAACCGTTAATAATGAACCGATTTATATTTACAATATTAAAAAACCAATTATTTCGATTTGATTAAAAAAAAATGTATCATGGACCAATTAATTGAACCGTATACACCTCGGTGAAAGAGAGGTTTTTGACATAAAAGTCAAGGGTAAATTATATCGGTGGGTTTCAACGTTTAGGGGTAAGTTTATTTTGAATTGCAACATTTGAAAAAGTTCATTTTTTGTCACAATGTTTGGGAGGTAAGTTCATTTTAGATTATAACATTTGGAAAAATAATTCTATCTAGGTTACGATAGACACGTGCCAACAGGAGAAGGGTAACAAATATCAACATGAGATGATATGTGTCAACATGAGATGACATGTGTCAACAAGAGAATGTGACATGTGTCCATTGTGATTTGAATTAAATAATTTTTTTAAACGTTGTGATAAAAAATGAACTTATCCTTCAAATATTATGATTTAAAATAAATTTATTTTTAAATGTTAAGATCTAAAATAAACTTTTTTTTAAATATTACGATGTATGAAGTTAACATACCCTAAAAGTTGACCGCAAATTTCAAAGTCGTAGCACGTCTCATTGGAATCGATGCTTTGACTTTTCTGATGGCTGTTAACAGGACACAGAATTGCATATAAAGAGGCGTCGACAGTATTGAAACTAGAAGTCAATTAACAACAGCTAGGGGGCGCCATTTTAAGTTGTGTTTTAAAAAATTGTATATAATTGATAAATCACATCACTTATAGAATCCAGGAATAATTTGTAATTTGTGTTTTTTTATGTGATAATTATTAGTTACCAAAAATAGTAAATAACTCTATCATATATTAATATCCAACCATCCCGTCCGTATCTTATAGTTTTAAATTATATAAATAATAATAACTTTACTATTATCGGTTATGACTGTATATTTAATTTATTGAAATAAGTTGTGAGGATATATTTTAGAAAATAAATTTAGAGAGCAGAACAATTTCCTTAACTCACCAGCCCCTTCACATTTTACCATTCCCCACTTTCGAAACTTTTAAAAACTAAATTATAAAGCTCCGAGATTGCTTATAATTCTAGTGGTTCTTTATATTCAATACTACTTTTTAGATTTAAATAAACCTTACCAATTATCGATATTGCACATGTTATTAAATTTAAACATTAATTTCATTAGATTCAAAACTATATAATATATTGTCAAATTTTAGGTGAATTAGTAAAAGGAAATGACAATAGTACTTTCTATTAATTTTTTTAACATAAAATAATTAAGAATTGAAATCCCTCATGGAAATTTATATTATAATAGCTTTATCACATTTATATTAATAAAATAAATTGCTAGGACATATTTTGAAAAATTAATGCAAAGAATACACAACTTTCTTAACACATCATTTAACTTGATATTCCCCCATTCCCTTGGTTTCACAAGTTCTGAAAACCAAAATTTAATGTTACAAGGCCATCCATAACTCTAATGGCTCTTTAGATTCTAATGTTTTGGACTCATGCACAAGCACCTGCTAGAGCCAACATGTAATGTTAATAATTCCTTACTTCTTCTGTACACATTGTGCTTGAATTCTAAAAGCATGGGAGGGATTGGATGATAGATAATGTTTTTTTTCTTTTTTTTAAAGTAATTACAAATAAAGTAGGCTTGAGCCACAATCAATAAACAAAAGATTAGCTAAAGGAGATGATGGAAACAATTCCTAAAATCCATGCAGATTCCATTCTTGCCCTAAAAGGCACCCAAGTTAGCACTAGCATTGATTTTGCAATTTGTTAAAGTGAAATTACATGATGGGAATTTAATTTTCAAACTACTAATATCTTCTAAAATGAAGATTATTGTGCCATATGTGAAAATTAATGTTTTACATGCATCAAGGGAAATACTTATATAAATTTTGTTATGTGACATGATGACCAAAGGTTATTTATTTATTTATTTATTTTTCTGTGAACTATGATGGCCAAAGTTGTTTCGTCATAACCAAATATGAGTTTTTTTTTTTTTTTTTTTTTTTTCTTTATTTTTCCCCGGGAGTTACATGAGTTCATTGGCCTGCTTACTAGGGCCCAAAAATAAAAAGCAGCAAAAGCCCATTACAGAATGAGTCTATGTATAATTTCCTCCTTGGCCGGAAAGATGTCCTCATATATCCAAAAGACAATTGGTCATTTATGCTATAGTTTTACAGTCAATAATAGATGCCCTAAAGCCCCATTTTAAGTATGTCTCCTGTCCCTATTTCTGTTCCAAATCCCAAAACCCATTAGTAACACCATTCATCCCTTAACATACCTTCTATAATTACTTAATCTAATTTAGACATAGTGATGGTTTTGAAACCAAATTGAATCGGAATCATTGTTTCAGGACCTTGAAAATGAAGAATTGGAGCCAGAACTATCTTCCGCAGTTTTGGTGCGGTTCTATGAAACCGAAACTTTCCGGTTTTGTTTTAGAACCGTAGAACTGCTTTTTTTAATGTAAAAATAAAAAAGAAATTAATGAATTTTATTTTTAATAAAATAAATTTTAAATTCAAAATAATTATTTATTAAGTCTAAAAGTGTTAAATTATTTAATCAAAATTTTTAAAAAATTATTTAGAATGCATATTTATTTATATACAAACACATCTAATATCATCAATTGTAGTTTGTAATATGAGATTGCAAAATACCCTAGAGAATAAAAAGAAAATTATCATACAAAAAATAGTCTCATGTTATTAAAATAATGAATTTTAGTTTTAGAAGAAAATTATATAAACTAAATTATATATGATTTTAACTTATATTTATTTATATTGTTAATAATAACACATTAAATATTTATAAATAGTTAATAAATTTTAATATTCATGTGAAATAATGTAAACATTAATAATTATATATTTAATATATTTTTAATTTTTTTTTCTAATTTTCTTTTTTTTTAATAGAGCCGATTCTAAAACCGTCTGTTCCACCGGTTCTAAGCCATGAAACCACTTAGAAATAAGAAAACCAGCTGTTCCTTGACTGATTCTAAAACTGACCAACCAGTTCAAAACTAAACCATGCCCATGTGTAGGGGTTGTAGCCATTAGCTTAAACACGCTTTTCCTTTTTTATTCACAACACCATAGTTTAGTCAAGAGTAGGGGTATGAAATAACGGTTTTTAAAATATATACAGGCAAATAGCAAGAGTAAGAAATAGAAGATTATAGATTAGGTATGAAAGATCATGTTGAAGAAAAAGAAGATGGATATTGAGTTGTTTCTCTTTATTGTATTTTTATATTTTTAGTAAATATTATTTGTATAAGGGAGAAGAATGGTGTCTTATGATATGACATACCATGGAAATACCATTTAGCATATGAAATGCCTTGGGGCTTATGTAATATTGTAATAATACATATGGCATTTCAAAAGTTACCTTTCTGTATTATGAATGTAAGTCATTTATCACCCACCATATGGAGATTAGGTAATATGGGACATGTTGTAATTGAAACACTTATGTTTTAATTCTTATATTGTTGTTGTATTGTAATTATGAATGGGGAGAATACATCAAGTTTTAATTTGTATAATGTTGTAGTAGACGTATATTCTTGATTTGGTGTTTTTTTAGTTATTTGATTTGTTTATTTGTAATTTTTTAATATAATTATGTTATTTAACTTGTTAATTTAAATTTTTTTAATATAATTATGAAACAAAAATGGTTTAATTTTTTATGTTTAAAATAAAAAATTATATTTATTGCATATTTTGGTTAATCATTATGTTGAAAGATTAAAAACCAAAAATAAAAAAAATTAATCAAAAAATGATTAATCGTTAAAGCATCATTAATAATGAATCGAATTACATTTAAGATATTAAAAAACTCATTATTCCGATTCGGTTAAAAAAAAATATCATACACCCGGTGAAAGAGAAGTTTTTTAACATAAAAAGTATATTGGGGCAAATTTCAAAGTCGTAGCACGTCTTCTTGGAATCCATGCTTCGACTTTTCTGATGGCTGTTAACAGAACAGAGAATTGCGTACGGAAGATTTGTTAGGATGGTTTGTATTTTATTTATATTTATATATTTTTTAAAATAATATGTATAAATATATTCGATTTATATTTATATTTTATTTATATTTGATATATTAATTTTTTGATGAGAATTATTATTATTTTATTTATATTTATTTTTTGATAAATAATTTATTAAATAAAATTAAAAAAATACCTATAAAAAAAACAAAACAAACAGACCCTAAGATGCGTGTACAGTAATGAAACGAGAGGTCAAGTAACAGCAGTCAGCAGCTGGGGGCGCATTTTTTAAGGTGTGTTTTTAAAAATTGCATATAATTGATAAATCATATCACTTATAGAATCCAGGAAAAAATTGTAATTTGTGTTTTTTCATGTGATAATTATTAGTTAACAAAAATAGTGAATAACTCTATCATATATTAATATCCAACCATCCCGTCCGTATCTTATAGTTTTAAATTATATAAATAATAACTTTACTATTATCGGTTATGACTATATATTTAATTTATTGAAATAAGTTCTTAAGATATACTTTAGAAAAAATTTAGAGAGCAGAACAATTTCCTTAACTCACCAGCCCCCTTCACATTTTACCATTTCCCCACTTTCGAAACTTTTAAAAACTAAATTATAAAGCTCCGAGATTGCCCATAATTCTAGTGGTTCTTTATATTCAATAGTACTTTTTAGATTTAAATAAACCTTACCAATTATCGACACTGCACATGTTATTAAATTTAAAAATTAATTTTATTAGATTCAAAACTATATAATATATTGTCAACTTTAGGTGAATTAGTAAAAGGAAATGACAATAGTACTTTCTATTAATTTAAAGAATAACACAATTCCTTAACACATAATCAAACATAATATTCCCCCATTCCTTCACTTTCACAACTTTTGAGAGCTAAAATTTAATGTTACAAGGCCATCCATACTGTACACATTGTGCTTGAATTTTAAAAGCATGGGAGGGATTGGATGATAAATGATGTTGTTTTTTTTTAAGTAATTACAAATAAAGTAGGCTTGAGCCACAATCAATAAACAAAAGATTTGCTAAAGGAGATGGTGGAAAGAATTCCTAAAATCCATGCAGATTCCATTCTTGCCCTAAAATTACATGATGGGAATTTAAGTTTCAAACTACTAATATCTTCCAAAATGAAGATTATTGTGCCATATGTGAAAATTAATGTTTTACATGCATCAAGGGAAATAATTATGTAATTTTTGTTATGTGACATGATGACCAGAGGGTTTTTTTTTTTTTCTTTTATATAACTATGATGGCCAAAGTTGTTTCGTCATAACCAAATATGAGTTTTTTTTTTTTCTTTTCTTTTGTTTTTTTCCCGGGAGTTACATAAGTTCATTGGCCTGTTTACTAGGGCCCAAAACTAAAAAGCAGCAACAGCCCATTACAGAATGAGTCTATGTACAATTTCCCCCTTGGCCAAAAGATGTCCTCATATATCCAGAAGACAATTTGTCATTTATGCTATAGTTTTGGAGTCAATAATAGATGCCCTAAAGTCCCATTTTAAGTATGTCTCCTGTCCCTATTTCTCTTCCAAATCCCAAAACCCATTAGTAACACCTTTCATCCCTTAACATACCTTCTATAATTACTTAATCTAATTTAGATATAGGCATGGTTTCGAAACCAAACCAAACCAAACTGGAACGTTATTTTAGGATCTTGAAAATAAGAAATCGAAACCGAAACTATCTCCAATAGTTTCGGTGTGGTTCTATGGATCTTAAAGTTTTTGGTTCATTTTGGAATCATGGAACCGTCTTATTTAAAGTAAAAATAAAAAATAAAGTAATGAATTTTATTTTTAATAAAATAAATTTTAAATTCAAAATAATTAGTTATTGAGTCTAAAAGTGTTAAATTATTTAACCAAAATTAAAAAAAATTTGTTTAGAATGCACATTTATTTATATACAAATACAGTCAATATCATCAAGTGTAGTTAGTAATATGAGATTGCAAAATACCCTAGAGAATAAAAAAAATTATAATACAAAAAATAGTCTCATGTTATTAAGGTAATGAATTTTGCTTTTAGAGGAAATTTATATAAATTAAATTATATATGATTTTAACTTATATTTATTTATATTATTAATAATATATTAAATATTAATAAATAGAAATAAATTTTACTATTCGTATGAAATAATGTATACATTAATAATTATATATTTAATAATTTTATAATTTTTTCTTTTTTTTTTTTTTTTGCAATAAGCTGGTTCTAAAACCGCTGGTTCCACTCGGTTCTAAGCCGTGGAACCCCTTAGGAACCGAAAAACGAGTGGTTCCTTGATCGATTCTAAAACTGGCCAATCAATTCAAAACCAAACTATGCCATGTGTAATCTAATTCATATATCATAGACACATATATAATCAATTTTATCCATCCATCTAAGGACATATCTAACTTATATGTCTCTTGAGATTTAACACACAACCCACTAGTGTGTATATATTTAAGGGAACTTTTACATTCTTGTCACGGAACTATTTTACCTTTAATATTAATATTAAATTAATTACAAAAGATTAATATAAAAACTATTAAAAATTCAATTATAACTGAAATAGATATAAGCTTTTTAATGATAATAGAACCAATTCCGCTAAAAAGATTCATACGACAATAGAATTTTCCTATCTTATAAAACGATTACTTTTAAAAAGGAGCATATGGGTAAATAACCAGTTAAGCATCGGAACCAACAACAAGTAAAAGCAAGTCCATGTCCATGTGTATATTTAGATTTGGAAAGTAGTCTGTTGGGCTGGATCCTTTCTCGTTACAATTTCAATGATGCTCTAGTCATTAATGGATGGCCCAATGTGTAATCTAATGATGCTGTTCATCTTTTATTGATTTTGTGCAAATAATTTTATTCGTGAAGCGAACTTTATCTTAATTGGGCCTGGGCCTGCTTTGTGGACCGAAACATGAAACCACGAAGTCATTACCTAATACTGTCGTCAACCTTAAGCTAGGACTAGTGCTGTTCGGCTAGGTAAAGTTGAAGTTTACTACCTAAAGTTTCCTTAGAAATTTCAGTTTACTTACTATAATTATAGATTTCCACTAAAAGTTCAATTTGCTGCATATAATTTCAATTAGCTAGATGCCTATAGAAGGGTAAAGCCTATAACGAGTATAGAGCAATTATTTTGAATTAATGACTTATAAAACCGTAAGATTTTCCAGGTTTTCCACCAAAAAGATTTGGCTCAACATGTTTTACTCAATAATTACCATCCTTTGAAATGGTTTAGAGTTTTTCAAATTCTTAGACTTGAAAAAGGTTTTGCTAAGACTAGTTTATTCATTCCTAAACTTTTTCAGTGTTCTCAAATCCTACCTAGGTTCCTTTATGGATTACAAGCTACTAACTTCTTCCTCAAACCCTTCTTCTTATGGCTTTTATTATAAGTGTAGGTACTCTTGCTTGTCGATAACCAAAATAAGTCCAAGGTAATTATCAACGCTCTCTCCTATAATACACATTAACATCCCCATTCATGGACTTGAGCCATTTTTTATATTATATATATATATATATATATATATAAATAACCATATATTTACACACATTAAAATTCTTAAGAGATATAAAGTGAACGATTACTTAATTATGATTTACAATATGTGAATTATCATAAAAATTCTTAACCAACTTATTAATCAATTTGATGCAATCTTACATTTGTATTTTAAAACATCACGCCCCTGATTCATCTAAGGTGCTACACTTCCGCTATGTATTTTACATAAATGGTCTACGTAAGGCTCCATTAAACTAAATGGGTTTTTATCCAATTTAAATCACACAAAACAATTTATTTATATGGATAAACAATTCGTTTTTAGCATAAAGTAAGAGATTTTGAAAAGGTTTCCAAAAAGCTGCTTTAAGGAGCTGATAACTCAAAAATATCATATGTGATAAAGATAGTATCATAATAATACCAAAACAAGTATCGAAACCATATCTAAACCCAAAAGAGTACTAGGTATCTCTTAAAAATATAAGAAATCTCACTACATGAAAAAAAAAAAAATTCAAAACTAGTAAAAAAATCTAATGGATCAAATAATCGTCATCTGCAAGCCACTCTTTGATGTCAAACCCATATCCCATATAATTGTAATGACCAACACCATCAGTATCATTATAAGTCTCATCATCATAACCTAAAATAATAAAATAATAAGTTACGAAGCCAAGTACACAATAATAGAAGCACATACGACGTGTACATACGAACGTAATCCAACAATCATCAACTCATCAATTCATTTCTTTCATTAATATGTGACAAACAACAATGGAGTACTCATAACTCTAGCAACACAATAGGGAATGTAAGGGGTCCTAAGCAGACACATCTACTTAGACGGTTGATAAAACAAGCTGGTGCCTTCTTGACGAGAAGTTAACAGGAAGAAAAGTAGCCTCATATAAGGTTAACCATTATTCAAACATTAATCAGTCCAATCAATTAACACTGTATGGTCCATTCGGTCTCACTCTTCTAGACCACTCTCAAATGAAAATCACTCACGGAATCGTACGCCAATATTGTACTCCTCATTAACTAGTCGCCAAGTCACCATTGATGACCTAAGCACCTAATTATCATCTTAGAGCCTTATGATTTTAACAAAGGCATTGCTCTCCAACTCGAGACAACCATGAATACTCAAGCATAAATTAAGCCATGTTTCAGTATTAGTCAAGTTTAATGCATACCCTACCATCCAACAAATAAGTCACTGCATACATATGTTAGCAAAGCTCTCGTAAAATAAGCCTTAAGTATAGGAGCAAGTATTATCTAATAAAGACATATGTGTATATCAGTGTTGAGTATAAATCATTTATTTGCATTCACTTTCAATTTTACTATAAATATATACTTTTGTGATCATCATTGATGTTTCTCATCAAAATTTTAATTCAATATGGTACGCATTCATTCATTTACTATTTAAGTTTATGTTATCTATTTTTTTTATTAAATAAATAAATAGATACACTACTAATCTATGAATGATATCCCTGAAATAAAAAAATTCTGTTTCTTGCCTTTGTATTGTCGTGAATCGCAACTTTCCAATCCCATGAGTTTCCATGCACATATACTATACATTAAATTATAATTATTTTTATACAACTGTATAAACTCTATTAATAGATATTAAAATATTCTAATACCACTTTTATATATGGTAGAAATATTCAACCACACAATCCATTCTTAATCTTTCACAAATCTTATATATTTGTTTTACTTCATACCTAAAAAGTACTCATTAATATTATTCACATCCACCACTCCATATAAAAATTTTGTCTCCAGGATTCAATATAATATTCTCCGAGCATAAACATGAGTTGAAGGAAACAAAACATAACCATAATATATGAAATTAATTTAAACCCTTTGGTTTTATTTTTTTTCCTTGTTTATATATAAATATATATTATGTCATACTTTAGAGAACCACTTTGGATTCCTCTAGGTATGTAATATGCAAATAAATAGATCATAGTGAAGAGCAATGTTGTAATATATTGCTGTTTAAGAGAGCAGTTTTTTTATGTAACAGTTGAAATTGAACCCAAGGAAGTTGTTCATAAAGGACAGGAAACGGAGGACGAAAACTGGCTAAAGACCATTGGCATAGATCACTAGGCCACCGGCGTAAGTGTTTTGAGTTGCTATCTTAGAATCGGCCTATCTTCCTAAGCCGCCAACTTGCCCTACCAGCTTACATCTTGCTAATCTTTTTGTAGTTTCCTTTTTCCTCAAGTCTCCTAAACTCTATAAATAAACCCCTAGTCTTCTTCTCTTTTCATAACTCAACCTGAGGCAAATTCTAGGTAAGAATTCCTCTCCATCTCTTTTGGTTAAATTTTGATTAGATCTTGCTTTCTAAAGGTTGTTTTCAAATTGATTTTTGAGGAATCAAATTGGTAGAGATGACTTTGTTGGAGACCAACCCTAGATACTATTGGATTGTGAGTTCTTGGTGATCAAGGAGGATTGGAAATCTCATACTAGGTAAAGTATAAATCTATCTTAATCCTTGTGGTACTAAAGAAATAGTCTTTTATGATTTGTTGTTTACATTCTAGAGATTTGGTGGATTGTGGAGAAAACCTAAGTTCTTTTGGGGAAGTTCTCTTTCTGTGATTAAGGAGAAGGTATTATCTAGGGTAGATGTTGCTTCTATGAGATGGGGGTTTGGTTTATCTTGAGATTCGATTATGTATATGGTTGTGTTGAGATGGTTTTGTTTATGTGATCAGGGTTCTGTTGATATTAGAGTCTTGTGAAAAAGGTGATTCAGGTATGACTTTATCTCATTTGTTGATTGTGTTTGTAGGCTTAGAATTGTAAACAGACCTAAAAATTATTTGACTTTATTGAATCGTGTGTTGCTTATGCTTGACTTTGGTTAGTAAAGACCACGCAGAGTGTGATACTAACAAGCACCCTGATGATCCTTGTGTGTTGTTGTCCCTAGTGAAGTTGCACTTGGAGATGATTCCTGTAGTTTAGAAGTAGTGCGAGTACAACACCCGAGTGTGTGAGAGATTCCTAGCACCATATATGTGTATATTACCTATTTTCCTATATTGATTGTTTTTAAGGAGTCATAGGATACTCCAGGTTTAGAACTGAGCTGCAGAAGGTTCTGAGTTGTGTTGGCTGCTTGGCTAAATTAAAGATAACACATTATGGTTGTTGCATTAGTTTTAAGTTGTATGTGATCTTGTTTATTGCTTGTTCATGCGCATATGTTTTCAGTTTGGCATACTGGGCATTTTCACTCACCCCTTAATTTTTTTCAGGAACAGATGCTAATCAAGTAGTTTATGATTTATAGGGATTTGATGTCTATGTGGACTTTAGGGAGGACATTAGCGGACCTGGTTATCCTGCAGATCTCTAGATTGTTTTTAGATAGCTGTTAGTAGTTTGAAAACTGTTTTTGAAAGCTACATTGAATTCACGAGATTTTTTAAAGACTTTTTATTTGAGTTTAGTTGTAATAGGTTGGCTTTAATTTATGCCAACTAGTTAGTTATAAAGATGTTTTAGTTTTATAACATTTTTAAAGTATCTCTATTTTGAGAGTTTTGAAGATATATGTTTTTAATTATTGGTGATTTAGAGTTTTAATATCCTTAGCGTGTTTTTTCCAAGTGAGAACACGTGACGGATTGTAATGCTTTTAGGTTAGGACATTACAAGGTATTTGTAAATAAATTCTAATTATACCAATATCTCTCATTTGTCAAACTTAGTAGTGAGCTATTCATTAACCGTATGCCAATAAGTTGCAATATTTTATTTATCATGGAAAGGAAAAGGTTAGTGTCATGTTAAGCATGTATGTTGTACATAACATTGTTTTTACTTATCAAGTTTCTACATATGTAATTTAATCTTTCCATAACACAAGATCATTTACATGTTGGCATCCATCTATGTAGACGTTGGCACCAGGCCGAACAAGGCCAAATCTACCAAGTCATAGATTTGGGCCACCAGGTGGTTCACGGGCTTGTTTATGATCCGTCGAACCTTCAATTATTCTTTCTTTAAATTTATTGTAAAAAATTGAAAACTAATTAAAAGCAAATTTTTAGGAAAAATAATTTAAAAATCAATTTAAAATTAATATAATCAATTTTTAAACTTAATATAACATTAGGCAAAGACATTTATTAAAAAACTTGTTCAAGGTCTACATTTAGTTATATACAAACATATCTACTACAAAATTCTCAACACATGTACAACTCCCATAAAAAAAAAAAAAATCCTATATTGTTAAAACATATTTATTTCTGGTGTTGTTTCAACAAATACATTTAATAGGGTGACTAGTAATAAATTATTACTATTCACATTAAAAATAGTTTAAATATTATTTTAGTATTTATATTTATTTGTTTTCCACTTTTCTTTTTTCCTTTGTTCAACTTTTTTTTAAGATTACTGAAATGAAATAATACCTATCTAAAATTATTATATTCTTAGATGCACAGTATCTGCTTGGTATGGATAATTTAATCAAGTATAGATAATGGATGATTGGTCATGTTGCGGACAAGAAGTTAACACGTTCTCCTCTCTTGTTATTTAGATAGAAACCGGTGATTTCCGTTTGACTAACATGAATATTTTATTAGTGCTGTAAGTATGAAACCGTGTTAAGTGTAAAAACGACATACATTCTCGTGCGTGGACTCATACTGGCCAGCAATTCTAGACATTCAATCGGGAAATCTTTGACTTATTTTATTTTTAAATTTTTTCATTCACAATAGATTTAATTTAAGTTGACTTGACCATATCATTTTTCGCAGCTTTGCCCTTTTTTCTTTTCACGTAATGCATATTCTACTTCTAATTTATCACAATTTTATTCGTCCTTTATATTTTCTATGTACATGTAACACATTACATATCTAACCATCATTAGATCCCTCTTATTTAATATTTTAAATATTTAAAGAAAGTAGTATTATATGATATGAGTCGCCCAAAATTGAGATTTTTTTAGTCATTCGTGACTACTTTGACATTAATTAATTAGCTCCAATTTACATTATAAATTAACTTGAATTAAAACGAAAACCTCAACGTTCGATTTGATAACTATTGACAAAGTTTCAATAAAATTAAAATCAAATAAAAACAATTCAGAGTTGAATCAAATAAAAAATAGATCAACTTTTAAGATCCCTCCTTCCTTATATATGTAGTATTAATAATATATATATATATATAAATAATAAGAAAGTCCGGTTACTAATTTTCTTCAGTGCAAAATTTTCAAGCGAAAAATCTTCTTACCCTGATCCGGTCAACATGAATATATCCCAAAGTAATCATTAAATACAGGATAGAAAATCATGCCAGAAACAAGCCTGCAACAGTTCAACTCTGTAAGGCCTAGTCCATCACCCAAATGCATTGTATATTCTAATGTTCATATGGATTCCTTGTGAAATAAAATAACTTCTCTTGTACAAGAAAAAGTACGGACTAAGGATAATAGACTTTTTGGACCTTTTGTTGGAGGAGAGTTGAAAGTGTGTATTAATTTAATATAAGCATATATGTATGTAATTGTAAAATTAATAATGTGGGACTCTAAAATACTTAAGACAAACTCTCACAAAGAAAAGATAAGTTCCATATTGTTAAGAAACTAGAAATTATTTTTTACTACAAGTATATAAAACTCTAATTAGATATCCATTAAAACATATTTATTATATGTTTTGATAAAGATGTCATGACCGGTAAAGTTGGGTTAGATTGATAGGCATGACCCATCGATGGCGATCTGGTCTGGGTCGACTGTTCGACCCAGTCCATACCTATGTTGAATCAAATCAAAACATAATTTTGATGAGACAAATATTATAAAATTTAAATTTGACAAATCCTTGAATAATGCAAAGCATATATATGTTATCTTCAATTGGGCATGCAATTGCATGGCATTCTAATAAAGTGTCATTGTAGACTTTATCGTCTGGACGCTGTAAGCTTACTGTCCGGACAATATTTAAATTAATTTGTGTCAAGAGCATAGTTGTGTCATTTTTGTCACTACCAGTTGGATGATAATGCTTAGCGTCCGACTGGTATATGTTTTTCCCTGCAGGTCTTCAAGTATGGTCTGAATGCTAGGAGGACGCTCCATACCATCGGATGGTAATGCTTAGAAATATAGGCTTTACAACCTTAATTGCACATGAAATTAATTGGTCCAAGGCATAACGGGCAAGTCAAATAAGAAGTCTATTTATACGTGATTTCTAGTAGATGAAGACTAGTTGTTGAGCTTAGAAATTGCTATTAAACTCTTATACTCTCTCATATTATTGTATTTGTCCTTAAGTCTTAAATTTACTTAAATTGAGAGTGACAAAAGTGAGTAAATACTCTTGATTGCTATTTGCAAAATTGTAAAAAGTATTACTCAAGCGGATTTATCAAGAATTGTTGGTTGAGTGTAGCTCGGTTGAGCATTGATTATTTTGTGACTAATAAAGAGTGTGAAGATCTCTTGGGAGGCATTGGTATGATCGTGAAGATTAGGAAGCAAGCTAAACTCCATGTTAAAATCCCGAGCTTATTTCTTTCTACCTTACTCTCTTTATTTATTGCATTATATATTGTGAATTTGATTGATTGTGTTTGGTTGGTTAATTCTTAATTCTAGTTATAGAAAAGAATTGCATAAATACTCAATTCACCCCCCTCTTGAGTATTTTACCTAGTATATTAGGAGAATTTCAATTGGTATTGGAGCAAGGTCTCTAATTTCTTGTGCTTAATCACATTTAGAGTAAAGATCATGGCATCTAATGCACTGAGATTACTAGAAGGAGAAGCTATTAATAGGCCACCACTTCTAAATGGGGGAAACTATCCCTATTGGAAGTGTAGAATGAAAATCTTCTTGAAAGTTCAAAATGGATTAATTTGGAATGTTATAAAAGATGGTCCTTTTAAGGTTAAAGGAAAAAAAGAAAGAGAATATAATGATAAAGATTGGAAAAGAGTAGATTTAAATGAGATAGCTATGAATATCTTATATTGTAGCTTAAATGAAAGTAATTTTAATAGAATTTGTACATGTAAATCCGCAAAAGAAAAATGGGATGAATTGGAAAAAAACCTATTAAGGAACATCTAGAGTAAGAGACACTAAAATAATTTTTCTTTGCAATCAATTAAAAAATTTTAATATGTAACCAAATGAAACCATAGATGAGATGCATGATAGGATCATAAATATTATAAATCCTTTGAGTGTGCTTGAAGAACTTCGCTAATGTGGAAATCAACTCCAAACTTCTTAGGTCTTTACCAAAGGATTGGCAAGCCAAGAGAACTGCAATTGAGAAGGTAAGAGATCTAAATACAATGAGTAAAAAGTAGATTCTTGGCACCCTTAAGACTCATGAATTAATCAAGAAGCAAGGAGAGGAGTCAAGCAAGAAAACCATTGCTTTGAAAGCCAGAAGCAATGACTCAAGTGATGATGAGGAGCTTGCATTCATGGCTAAAAAGTTTAGAAAATTCATGAAGTTTAACAACAAGATAAAGAAAAATGATCATGAAGGAAGCTCCTCAAGTTATAAAAAGGAGAGAAAAGAAAGTACTCACATGCTTCAAATGTCCTAAGCCAGGGCACACTTAACAATATTGCCCTTTGCTCAAGAAAGCATCTAGAGGACCCAAGAAAGCATCTAGAGGACCCAAGAAGGAAGCTCTAATTGCTACTTGGAGCGATGAAAACACTAGTAACTTGGATGAAGATGTATGCTTCACGGCACATGATGATGAGGTAAGTGACTCTTCCAAAATTCCTTATGATGAGCTTGTCAATATGTATGATGATTTATGCAAAGAAATGGTAAAGATGCAAAAGAAAAATAAAACTTTAAAAGAAATGATGATAAGTGTTGGAAATGAACTTGATGATTTCAAGTATGAATACAACAAACTTGAAACCAAGATCAATAAACTAGATGAGGATAATGAATTTTTGAGGTATGAAAATGGTAAGCTAAGGAATGAAAATGAAAATTTATACAAAGATCACAAAGCATTAAGTATTGAATAGGAAAATGAAAAATCCAAAGTCAAAAGGAGAATGATTTTTGTGATGATAAACTCAAGCATGAGCTAGAAGAACTCAAAATGGAAAAATGCCATATTAAAATCTAGCTTAGATAAATCAAAAGAAACAATGGCAAAATTTACAAGGAGAAAAGAATCCAAAGACTATACTAGACAATAAGAACTCATTAGACAAATATGGAATTGGATATAACGAAAGAAATAAAGATAAGACAAAAGTTACTTGGTGAAAGTAATAAATAGCACATGTAACTATTGTGGAAGATTTGGACATATAGCACATAAATACCTTATTAGAAATGATGTACATAAAGGAAAGCTAGTTTGGGTCCCTAAGGGACAAATTTCCAATACAACTAACCCCAAAGGACCCAAACTTATGTGGGTACCAAAGCAATAACTCCTTGTTTTATAGGATTCACAAGAAGCAACACAGTAGTATTTGGATAGCGGATGCTCAAGACCATGACCGGAGATGCATCCAAATTCACATCTCTAATCTTGAAGGATCAAGTAAATGTTACTTTTGGAGATAATCGTAAATCAACCATACTTGGTGAAGGTAATATTCTCATCAACAAATACCTTCTTATTAAGAATGTCTTATTGGTTGATCATTTAAAACACAACTTACTTAGTATTAGTCAATTATGTGATAATGGTTTCAAAGTAACATTCGTGCCAACAAATGCTCTATTGGAAGAATTGACAATCTTCAAGTTTATTTTTAGGGATATAAACATAGAAACATTTATAAAATTAATTTAGATGATTTTAAAACCTCAAATGAAACATGTTTATACTCTAAAGATGATGATAGTTGGATGTGGTATAGAAAATTAGGACACGCTAGTATGGATACTATTTCAAAACTTATAAAAAAGAACCTTGTTAAAGGATTACCAAAATTAAATTTTCAAAAAGACAAAATTTGTCAAGCATACGAAACAAGGGAAACAGACAAAAAGTTCTTTCAAATCTAAAGATGCTATTTCTACTTCTAAGCCACTTGAGCTACTACATATGGACTTATTTAGACCTACTCACTCAAACTTTGCTTGGATAGGAAGAAATACACCTTGGTAATTGTTGATGATTTCACAAGATACACATATACTTTCTTGCTTGCATCTAAGAAGAAACAAATAATGTCTTTTTAAATATTGCAAGAAAGTCCAAAATGAAAAATATCTTAACATTGTGACTATTTGAAGTGATAATGAGGGAGAATTTGAAAATTATGAAATGAATTATTTTATGATAAATTTGGAATTGAACACACACTTTTTGACACCTAGAAAACCAAACAAAATGGGGTAGTGGAAAGAAAAAAAGAACTTTTTGAATAAATATTAGAATAATGTTATGCGAAAATTCTCTACCTAAATATTTTAGGTTAAAGCTGTTAATACCGTATGCTATATATCTAATAGGGTGTTCATTAGACCTATCTTAAGAAAACCCCCTATGATCTTTGGAAAGGTAAAAGACCTAACATCTCGTATCTTCATCCATTTGGTATAAATGTTATATTTTAAATAATGAAAAAAGATCAACTAGCTAAATTTAATGCAAAAAGTGATGAAGGTGTTTTTCTTGGCTATTCCCTTACTACCAAAGCTTATAGAGTATTTAATAAAAGAACTTTAGTTGTGGAAGATTCATTCATGTAGTTTTTTGTGATACTCTTACTCATGTATGTTCTATTGATTATATAAATGATGCATGTGCTAACTTAGACAAATTATCATTTGAAAATGACAATAAAGAGACTTCAAAACAAATGGATGCATGTAGAAATGATGATTTAAATGGAAAAACGAATCATGATCTTCCCAAGGAGTGGAAATATGCAAGATCACCCCCTAAGGATCTAATCATTGGTGAACCATCAAATAGGGTACAAACAAGATCATCTCGAAGAAATATAAATTATCTAGTCTTCGTACCCCAAATTGAACCCAAAAATACAAATGAAGCTTTAAAAGATAACTTTTGGATGCAAGTTACAAGAATAATTAAATCAATTCACTAGGAATGAAGTTTGGGAATTAGTACCTAAACCTAGTGATAGACCGGTTATTAGAACTAAATGGGTTTATAGAAATAAACTTGATGAAACCAAAATAGTAACTAGGAACAAAGCTCGATTAGTGGATAAAGGTTATAATCAAGAGGAAAGAATTGATTTTTACGCGATTTTTGCCTCGGTTGCTAGACTAGAAGCAATTAGGATAGTTTTGGCATTTATGGCTCTTAAAAACATTACACTTTTTCAAATGAATGTCAAAAGTGCATTCTTGAATGGCTTCATTAAAGCAGAAGTGTATGTAGAGCAACCACTGGGCTCTGAAGATAATGAATTCTCTGATCATGATTACAAACTAAACAAAGTCCTTTATGGACTTAAGCAAGCTCCTAGAGCCTGGTATAAAAGACTTAGTAGCTTCTTAATGAACAAATGTTTCTCTAGAGGAAAAATTGACACAATACTGTTTATAAAAAATCACAAATCAAACACATTCATTGTGCAAATTTATGTGGATGATATTGTGTTTGGAGCTATTAGTATGAATCATGTAAATGAATTTATTGATTCCATGAAAAGTGAGTTTGAAATGAGTATAATAGGGAAGCTAAATTACTTTCTTGGTCTCCAAGTAAAACAAACTAAAAATGGCACATTCATTAATCAATCTAAAGATACTAAAGAACTCCTAAGAAAATTAAAAATGGAAAATCGCAAAACCAAGCCTACACCTATGAGCACAAACATACAATTTGATAAAGATGAAAGTAGCAAAAATGTGTGTGAAAAGCTATATAGAGGCATGATAGGTAGCTTGTTGTATCTAATTGCATCAAGACCCGATATTATGTTTTTAGTATGTCTATGTGCATGATTTCAATCTTGTCCAAAAGAATCTCACTTGAATGCAGTAAAACGCATCTTTAAGTATCTTGTAAGCACTATTGAAATCGGCTTATGATATCTAAAGTTTACTTCTTTTGATCTTGTTGGATACTTCGATGCCAACTTTGCTAGGTGCAAAGTTGATCAGAAAAGCACAAGTGGCACATGTTACTACCTTGGCAACTTCTTAATATATTGACACTCAAAGAAACAAAATCTGGTTGCACTCTCAACTACCGAAGCCAAATATGTGGCAGTCGGCAATTGTTGTGCCTATGTTTTGTGGATGAAACAAACTTTAGAAGATTTTGGACTAAAGTATAATAATATCCTGATTCGATGTGACAACACCAGTGCCATAAATTTAACGAAAAACTTGATCCAACACTTAAGGACCAAACATATCGAGATTAGACACCATTTCATTAGAGATCATGTTTTAAATAATGATATTAGTTTAGAATTTGTTGACACAAACAATCAAATTGTTGGTATCTTTACAAAACCCTTGAGTGAGGATCGGGTTTACACCTTACATCAAGAATTGGGCATGATTATGCAAGATGGGTGTTAGATATCATTGAACCAAGATAGTGTTTTTGAGCCAAATGAGCTATCCTTTATCTCATCTAGAACATAAAACTACCTTGATGCATGGTTTGTAGTGTGCCTCAATCATATGTATCTTCTTGCTGCTTTCAAACTTATAATCAAACATTTTCAAATTGTCGTTTTCATCTTTTTTGACATATATAGACTTTTGCGCATCGATCAAATCTAAGTCTCACTGTTCCCACACATCATACCATACTATCTTCACTTTTCCGATCTCATAATGATCCCCTAACACCATTTCCATCTCTCATATGGCTCTCTCTCTCTTCTTCCACTGAGCATCCATCTGTAAGTTGGTGTTTGTAACATACCGATCCGACGATATATCTGTCGCATCCTACTGGTACCATGCTTACTTGTTTTTGTTGCAAATGATTTGCCGTTCATATGCTATATCTGCAACGTTCAACTAGAAAGTCAAATTGTAACATCTTTAAAATCTTGATTTTCTCTCTCTCCAATTTCATTTTGCTCTCTTTTTCTCTCCATTCTCATCCGTCCGACCCCTTTCCCCTCCACCTGCACCCCTCACCCTCCGCTACCCACCCACTACTCCTCCTCCTTCATTCCTTCACCCCCTCTCTCCCCCTTTCTTTCCTTCTCGCCCCCTATCCATCTCTGCTCTCTCTCTCTTCACCCCTCTCTCAAGTCCACCCGCCCCCTTCACCCTCCCTTGATATCTGTAGTTTAATTGATGTACCTATTGGAAGGGTTAATTATGACTAATTTTCATGGTGATGTATTCTATGCCTGCATTTTTGATGCTATTGATGTTGAGGGTGATGTCTAGTGTTCTAATCATGATTTAAGAGCTAAAAGGATGCCTCATTATCACCATGTTCTTCACCTATGCTTATCTCATAACTATGTGCCTAGAGTTGGTCGCCATAGCACCACTACCTTCACTAATTTATGGATCATGTATCAGCTCCTTAATGGGGAGTTAATCAACTTTTGGGATATCATGGTTCACAATTTCAAGAAAGTCACTAATGGTCCCAATTGCACTCTTCTTCGATACAGTCGCGTGATAACTTTGTTGTTCCAAAGGAAAGGAGTTTGTTTTGAATTCCCATCTCGTCATGTGTCCTTTGGGCCTTGCACCATGAATCATCTTATTAAAGGAGATTGGAGAAAGGTGTTTATGTGCAAAAGGAGCCTCTTTCTCCTATTTATGGCATTACACTACCTTCCGACTCTAATGCTGAGAGTGATGATGATGGTGATGATGCTAGTGATGATGATGGGGATGATGCTGGTGATGGAGCTCATGCCCCTATTGATGATGAGCCTATTGGTGGCCATATGGACGTACCTGTCCTTATGGATCTTGTTAGCCCTTCTAGCTCAGACACCCAAGGTGGTGCCTCTACTTCTCTTGCTGATTTGACTCCTTCTTTCGATTTGTTTAAAGTTTATATCAACAAGCACTTTGATGATTTCAAAACAGATGTTAGTGGTTGCCTGCAATCTATGGCTGAGACTTAGAACAAGATGAGATATGATCTTGATAGCTTCTTTCAGCACTTTTATAGTATCCATCATCGCCTTCCACCACCTACTAATCCCTAGTTTCTCTAGGTTTCTTTTCGTCTATCTTAGCCTTTGGCTGTTCTATATGTATTTTGGATCTTTCTGTTGGCTCTACATGTTCTAAACTAGCTTGTTTGCCTACTTTTAAATGCATGCTTTTCTCTTGCTCCTTATGCCTCTTCTTGGCTTATTTCTTGTGATTTTTTATGCTGTACTTCTTTTTGGAGCATGTCTATCTATATCTATATGGTATTGACTTTTTGATGAGGCCAAAGGGTGAGAAAATGTAAAAAATTTTTTTAAACTAAAAGTTTGTTTTTCAACTGGATGCCTAACTAAAGGGGGAGCATCTAAGTTAGGGAGAGAAATCAAGCAAGTTAAACTTTATAATATTTTTCCTCATAAAAAAAGGGGATATTGTTGAATCAAATGAAAGCATAATTTTGATGAGACAACTATTATAAAGTTTAAATTTGACAAATCCTTGGATAATACAAAGTACATATATGTTATCTTCAATTGGACATGTGGTTGCATGGCATTTTAATAAAGTGCCATTGCAGACCTTACCATCTGGACGCTACAGGCTTAGCATTTGGACGCTATTTAAATTAATTTGTACCGAGAGCATAGTTATGCCATTTTTGTCACTACTGGTATTTCCTCTTACAAGTCTTCAAGTATGGTCTGGACGCTAGGGAGGATGCTTCATATGGTTTAGACGGTATAAACTTACCATTCGAACAGTAATGCCCAAAAATATAACCATTGCAGCATTAATTGCATACAAAATCTATTGGTCCAAGGCATAATGGGCTAGTCAAATGAGAAGCCTATTTATACATGATTTTTGGTAGATGAAGACTAGTTGTTGAGCTAAGAAATTGCTACCAAACTCTTTTACTCTCTCATATTATTGTATTTGTCCTTAAGTCTTAAATTTGCTTAAATTGAGAGTAACAAAAGTGAGTAATACTCTCAAGTGTTATTTGCAAAATTGTAAAAGAGTATTACTCAAGTGGATTTATCAAGAATTGTTGACTAAGTATAGCTCATTTGAGCATTGATTATTTTGTGATTAATAAAGAGTGTGAAGACCTCTTTGGAGGCATTGGTATGATCGTGGAGATTAGAAAACAGGCCGAACTCCATGTTAAAATCTCGAGCTTGTTTCTCTCTATCTTATTCTCTTTATTTATTGTATTATATATTGTGAATTTGATTAAATGTGTTTGGTTGGTTAATTCTTAATTCTTGTTATTAATAAAAATTGCATAAATACTCAATTCATCCCTCTTGAGTATTTCACCTGGTGTGTTAAGAGAATTTCAACCTACGCCTACATCTATGCATTTAACATTAAGGTCAAACATTTAATTACATATGTACTTAATATATACACACACATGCATACTTTAAATGTCTGTGAAAAAATCTTATGAATATATTAAAATAATTAATTTCTTTCTAAGCTAGCCAATCAGTTACTTGATATTATTTTGAAGATCATCACATGTTATTTGTTTATGGTCTAAGCCTATGATATCTCCGATAGTCCATCAGTCGTTTTCATTTTTTTATTCAACCTCACAACAATGTCAGTATAAATATTTGAAGCATCATTTGAAAGTGATAATACTTTTTGGTGAAGAAAAAGTCCATTAGGATATCAACAACTATAGTTTATTTTATTTATTTTAAATGCATTATGGTCACAAGCAAATTGTTAATTGTACAACATGCACATGGATTTTACAATAGCAGAAAGTGTCATCTACATAATGACATGTGGGTTAACAAGTCAAATCAATTTAATTAAATAATCTTTCTATTTCACAATGAAACACATATACTAAATCTTTCTATTTCTCAACGTATGAACTGTTAATTTTTTTTTTTACTCTGTTAATCATGTACTTGGTAGAATACAAAAAGGAGCATTCAATTTTTCCAAACAATATGTAGATTAAAAAAAAAAAAAAGTAAACATCGTTTTGACAATTTTCTTAATATATAAAACACACTGTTTAAATATCGTGTGCAATGCAATGTGTAAGATTCCACTCTTGACTAATTATATTATATGTCTTCTCACATAAATCAGTCGATGAGATTTAATTAACAATAATATAAAAGAAAAGAAAAAATATATATACACATATGGAGAAGGTACCATGTATGACCATGATCAGTGAATAACTAAAACATTAGGAAATCATTTTATTTTCTTTGTTTTATATAATTTTAATTATTTTTTTTAAGTGATAAACATTCAATTGATTTTTAATGACTATCGTGCTCATGGCGGATGTATTTACGTAACAAATATTCATCATCATTCTTTGACAATAGTGGTTGAAAATATCAATTTAGAGCCAAAGCAATTCCATATCTCTATTCATCAAAAAGTAGAGGAATACCTTATTTGTTAAACGAAAAAAAAAAAAAAATTGCTTCACAGAAGTCAAATTGGAGAAGCATGCTAACAAGTTCGATTCCTTGTCTCCAGTATTGACCCTTATTCACCAATTGTCGTCTATCCAAAAATCCTCTTCGACGGCATCTACTTGCTTCGTTGTTAAGCCAAGTGCACCATTTAGCCTAAGTATATGAGAAATAAGAAAGAAAACCCTAATCTCACTCTCACTCTTGCGCAACTTCTAGAAAGAAACTCTAAGCTAAGTCTTTATTCCTCTCTCTCTCTCTCTCTCTGCTTTCTTAATTGTTACTTTGTTCTCTCTCGTGTTTTAGTTCCTAATCTAATGGATATGTGTTTGTGATGTTTGCAGGTTACAAAAATATTAACAATGAGACTATTTCGAGAAAATCTCCAACTCCTTAAGGATGATTTGTTCTGTAAGCAGGGGTTAATGCCCTTTTCTGCCATTTTCTTTTTATTTATATTCCGATCTTCTGATCCTTAGCCCAGATACATAGATCTAGCATTACAGCTGTTCTATGTTTGTTGTTCTATGTTTGCATGTGTGGATTTGTTATTACAACTATACTGTCCTATGTTTACATGTATAGATCTGTATGAATCTGTTACTACAACTATACTATCCTATGTTTACATCATAGATCTGTCAAACAACTGTATTTCTATACAAGATATCCTATGTTTATAGCCGTGTTTGTGTTCTAGATCCGTTGGTTGCCAAGGATTTTGAATGTTGGTTTCATAATCTTTGTGCCAGTAAAGCAATCTTCGAGTCCTCCGGTTCTTATGTATAACAGATGTCTCCCCATCTGGAAAATTAACCTTGTCCTCAAGGTTAAACTTTGAATATAGTCGAACACAGGAATCCCAATATTCCCAAGAAGTTTCGTCTAGTGGAAGTCCTGTCCATTGGACCAAAACCTATCGAATAGATTTACCATAATGAAAATTAGTTCTAAAATTCAATAAAACCATTGGAGTGATAAGAGGCTTGTTATTAATAGCTTTGGGAGGAAGCTCCATGGATGGACTCGAAGCACCATAAGTTTTCTTTAAGCAAGAAACATGAAAAACATCATGAATTCTTACTTCCTCTAGTAGCTGAAGTTTATAAGCACAAGCCCCTATTTTCTGCAAGATTTCAAAGGGTCCATAGTATCTTTTGGAGAATTTGTGAGTCCTTCCCAAAGAAATAGAAAGTTGTCTATAAGGTTGGAGCTTCACATACACTAGTTCTCCTAGATTAAAATCCACCTTTGATCTACGCTGATCAGCATACTGTGTCATCCTATTATGAGCTTTTAACAAATTAGCATGAAGCTCTCTAAGTAAGTTATCTCGTGCTAATAACTCCCTATCAATGGCTTCCAACTTTGAAGCAACTCTAACATAGGAAGCTAATGCAGGAGGAGATCTTCCATAAACTAATTCGAAAGGAGTGTGTCCAGACCCATTATGGAAAGAAGTGTTATAAGCCAATTCTGCCCAAGGCGAATAAGAAACCCATTTGAGAGGATTATCCATAGGATAACTTCTCAAATATTGTTGGAGGATTCTATTCATAACCTCAATTTGACCATCACATTAAGGATGGTAAGATGTACTGGCATTAAGCTGAGTGCCACTATGTATGAAAAGCTCATGCCAAAACTTGCTCATGAAAAAATTGTCTCTATTCGAAACAATAGAATGGGGGAACCCATTTAACTTGATAACCATGTGAACAAATAAAATAGCCACTTTTGAAGCTGTGTAGTGTGTATCAATTGCTCCCAAATGACAGTATTTAGTGAGTCAATCCATTACTACTAAAATAACAGTATAGCCTTGGGACATAGGAAGAGAAGTAACAAAATCCATGCTTATATCTTCCTAAATGCGGTCTGGAATAGGCAATGGATGCAAAAGTCCTGTTGAACTTTGAGTGGAATATTTAATTTGTTGACAAATTTGACAACAATGAACATAATTGTCCACTTGAGCACACATGCCTTCCCAAAAGAACTTTGAAGCTATCCTCTTATGAGTCTTCAAACAATCAAAAATGTCATAAACAAGGAGAATCATGATATTCTGACAAAATGTGAGGAATAAGGGAAGATTGAGGCACCAAAAACGAACGACTATCCAAATATAATAATCGATTCTTCCATGTCAAAGGATACCAAAATGAATTCCCTTTGTTCTAAGATAGAAATGATTTCCTAAAATGCAAGCAACTTCGTATACTCCTCCTTAAGGGTTTCTATAAAATGAAAATGTAGGGATGACCAAGCTAAACAAGTAGCTTCATCCCCAAATTGTCTGGATTAGGCATCAGCTACCTTATTATCCATTCCAGCCTTGTAAGTGATGGTGTAATCATAACCCATTAATTTCGAAAGATACTTTTGTTGCTCACGAGTTTGAATCACCTGAGTTAAAATTTCCTTTAAGCTCCTATGGTCTGTTCGAATAATAAAATGCATGGCTAACAAATATTGCCTCCATTTTCGAACGGCTTCAACAATAGCATACAATTCCTGAATATAAGCTGAAGCCTTGCACAAGTGAATACACATCTTTTTGCTAAAGAAAGCAATAGGATGATCACATTGAATTAACACAGCACCTATACCCACTCTAGAAACATCAGTTTCCACAATAAAAGTCTCCTGAAAATTAGGCAAAGCTAATATAGGAGCTGATATTAAAGCTTGTTTAAGTTGTTCAAAGGCCCTCTAAGCCTCAGAAGTCCATTGAAAATCATCCTTCTAATAAATCTGTTAAAAGGGATGCCAAAGTGACATAGCCTTTGATAAACCTCCTATAATAGCCTGAAAGTCCCAAAAATGCATGCAACTGCTTGACTATAAAAGGAATAGGCCAAGTACTTACAGCTTGAATCTTTGTGGGTTCTGGATGAACACCATCATGAGACACAATGCGGCCCAAATAGTCAATAGTGAAAACCTTAAAAATGCACTTAGATTTCTTCAAAAAAAAAAAAAATGTATGCTCTAATAACACCTGAAGCACTTGTTCCAAATGAGAGATATGCTCCAATATGGTCTTACTATAGACCAAAATATCATCAAAGAAAACGATGATAAACTTTCTGAGAAATGGTCTAAATATCTTGCTCATAATGCTCTGAAAAGTGGCTAGAGCATTACTCAAGACAAATGGCATCACTAGGAACTCATAGTGCCCCTCATGAGTTCGAAAAGCAGTTTTCTCAATGTCCCTAGGATGCACTTGGATTTAATGATAACCAACGCTCAAATCCAGTTTAGAAAAAATAGAAGCACTATATAATTCATCAAGTAATTCATTGATGATAGGAATGGGAAACTGATCTTTAATTGTGACTTGATTCAAGGCTCGATAGTCCATATAAAAATGCCAAGAGCGATCCTTCTTTTCTACTAATAAAACTGGGGAAGAGTAAAGACTAGCACTATGCTGTATAACCCCTTGTTGAAGCATCTCAGACACTTGCCTTTCAATCTCAAATTTTTGAAAATGTGGATAGCGATATGCTTCCACATTAACTGGACCTTCACCTTTCTCAATATGAATCTGATGTTGAATCTGTCTAGAGGATGGCAATGAAGAAGGTGCTTCAAACACATGAGAATATCTGCCCAACAAAGAATCCAATTCTTTGTTGTTGGTGGTAATATCAGATGTGTTATCAATAACTTCCTAAGCCAAAAATTGAAAACAAGAAGCTATGGCATTTACGCTAAGCAATCGCCTAAATTGATGATCGGAAATCTGAGTTAAAGAGGCCTTATCTCCCTGTAACTGAACTAAAACTACTTGTTTATAAAAGTGCATAGTCAAATGTGTATAATCAATTGTAACATGTCTTAAATCTCTTAATTACTGAACTCCTAACACCAAATCTGCGCCTTGTAGAGGCAACACAAGAAAAGTATCTTGAAAAGAAAGACCCTGAATTTGAAATGAAACATTCTCACACTTGCCTTGACTAGTCATCTTGGTACCATCACTAATCTAAACATTAAATGTAGGAGAAGAAGTAACTATAAGATTGAGATGCTTCAATAAACAGCTCTGCACAAAATCGTGCATACTACCCAAATGTACAAGAATACTCACAGACTTGTTATCAATAAGTCTGGTAGATCTAAGAGTTTGAGGTAAGTGATTATCTACTAAAGCATGGTAACTAATTGTATAAGCATCCTCTATATCTGGATAAGTCTGCTCTTGATTAATCTCCTGCTCTGGAATATCCTCATCCTCATCACACTTCAATAGTAAAAATTTAGCTTTACACTTGTGAAATCGATTAAATTTCTCATCACAATTATAGCACAACCCTTACTCCCTACGAGCATTCATTTTGGGTAAAGTCAATCGTCTGATAAGCAAAGTGGGTTTAGACTGAGAAACATAGGAACTAGTCTAAAGTGTAGTAGTAGGTAAAGGAGGTTTAAAAAATTGTAATGTATTAGAATGAAGGCAGTTTTAAGATAGTAGATCCTTTGCCAAAAGAGGATGTATCTTGAAACTTGGATTCATACATCTTAGCCAACCAAATAGCATGAGAAATATTAGTTGGTCTAGCAATTAAAACTTCCCGTCGAAGCTAAGGTTTAAGACCAGAAACAAAACAACTCAAAAGAAAACTATCTGGTAATCCACAAACCCTAGTAGACAAAGATTCAAATTCGGCTTGATAATCATCAAAAGAACCTTTTTGGTTAGTTTGGATAATGTACCCTAACATCATCAAAATTAGAGGACTAAAACGAGCCTCTAGTGATTTAAGAAAAAGAGGCTAGGTAGAAATCTATTTATTAAGATCCATCCATTGGAGCCATTTCAATGCTCGACCTTCCAAGCAAAAGAAGCAATGGTAACATTGCTCATCTGAATGTGATGAAAATGAAAGAATTTCTGAGTTTTAAAATTCCACCCTAAAGGGTCATCACCATCGAATTTGGGAATTTCCATTTCATTCCTTTCAACAGACCAACAGAAAGAGAATGATCCAAAAATGAGGAACTGTGAGTAGAATTATTAGAGTGATTACTAAGTTTGATTTGGATCAACTTTGTCCACTTTGCTCTGTAAAGAGTTTAATGAATTTTAATAGAATTCATGTTATCTTGTAATTGAGTATTAGTATGCACTTGTTCTTGCAATTTTTCTGCATCAAATTGATTAATTCAGCAATAGAATAGACCAAGGATTGTAATTTAGCAATCTCTTCCTAGGATCGAGTAGTCATGGATGAGAGCACCAATGTTAAGCCAAACTCAC
The DNA here is from genome assembly GCA_024138025.1 of Combretum micranthum. Lineage (NCBI taxonomy): Eukaryota > Viridiplantae > Streptophyta > Magnoliopsida > Myrtales > Combretaceae > Combretum > Combretum micranthum. The sequence goes on along the minus strand of JAMXBD010001137.1, from coordinate 18,380 downwards.
CATTTAGCTTAAGTATATAAGAAACAAGAAAGAAAACCCTAATCTCACTCTCACTCTCATGCAGCTTCTAGAAAGAAACCCTAAGCTAAGTCTCTATTCCTCTCTCTCTCTCTCTCTCTCTTAATTGTTACTTCGTTCTCTCTCGTGTTTTAGCACCTAATCTAATGGATCTGTGTTTGTGATGTTTGCAGGTTACAAGAATATTAACAATGAGACTATTTCGAGAAAGTCTCCAACTCCTTAAGGATGATTTGTTTTGTAAGCAGGGTTAATACCCTTTTCTGCCATTTGCTTTATATTTATATTCCGATCTTCTAATCCTTAGCCCAGATACATAGATCTGCATTACAGCTGTTCTATGTTTATTGTCCTACGTTTGCATATGTGGATTTGTTATTACTACTGTACTGTCCTATGTTTACATGTGTAGATCTGTATGAATCTATTACTATAACTGTACTATCCTATGTTTACATGCATCTGTCAAACAACTGTATTTCTATACATGATATCCTATGTTTACAGCTATGTTTGTGTTCTGGATCTGTTGTTGTAAGGATTTTGAATGTTGGTTTCATAATCTTTATGCCATAAGGCAATCTTTAGTCCTCGGGTTCATATGTATAACATTCGTCTCTTTTTTTTTTTCATATTTAACATAGAGAATTTGATATATTCCTAGAGAAGGAGGCAAGTGATGTTCAAAAATCTTAATTTGTATATACACACACACAAACACACACACGCACATACATACATTTTGGGCTTACTTGTAATAGATATGGGTATTGTAAAATTTTCTAAAATAGCATTAGATATATGCCTTCTTATATGTTTCTAAAATTTTTCTTATGGGCTTGGTTTTGAGTTTATGTTTCTAAAAAGTTTATCTATACACCATTTAGCCTAAAATAATTCGTGAAATCTTTATATATATATATATATATATATTAAAGTTTATATACATATATATTTAATTATTATTATTATTATCATTTTTTCTCAATTTGGCTTCTCTAAATGTTATTAGTCACATTAACCACCTAATTATATCCAGGTAATTTCATCAAAAAATGCAGGTCGATTGGTCAATTTTTTTAGAAACAACTATTTTTACGAAATTGAGTTAATCCATGCTATTGGTAGGTGAGGAAATGGGGTTAGAACATTAAGGGTGGTGGGTTAGAATGCTAGTTTTTAAAATTAAAAAAAAATAATTTTACAATTATTCATATTATTCTTTTAAAAAATTTTAAAAATAAAATCCGTCAATTTGATAAATTTAAATGCATAATGTTGTATATAAACACTAAATAATTCAAACATATTCCCCTTACTTTAATATTATGTATATAAACATATATATATATATATATATATATCTTGACACTCTATGTAAAATCTTCTATATATATTTTTAGCAATTAATCATTCTTCATTGTCTTGCCATGTTGAAAAGCCACTTAACGACTGAAGTTATAATCACACATATGCCCCTTACTTTCTTTTCTTTTTTTTCATTATAATATAAAGGGGTGATTTGAACCTAGTGCCTTTATTCAAGTTGTTGATGCGTTGTCAACAAATATAGAGCATACTATTTCTAAAAATCTCTTGCAAGTCTAAAAGTAAAGCGGACTTACCCTATGATGTCTCATATTTTTTTCATGAATGACTCATTGTTTTTTGCAGAAGCAACTCCAAGGAATTTACAGGTCCTAAAATGAATTATCCAGACTACTGCCATACTTCGGGTTAGTAGCTTAATTTACAAAAATAAATTGTTTTCTTTAGTGCCAACACATCGACAGATAGGATGGAGGAAGTTTGAGGGAACGAGAGATCCCTCTCACACTTAATCTCGGGAAATATCTTAGTTTATCAATTATTGCAGAAGAAACAAAATTAAATTGCTTTGGTTTGTAAAGGACAATATTCGTTTAAAGCTTAAAAGTTAGAAGAGATGTTCACCTTCCACTGTAAGTAAAGAGACTTTATCAAAGCCGTTGCAAGTGCCATCCCGACTTACTCAATGAGTTTCTTTAAATATCCAACCAAATGGTGTAAAGAGGTAAGCTCTATGATAGCTCAATTTTTGTGGGGTCACCACAATGACGAACACAAAATACACTAGCAAAGTTGAGATAAGATCACCTTACCAAAATCCAATCGAGGGTTAGGCTTCAAGGATATCGAAGATTTCAATCTTACCATGCTCACCAAGTTAGCTTGGAGAATCAGGACAAACTGGGAAGCTTTATGGGTTTAGATTCTAAAAGGTATTTATTTCCCTCACAATTCCTTTTTGTAAGTCAATAGAGGATCTAGAGACTCATGGAGGTCACTAAGTGTTTAGCAAAGGAGAGATACACTTCTAAGAGGAGTTATTTAGCAAGTGAGAGATGGTTAGTCCATTGACATCATGAAGGATAAGTGGATTCCAGGTTTAGAGAACTATCAACCACTCCTTAAGAACATTTACAACATCCCAAACTTTAGGGTTGTAGACCAGATACACTAGCAATCCAACTCTTGGAATATTCATGAACTTAATTATTGGCTTGATCCAAAGACTGTTAAAGCTATACTCAAGATACCACTACCCTTGTGTTATAGGGAAGATAAGCTTGTGTAGCCTTCAAAAATCAGGAAAATGCAATGTTCAATAAGTATATAATTTCCTCAAATGCTCATCAAGATTCAGACTCTAATAAGCTTTGAGCTCACACATCATTGAGAAGACAACATGGAGGCTAGTATGGCATAGTCCATGCCTTCCTAAGGTCAAACATTTTATTTGGCAAGTGTTGAAAAATGCCATTCCTACTCAACAAAACTTGGCTTCGAGAAAGATTGTCTCATCCTGATGCTACCCTTTTTGTTCAGCTATTGAATCGATTGAACACCTTCTCCTATGTTGCCCTTTGACAAAACAAATCTAGTTTGTTATTTCAGGTATCAGAATCATCTATGACTAAGCTACCACACTTGATAGTTAGATGACCTCTTGCTTCGATGAAGCTCCAAGTAAGAAGGATAAGCTGGCAATGTTTGAAAGGCTAAGCACTATAATGTGGTGTCTCTAGAAAAGGAGATGTACTGCAATGTTTGAAAGGAAAGAGCAAGATATACATGTTCCCATGGGAGTAGCCAAGTCTGCTTTGTTTAAGCTTGATGCTTTATCTTCTAAGTTGCAAGTAGAGACAGATTTGGGGGCTACAGAGTAAGGGAGTTCTGCCCCACAACCATGAACAAACATTGCACAGCTATAATTCACATATCATCAAAGAACTTTCCAAGTGCAACAACACCATGTAGTCAGGCAGCATTGAATTGGAGTCTCCCACATATGCCTTTCGATAAGTTGAATTGTGATGCCTCAGTGGAATTGTCCACAAGTGAAGAAGCGATGGCTTTCGTTGCTTTGTGACCACACCAGTTGGTTGTGTAGAGGAGGTATGTGATCCCTTTTGACAGCTCAATAGTTTACCCAGAAGCTTGTGCAATCCATGATGCAGTGCGGTATGCGGTGGGCAAGGGATGGCATGACATTATATGGAAATAGACTCCTCAATTGTTTTCCACTCATTCACCAAGAGCTCAAGCCCACCATGGGAGATCCTTCATGTAATTGAGGAGGTGCTGATGTTAGCTCAAAGATTGCAAAGTGTTGTTTTCCCTTCGGTTAGACATCAAGCAAACTTAGCTACTGATTGCGTAGCTTTTAATTGGGTGGTAACAACCCATCTTTGTTGTTAGAAATCTTGAACCTAGGTGCTATTCTTTCTAGTTGTTTACCTCTATTTGATATCAATTATGTATTGAACTCTCAATCATTCTAAGGAAGAATCTCTTTTAATAGTCCAAAAAAGAAAAAAAACCTGATACTTTTCGATTTGAGAGACCAAGTGAAATATACTAGGCTACAAGGCTACCATTGACTACTTAATTTATAAGTTTGATACCTTAAAATCTTAAAATATGCTATGATCACAAAAGGGTCCTCTTGACCGTGTCTACTCTTTCTTTCTATTCCCTTACTAGATCATTCTCATATATTCCGTTTTCTGGTCATTCTGATCTTTTTAAGCATTCTTTGCACCTTCTCATTTGAAGCATGTGGAGCATATTGCAGGTTCGTCGCATGCATAGAACCCATATATCTAACTATAATAATATAATGTGTTTTCAATTTCTTCAAATAATCAATTCAACACATATCTTTTTTTTTAATTAAAATTTCAATAAATTCTATTATACACATAGCATCGTCTGATGTGACTCGTAATTGAATTTATTGATACAGCCCCAAGTGTGTATTAATGCCATTAAAGAAGTATAAGTTTGGTAATGATATTTCGAAGCTTGAAAGTGTAGGTAGAAAATCAAATTAGTCTTCAGGGAAAATTATGCGAGGACCACAAATCTTTCAATATGATCATATTATGCCCTTCATTCTTCAAAGTAATCGCTACATCAAAAGCCACTTCGATATGTTGGCCTCCATGCGAGAATATGACAAATTACTATCAATTATTGAGATAGCTTGGCTTCTTTAAGCATGGACAACAACAAATATATATTATTGGCCAAACAAAAGACGAATCTTTCAAATAAATATTAGAAATTACAAACCAATGGATGTCTAGTGGGCGTTATTGTTTATTTGGCTTAAAAGATTACAGTTAGCTTTCCATGTTTTATTTTTTCTCATTATAATGGAGAGGGAAAATTCGAACATAATACCTTTCACTTGAAAAACCAAAGAAAATATCACTAGATTATAAGGTCATTAGTAAATCACAACTGATATTATCTTAAAATTCACTACCTTAAACTAATAAACCTATGTTATTATGCTATTCTATAGATGCACTGATTATTTGGAGAATCCTCGCAGCTAAATAGATGCCCACATTGTAAAGTCAATCTCCTATGTTAGTGTAGAGTTATTATTCCTATCTTAGTAGTGTTGATCGTAGTCTTTTTTAATTTTTTCAGGTGATCAGTATTTTAACAGTTGAGAGTTACCATATAATGGAAAGAAAATCTATCCCACTTTAGAAAAGATAAAATCGGAGGGGAAAAAGTAAAATGATAAGAAGCAAACTTTTACTCATATGTCAATACAAATTTGGCAAGAGCAAGACTGGTGTGTAGTGTTTTGCTCCCCAGATTACACTCCGTTGCTCATATGTCCTTATAGATGAGAATTTGCTATATCCATAAATAAAAATCTGTATTATTCCTATTCTTCCTACCAATTAATAGTTATAATGTATCGTAAAATGATACTTATTATTTGTTTTATTTTAGATATTTTACCATTCTATAACATGTGATAATGTTGATTGGCGTGATGAATGAGATAGCTTCTAGGATAACAATTTTTATCCCCTGCTTATATATATTTTTACCATGAAAATCTAGAAAAACATCACATAATAAAGTTTATTTATCGCTTCATCAATACAAATTATTTTATCCACAATTTATCAACGTAAAAATTCCACACGTCACCATCAATAGATGTCAATCCAAGTTAACTTTCCTAAAGTACGTACAAAATCGATCTAGTCACACTGGTTTCCATATTTCATGATAAACTTGGGAAATGGGAAGTGCCGGTCCCTGCTTGGAATAGGGTTTTTCGTTCCAGGATAAATCTCTCGCTCTCACACTCTTCCAGCTGTAATGCTAGGATTTGTTGCCATTTCAAATCTCAAAGTCCCCTCCCCCACAATTATGTCTAAGTGACGCTTCAACCAATTATAATGCACAGTCCGCATAATTTAGCAGAGGACGACAAAGTAGGTCGAATGTCCACATTGTAAAGAAAATTCCAAGGTTTCAGCCAATTGAAACTCCCTCCGATCAGCCTCTAGATATACATTGGTTCCTTAAGCATATTTCATATCTTGTTCAAAATACTCTATTGTTTTCATTTTGATGATGGATTCTAATTAAAGTTCTTGTGCCATGACTAGGCCATGTCGACTGGTAAAAAAGATTAGATTCTAATCTTCATGCTTGTACACGCACTAGGAGCCAGATGGGATTTTTACTTTATTGATAATAAAATGTTGAAGAAGAATAGACTTAACAAGGCAACTGTAGTTAGTTTAAAAATGATCATCTCACATTTGAGTGTTTTAAGTTTAATTTTTTTTAATTACTACACCTAAATTTTTTAGGTTGTCAATTCCAATACCAATTGAACTTTCACCCGTTCACCTAGATCACCTAATCTAATCTCATTAATCTCCATAAATTTAGAACATTATATTAGAATTAAAATATTAAAGACATAATTTGTAAGTTGATCATATTATAGTATGATTACTATAATTTGTTATAAAATGACATATTACACATTGTAGTTTTAGATAAAGCTTAACAAATGGGATGAATGGACAAAGACGACCTGAAACATTATAGGTTAGGGTTAAACAAGCTAACCCGCTTTTAGCCATTTAGTATATTAATCGTAAATACATAATTTAATGTTTATTTTTCATAAAAAAAACTACATGATAACTTTTTGTATTAATCTTAGGACCCAACTTGATGAGATAATTATTTGTAAAATTAATTGATTTAGTATATCAACTAAAGTGAACATGCAATCCAGCTTGCATTAACACATTTTATGGGTTAAAATGTGTTGACTCATGTGCTGCTTCACTTAACCCATATTTAAGAAGAAGAAGAAGAAGAAAAAAGAAGAAGAAGATGATGATGATGATGTTAGTAGGTCAAATAGGTCAATTCACTCTAACCTATCCCATTGAAAGGTAAGCTATTACTCCCACTTACTTCAATGTATAAAATTAAAGAAGGAAGGAATTGAATTGTTTAATAGTAATAAATAAAGTCGTAATGACTATTATATTTTATTACATTGTCTTTTTTCTTCCCCTCAAACTTATAATATTGTTTAGTTGGTAAAAAAATAAAGAAAATAATAATTATAATAAAAGTAAAATGTCCTCTATTGTATCTATGGCATAGAGAGATGATGATTCTTTATAGATGATGTCTTCAAGCTTGGTATTTATGGAAGAATAGAGAATAATCCATCAAAAAATGATTCATAAGTGAGATATATGTAGAAAATTTATCATAGGCATTTTTTAGGATTAAACATATCCACTATAGGTCCATTTTGTTTGTCCTCCTCTATTTTAGATGACTATTGGTGATCTTTTAACATTCATATGAAAATTACTGTCACTTTAAAAATGTTACAATTCATAAGTGGAGATATATGTTAGAAAATTGAATCATATGCGTTTTTTTAGGGATTACACATGTCCACTATAGGTCCATGTTGTTTGTCCTCCTCTGTTTTAGATGACTATTGGTGATCTTAACATTCATTTGAAAATTACATGTCACTTTAAAAATGTTACAATTCATAAGTGGATATATGTTAGAAAATTGATCATAAGCATCTTTTTAGGGATTAAACATGTCCACTATAGGTCCATTTTGTTTGTCCTCTCTGTTTTAGATGACTATTGGTGATCTTTTAACATTCATATGAAAATGACATGTCAATTTAAAAATGTTATACCTTTTCAAGTTATGGAAATGCAACATCATCTATAAACAGCAATGTGTGTGTACATATATCAAGAATTATGTTAGTTTTGTACTAGCTCATGCAAAGGTTGACTCTCTTAGTGAGAAGAAAAAATTGTTAGGGGTTAAAAGGTATAAGTAACGGCAAAACATGTGTAACGAAAATGAATAAAAAAAAAAGAAAATAAATGGTCAAAATTATTGCTAATATAAAAGTTTTAAAACCCAATAATAAAAGATATAAGCAATGAAAAAACCCAATAAGAAAACCTATTGAAAGTATATATGCAGTGTAGGTTAAAAGACGTGGAAATTTGGATTATCATTTTCGAGTAAAAATATATATTTAATACCACTATTTTCGAATAAAAATATTAAAAGTGAATAATCAAACTTTTTAAGATTGTTTTATTTAATTGGTGTCTTTATTGTCCGTCATCATTCTATTCGATCGCTTTCGTTGTGTCCAATAAATAACGTGGCTTGCCATGGATGGATGCAGAAACAAAAGTGCTTGTCCAATTACAACAATCAACATGTGTCAACTTGATAAAATCCAGCTCATAAACATTAAATTTGATGTTATGTGGGTATTCACCGGGACAAGATGAGAGTGACATATGTACCATAATGCAAATAGTGATTTACAGAGAAGAGGTGATTGCAATATTGGAAATTAATTATGGGCTACATTATAAGAAGTTTGGATTTTAAAGATAAAAATTTTATTTTTAAATATAAAGTTTTATAATAAAATTCATCATTGTTGATTTTATATATAAAAATATAATTTATTTTATTTATTTTTTATCATAAAATTTTTATCTTTAAATAACAATTTTTTTTTTTTTTTTGTAGTGTTACAAAGCAATTATGGAAGTTTTGCTTTTAAAATTCCAAGAAAGCACATCACGTTTTGATAATTATAGTATCGAATTTGATTTCTTATCATAAGCATGAAATTACCTCTAAGTTAGGTAATTGATCACTACAAGGTATAATTGAGCAATAGAGATAAGTTAGTTCTATTAATAATTGTCCCCAATGTTAATTTTTAGCTGTGATCTTATATATAGTAAGTATATATTGAGACAATATTTTTTTTTTCATTTTTTTCCCCTTATTATAACAATAACAGCTTGCACTGATTAAAGACAATTTATGAAATTTACCATTCTATTGTTGTAGTATAAAACAACGCATTTATATTTCTGGTAACTACCGGTGGATTGACAATGTTAGAGATATCAGCTACTTTACAAATTAATAATTGTATCAGTGAAAGTAACAGTTACATCATAAATTAATTATTGTAGCGACTATATTTATGAATCATCATCAATATATAGTCCTAGTGTCTTCTCTCTATAGTGATCGTTGTACCATATTAATTTAATTACTTTCTCTGGTTTTATCGGCCGTGACAAAGAGTTTTGACTCATCAACACAAAAATACATCTATCTAAACTTTAAATCTGGGTCAACGTTTGTAAGATTTAAGTATGAACCCTAAATTCTAAAAACTATAAAGTTAGATCAGCATAATACCCAAAACAAAATTTTTCAAAGCGCCTATTTGGATGGTTTGTTTTTCATCTATATCGAAATGATATATACAATCGCAATTTGCATCTACATTTTATATATATTATCTATTTGATCTTTTAATGAACTGCAACTATTTTTTATTTATATCTATTTCTTGATAAATAATTTGTTAAAAAAAATGTCTATATTTAGAAACTGCCAACAAACAAATAGACCTAAAATATGGATTAATGTCACAAGGAAAATTCCATGGTCCCGCCATTATTTTGATGAGACTAGTCTCATCACCATCTAATGGCTCACACATACTAACCGTAATCGAATCTAAAATAGTTAATATGATATTCAAACTTTGATAAATTATATAATTAGATACTTAAACTTTGAAATTGATCAATTTTATACATGAACTTTGAAATTGATCAATTTAGTATTAAAAAAAAAAACTCTTCGTGTATGCAATCATACCTTCATGACATTGGCTAGCACATATAAAAAGTAATATTAGATACTAAATGAATCAATTTTAAAATTTACATACTGAATTAATTAATTTTAAAATTCAGGTATTTAGTTATATATTTTACCAAAATTTAAGTATCATTTGCTAAAATTCATGATATTAGCAAACATACATGAAGGTAGTAACTATTAACTCAACTCTAACATTCGAGCAGATGCTTTTATGTCCGTTCACCACCGTAGTAATTAGTCCTATTAAAAAAAATTATTGACATGATTCCATAAAATATAAATATATAAGAGACGTATAAGGTACTTCCATATTGCAGGTAAAACGACTAAGAGGAGGACATGATGATCTATGATGATAATAAAGACCAAATAGCCAAACCATCATAAAGCCGAGACCAAAATGTAAAAGGATCGATCCAACAGAACAACCCACTCATAATGTCTTGCATAACAAACAATAGATTCCCATTAGGTCTTTGTTTCCAAGAATAAGACAAGGGCACTAACATTTGTGCGCATATATAAAATACATCAAAACATAGTATGTATATAAATATATTATTGACGAAGAAGATTATAATTTAGTTGCCAAATAATATTGTGCCATTTGCAATGATTCTTTAAATCCAATAATATATTGCCAAAACTTCATCCATATTGACTAGCGGAATTCCGTCCTATCCATATGTTGCAGGATCGACGCTCTCCCATCCCATGTCCCATGAAAATTAATATGATACGTTATAAAAATAGGTACTCCCATAAACCTTACAAATTGTAAAAATATTTTAAAGTTAACAAAAATGAGCACTTGTACCCTCTAATTAAAACGTGAATACCAACTTTTTTTAGTTAGTTGTTAATCATTAGATAAAAGGAATGGCAACTCATTTTCTAGATCAACTTAAGAGTAATAATTGGGTTTTAGAATTCAAATTTTACCCAAAACTTAAATTATATTTCATAATTGCTTTTTATTGGATTGATACTATAGATCGGATTTTTCATTCTATACTTATATTTCCTAAAAATCTAGGTACAAAGAATCAGCATTAGGTAAATTAACTTCTTTTTTCTTTTTTTTTTTAAAATCTAGGTTTTCAAATTTAAGATGTCTCTTTCATATTTAAGATTTGTAGTATTCACTAGATTGAGTTGGCAATAAAGATAAGATAAATAGTTCAAATGTCTTCATCCTATAGATGATTTATTCACTGAAAATTCAATGCATAGACTGAACCATCTCACAAAATATAAGGGTTGAACACATTTTGAGAAATAACTAATTGTTGTCTTTTATACCCAGTAAAGCGTCTGGGAAGATATTTTGGGATAATTGTAAATGCAAGCAAAATTAATGATCCGATATATATAGACTTCTTCATTTTTTAGGCTATACTTTCATTTGTACACTATAAGATATCAATAAATGAATAAAATGTCTTAAAACCATTACCATTTCTAATTATCTTATAAGCATCAGTTTTGGGGTTCTAGTAGCTAGGGGTGCAAATGAGTCGGGTCGAGCTGAGCTTTTGCAAGCTTGAGCTCCGCTCGTTTATTTTTTAACTGGCTCGAGCCGAGCCGGGCTTTTAACGGCCTGGAATATATAGGCTCGGGCCTGAACCCGTTAAGCTTTTCCAAGCTCAAGCTCGGTTTGTTTCGTTAAACGAGCTTGAGCTTGGCTCGTTTAACTTATATAATTATTTTTTAATTATATTTATAATATTACATTAATATATATTAATAATATTATATCAATAATATAATATCAATATTATATACATTAAACGAGCCCGTTTATGAGCTTGGCTCGCGAGCTCTTAACGAGCCTGTTCACGAGCTTTGTTCATGAGCCCATAACGAGCTTGTTTACGAGCCGGCTCGCGAGCTTGAGGACAAGCTCAGGCTCGGCTCGTTTAGCTAAACGAGCTTGAGATGGAGCTCGAGCTCGGCTCGTTGAGCTAAACGAACCTAGCCGAGCCGGGCCTAAAACGAGTCGAGCTCGAGCAGTTCGCGAATAGCTCGGCTCGTTTGCAACCCTACTAGTAGCAATTATGCAGTATAGTAAAATCATACTTCAAAAATTTACCAAATCTATCATGTTTGTAGAATAATGCAAAACACAGTTTATTTTCTTCTTATTATTAAACCAAAAGTACTTTGAAATAATTTTAATAGATAGTAATTAGGTTTTGTTGGTTTGTCTTATTCTGATCGTTTTAATATCTTATTTTTATTTTTTTTCAAATAAACTATTTGTCAGAAATACTTACAAATAAAAATAGGCATTTTTACTCATAAACAATTCAAATAAATTATATACAAATAACATATAAATGCAGATCAAATCACATAAGATATTGATGAGTCAGATTAATTTGAAATGTTTGGACAGCTGGTGAAATCTGATGGGCAAAAAAAGAAAAAAAAAAAAGGAACAGCTCGTGAAATCCTTTTATAATTAAATATCACAATCGAACCACATATATAGGAAACACAATCGATAAGCAATGGCCCATCTATAGCAACGAAATAAAGCCACTTAATAATTAACCACCTAATATTGTGTACTGCTCATACGGGAAAAAAAAAAAAAAAGGCTCAAAACTGTTTCCATTCTTTTTATTTTTAGCTGAACAGGTTTACTTTTCATAGTAAAAGGATTTCATAGAGAAATTATTATAATTTAAAGGGTTAATATCATGAATGGAAACTGAATTTTAGTAAAATGTATAATTACATACTTAACTTTTTAAACTAAGCAATTTAATACATGAATCATGAAATTAATCAATTTAGTATCTAAAAGAACTTTTGTGTATGTCATTATCAAGTTCTTTTAGGTACTAAATTAATTACTTTAAAAGTTTTTCAAGTAATAAATTGATCAATTTTAAAATTTAGATCTAAATGGATCAATTTCAAAATTCAAGTATCTAATTATATATTTTACTAAAATTTAAGTATCATTTATGACATTAACCCTACTGTAAAATACCAATAAAATTTAAATCACCTCTATCGATTTTCTCCACTTTTCTAATCTTATGCAAACCGCTGTTGCTCTGGCAGCACTGCATTCATAAATCATATAACTAATGTATAATTTTTTTTTTTTTTTTTTATAATTGGCTTATATATCGATATAAATGCCATGCATTCTGAGATTTCCAATCAGTAAGCTAGTTTGTCAAAGTTTTAACATACATCATTGTAAACATCCGATTTTGCCTAAAATATGATTAAAGGGGAGGTCACTCTTTCAATACCTTTGATATACTTGTAATATTTTTTACACTTATTCTTCTGTGAAATCACTAGCAAAGTTATCTTGTCAAAGTTCTATTAGCTAGCATGTCAGCTTCCACATCTGTCTTGATTAGATATTATTAAATCATTTATAGTTTGAATTTGCTCTTCAGGACATGCGAAGTATAGTTCATCAAAGGACATGTAAAGTATAGTTTGATTCGACCCTTACCCACTTAATATAAATTGTGTCTCATCATTTTGAATGTTATGCCAAGATAGTTCTAAATTTCATACAACCAGGGAAAAGGAAAAGTTATGATTAACGTATATTTAGATGGTTAAATCTTGATTTTAGGTTTTAAAACCTAACATTATTTTGGGTTTGACTTTTTAATATAGTGACTAGGTCTAGAGAGTATGTCCATGAAATTAAGATAACTAAGAAAGATTTAGCATGATGGGCTTGAAGAATTGACTAGATCGACCCATCTGTTCTCAATCCTTTTTAAGAAGTTCATGCACTTAAAAAGACCTTACATTGGCTAAGTGCCTACGAATCAATCCATCAATAAGATGACTCATCTCATCCATTGATAATCAGCATAATCCGACAGGCATCGTTGAGACCCAAACTCTATAGATACTTAAAACTCCTCTTCGTTTCATATTGAGTTAGAAATTGAAAGAAACAACGTTATACAGTCGAAATACTCTTACAAAATATCAAACATACTTCAAAGCAAAGAATATATTGCCTCTCCTCAAGAATATATTTACCTATCACTAAGGTTGCAAACGAGTTGAGCTGAGCTAATCTAAGCCGAATCAAGACAAACTTTTAATGGTTGGGGCTCAGCTCATTTAATATTTATCAAACTCAAGCTCAATTTGAGCTTTTTACTAAGTTTATAGAACTTTTATCGAGCTTGAAATTTAATCAACTCATTTAGATGGTCCGTTTTTCATTTCTTTTCAACCCTAAAATATAATATCTAATTGTCAATATATATATATATATATACACACATGAATATTAAATAGAAATTAGTATTTATTGCTTTAACTATGTAATTACATATAATATGTTATCATTAAAAGAATCTCAAATATGCTAATGAGCTTGTTAACAAGCCTATTAATGAGCATACCTACGAGCCTATTCACCAGCCCAAATAAGCTATTCACAAGCTGGCTTATGAACCTAAATCAAAACTTGAGTTTAGCCCGTTTAGATAAATGCTTAAACTCTACTCATTTACTAATCAAAGTCGAGTCGAGCTGAGCCGAACCCAAAGCGAATTAAGCTCGAGTAGTTATAGCTTGTTTGCAGCTATAACTATCACTAATGTATCAGAGCTTCTTGAGACTATCTACTCGCCTTCCTTGCTTTCTCACTTTTAGTTATTTATTACATGTACTTTTAAATCACTCCACTAAACCTATGTATAGTGCAAGATGCACATTGCATGCATATAACCACTACAATCCCATCCTCTCTACTACATATACAAATATCACATATGAAAAGATAATATATTTTCAAATAGAATTCTAAAAGATTAGATCAGCTATCAAATAACAAATAAATATAGAATTATAATATATATGTATGTATATATATATAAATTTATATACATGTTCTACTTTGATGAGATCCTTATTCTTAGTCCAAAATTATTCAAAAATAGTAAATATATGAATTGTTGTAGTATAATGATAAAAGTTATGAATTAACTTATACATGCATGAGGGTGAAATCCAGATACTAAATTGAAAAATGGTCAAGGGACCAGTAATCATAGCTATTTAGTAGAATAATGCAAAGTGTATAATGCGGTATAGTGTAGTGTATATTTATTTTACGCGTGGCATAGTCTATGTTGTATATGCATTCAGTTTCTTTGTATATAAGCTCCTTCTCTTATAACAGCATGTAAATAGCACATTTTTTATTAAAAAAATACGAAAGTCATTCTTCATTCTTCTTCGTTCCTCTATTTCCTATTAGTCGAACATTCTTCCAGCTTGGTTTGATGTTTTCATCAAGGCTTGATTTTAGTTTGGACTTTCGATTCTCAATATGCTATTAAAGCAATTTTGATTGAAGCTTTTGATTCTCAATATGTACCAAGCTTGGACTATTAAAGACTTCGGCAAAGTGTTTCAAACCCAAGTTTGTATGGTTGAATTGTTGGTCATTTTTTGTATTTGACTAAATTACTAGACCCGATATATCCTTTTCCATTGGACAGTTAAGTCTATTCATTGCAGCACCTACTACATCTCACTATCAAATCATGGTTCATGTGTTGAAATATCTCAAAGGTTGTATTGATTGTGGGCTATTTTATCCCTCAAGTTCTTCTTTAGTTTTGTCCACATATAGTCACAGTGATTGGAAGGCAAGTTTAGTGGATTGAAAATCCTTCACTGGTTATTGTATGTTTTTAGGAAACTCTCTCATTTCTTAGAAAACTAAAAAACAATCTATTGTATCTACTTCTTCTATAGAGGTTAAATAGAAGTATGACATCTACAACAAATGAGTTATAGGTTGACTCATTTGTTGCATGATTTGAATATACCGGTTTTTCTTTCACCTGTTCTTTATATCGATAGTCGTTTTGCTCAGTTGATTGTTGAAAATCCATGCTTGCACGGATGCCCTAAACATCTTGATGTGGACATTTATTTTACGAGAGATCATGTTGTGAATGGCTTTCATTAGATTCAACATGTTCTATCAAGGTTCTAGGTTGCAGATACTTTCACTAAGGTAATAGCAAAAACTCCTCTCCAGTTGATGCTATCTAGGTTAGGTCCTCCCCTATTCCCAACTTGAGAGAGGGGGGTAGTGGATATTCATTTTACATGTGGGACAATCTTTGTTGTACACGTGTTCAGTTTCTTTGTATATAAGCTCCTTCTCTCATAACGGATTGTAAATAACACATTTTATAAAAATACAAAAGTCGTTCTTCATTCTTTTTTGTTCCTCTATTTTCTATTAGTTGAACATTCTTCCAACTCGCTTTGATGTTTTCATAGAGGTTTGATTTTAGTTTGGACTTTCAATTATCGATAAATAAGCTAGCTTTAAATCAAGAAAAATCGAATTTAAGATGTATATAACAAGCAATTGATAGTCGATATATTAAAGGTAATCATATTTATATCCATTATGCGAGTATTCACTAACGATTTAGCTAGCGGTTGAATAATAATTAATTCACATTTGCCAATCTCTAGATTTTAACGTTAATTGGAAGGGGAAGGGAGGACGGAAAAAAAAAAAAAAACAATGAAATTGGTAAATTTTAAAAAGAAAAAAAAAGGCTTCAATTTAGTCGTTAAATTTTGAGGTTGTTTTTGGAAAACATATATATATATATATATATTTTGGCCCGGCAGGAAAGCAGACTATTCAATCTGTTTGCATGCACAGCTTTCTATCAAAAGTCAAAACAATCTAATGCAATCACCATATTGAAAATCACACATATGTGCGCAATTTATTATATCTAAAGAGATACACAGATTGGTGTCTTAAATGCATTATATAAATAATTATATTAATTTTATAAATTGTATCTTTTAAATAACTTCGTTTACTTAATTATTTATCATTTGTTAAGTATCTATAAAACGGGTGCAGCATTAGCTTAGATATACATATATATATATATATATAGATATAGCCAGTGGATTTATAGTGTCTTGTATCATTAATGAATATTTTATTTCTAATTTTACCAAATTAGTCTTAGAAAATGTATCATTTCTTAAACCACAGAAGATGATGACTATTTAAATTGCTTTCAAGAAACCAATAGCCCTATGAAGCCTAACATTCACAATCTTCATTTTAATTACGTCCATATTCAATGATTGGTAAATGTGAATATTACAATATATGGCGACTGACAACATTTTTTTCCCTCTAAACCTATCATGTCCTTATAAACAATCCATTTTCAGTTTTGACCAAGTTAAATTTACACACGTATTACAAACCTAGTACGTGCTATAATAAAATCAAAATCCATTTCATTCCATAAAAACAATAACAAATTTTCGGGATTAATTAACTTATTACTTTACCCAATCTGGCAACCACAGATTATTGCATGAGCAAAGGCGAAAATCGAGTTCTTTTTCACGAGGATATGATTTGATTTGTGCCTTTTGGTTCTGGCCGGATGAAATGAAAGTAGAAGTCGGATTTGGCAGTCACATGTGCGTCATGATAAACCAATTTGTGTCCAATCACCCATAGATCTAGCAATCAAAGGGTACGAACCCTAGAAGATGGGGTCGTTCATTGGGAATTGGTAAACAAGTTATTCTAACAAATCATGTGAGATTTGTCGGAGCCAAAGCCAAATTTGTCCATGGTCCTACCCAAATGGAAATATGCACCTGCCTATCCAGTTTCGCTTGCACCTATATTTGGCTTTCTTTAAAGACTCCTGAACACAACCTAGTTTTTCTTTATTTTGATTTCATGGATCTATTTTATTTTAAAATCTGGTCGAAATTTATTTAGGCTTTATAGTTATCTTAAAACATGGTCATATTATCATTTTTTACTTGCTCATAGCACCGAAAAGGATGATGGTGGAGATTTGAATTTTAATGTGCAAGTTGCATCTAGAAATTTCTAAGATTACACTTTCTTTAATTTCACAACAGAGCAAGGAAATTGATTTTAAAAACAGAAATTTCTCGATAGAAAATTAGTAAGAGAAGTTCTATCTCTATAAATAGAATTAGTGATAATGATTTTTACAATAAAAATTATATTTTTAAAACTTAATTTTCTTATAGTACAGTGCATAATCATAGAATTTATTAGAGTAGATTTGCCAAAAAAATAAGACTTATTAAAATGTATTCGTTTATTTATGAATCTTGATGCGTACCTATATATTAATAAAGCTTATTTGGGATACAACATTATATGATTGTGCATAAATATGCAATTAAAACGTTGGGATATTAAATTTCTAAAACATTTAAAGGTATTTTATATAATTTAACCATTTTTAAAATATTAAAGTTCTTCCTTTTGTGATCTCAACAAGTGTCTGTTCACCCTTCCGCAAATTGAAAAAAGCGTAATCATACCTTTCTACAATTTCAGAAAGAGTAATTAGATAAACTTCTTGCCGTCCTGGTGAAAATAATATCCCTCTCATATAACTTCTAATAAGCAATTCTTTTCCAAAAAATCATCATTGTAATGATTATTAGGAACAACTATCAACCCTTGATTCGGTAGAATATAGAAGCTGGCTTATGTCACATACTGCTTTTGACACACCAGCAAGAGGCTATAATAATAGAATATGTGAAAGCCAGCTTATTTCACGTATTGCTAATAACACTCAAACAAGAGGTAATAATAGTTAAGGATCAAGTTTTGACATTTATGTCCGGTTTACTTTGCCATATAAAATAAGGTGGAAATTAAATTTTGATTTAATAAAAATATAATAGTGGTATAATGTCTATTATAA